>CP137673.1:1195350-1350350 GCA_037976565.1 Mesocentrotus franciscanus
TCAATGTCAATGACCAATGTCCCCCAAATCAATGGCAATGACTAAATTAAATAATTGCAACGCTTGTTTCAATCATGTCTGTGATTGTCATGTGATTGAAAAAACACAAACGTTTTGATAGATTTATTAACAACATTGATGGCAGAAATTTTTAATTTTTAATAACTTAAATAAGAAATCCACCCTGATATAGATCTAGACTAAATTGGTTTTAATATAATAATAAGCAGAAACATTTCTGAAATATTCAGTAAAGAGCAAATGGCAGAGGACATGTGAAGATGCCAATTGTGTTTCATGGATTGATAACAAAATTCATAAATTTCCTATTTCTTATTGAATTCTGCTCAAAGCCTCAAACTCTCACTTTACTGTTTCTCTCATTCTTAAAGATCATAATCATGGTGGACTTCCCCTGAAGATTTTTGTATTTATCATTTATAGGATCTACTGGAAAAGCTTAAAAGTGCAGTAATTTCAGTACTGTAGTCAGGTTTTTTTTCAAGTCTTCTCTGTACATACATGTATTCTATCTCTAGTTCTTTTACTGTTAACTTTTTGGAATCTTGTTTATTTGGAGAAAAGGGGAGATTGGAAGGGAAATGGACCTCATAATGTAAATATGATTTGTTTAGTTTTAATAAAATGACAAAAAATGAGATAAACATATATGTATATGATTATGTAATGTACATGTACATGTAGATTAGTGACAATGAATTTTAGGAAATATGGAAAATCTCATTAAAAAGACCCCCAAAAAGTACATGTACAGAAACTTCAATATGAATTGTGAGTTACATGTACCTCATTTGCCCTGTTTTGATAAAATCATAGGTTTCTACAGTGTATTTCTGTTTTCTTTGAAGAAGAAAGACAATAGGTTAAATTGTCTATATATGTGCCCTATACACTGTACATGTACCCTATATGTGCCCTATATTTAATGCACATTATACAAATTCATAATGGCAGAACTGAGAAGCCCTTTCATCAACAATCAAGAAAATGGAAATTCATGACATGTTCAGGTCCTTTAGATTTTTGAGAGGTACTTCACAGAGTTGCCAATTTCCATTTGGTCAATTAAAATTTAAAATTTAATAACATTCTTATTTTTCCTTGGGATTTTCCTCAGAAATAAATTCACTGATCCATTTCTCAAAATTGTCAGCTTTTAAACCAACTTACATGTAGCAGGGTGGACTTTTCCTAAAGATGTATTATTTACATACCAGGGGGTGTTTCACAAAGACTAAGATCGACTTTAAGTTGGACTTAGTATAACAGGCCGTTCATGCCACTGTTTGCTCTTACCATTTACTGGCATTTGTCTTTCAAGGGACGTACAAATCGTGGACTCAAATCTACAGAGTTTACATTTTTTGATAGTTCATTATTGAAGGAAAAAATATTTTCTAAAGATTATAATTTAGAGACCAATGGGGATAGCAACCAATGGCATGAATGGCCCGCCATACTTAGTCCAACTTAAAGTCGATCTTAGTCTTTTGTGAAACACCCCCCAGTATGTTTTATTCATGATTTCTTTTGTGGTTTTTACAAGAGATTGTGTTATATTTTAGAACCCCTTTTTCATGAACATGAAAATAGGCATGAACTTCTGAATTCTGAGTTTTCTGACATCAAGGATTTTTTTTTTGAGGGATAGGCCTTTCCATAAAAGATGAATTTAGATTTGATGCACACTTTGAAGGTTACTGTGTAGGCTATTGTCTTTTAATAAAAGCTACTGTACATGGATGATCAACTTGCAAATTGAAATGGATTTTTCATTTATTCCTTCCATTTTTTGTTCAACTATCAAATTAGTTGTGTTGAGGTTGTATACCCTAAAAGTGTTTCCCAATCGTTTTAATAGTAACTTACATGTAGGTTTTCCTTTAGATGTATGTACATGTAGGCTACATGAAGCTTAAAATTGTGTTGTCCAGAACAATGATATCCCATCTTGGATGAATTATCAATGGTTCAAAATTCCAAGGAAATGTTTATTTGTGAAAGCACTAACTTAATTTTTTGATTTTTAGATGTCTTTTAGGACTCACATGATTCAAACTTTGGGACTTGGTAAATGTACTTGTACTGTGTACATGGATGTATTTCAAGCCTTAGATTAAGCAGCCAGGAGCAAGGGGCAATTTATTTTTAAAAGTTGCCCCTTGCTCACGGGGATTTACCAGAGCAAGGGGCAATTTCTTAAGAACAAGGGGCAATTTTCCAAAAACAGATAATCATAATGACAACCAATTAAAAAAGTTAAATAAGTTCAAAGATACAATGTTAATTTCATAATGGATCAATTTAATAAATAATAACTTTTTAAATCTAAGTTAATGTGATCAACAGGAAAGATTGATTAAGTCTAAGAACATCAACTTGCACATTAAACAGTATTTTAAAGTAACTAAAATTATTGATGAGCAAATGAATAAATAAATCGTCAATTTCACGAACATCGAAAGTCAAAAGAACTTTGCAAGTCTATCCCAAATCGAAATCGCACCTCACACACAAACCTTCCGCCACACTCTCGGCAGAAAATGAACGGTCTGTTACCAGGGGGGTGATTCACTAACAGCTAAAATCGATCCCAAATGAGATAAAATCGCTCTTAGGCTCAATATCACTCCTAAGAGCAATATCGCTCTTAGGAACTGATTCACTAAAGCATTTGGGATTGATTTTAGCTTAAAATCGCTATTAAGGCTAAGAGTGATCCGGATCACTCTTAGCCTTACTCTAGTAGGCCTAGTAGTACTCTCGTCTTAGCCTAGATCTAGTATACTTTCTGGCAAAGTCAGACAAAGACAAAACTGTCAGTGTCAAACTGAAGTTAAATTAGAGCAAACAAGAGGAAGATAGATATTGTTAGTCACTGTTAAAGTGATATATCGAATCGTTTTGATTTATACTACGATAGGGTAGGCCTAACTCTTAGTGCCAACAACATAATAAGTAAAACACTAAAGACTAAAGTTAGTCCGCTTTCCAGAATACCACATCAAGACTGCTGCTGCTACATGCTAGCTGCATGGGGACGGTAGATCTAACTTACGTACATTACGTAGATCTAGGCCTAGACTCTACGTTAAATCCGGAATTTTACTAGAAACAGGCATAAAGAAAGACAAGCTATACCCACAGAAAATCGTATGAATCCTCACACTGCTACATGAAACAGTCATGAATGATTTTTTGTCATGTCTTATGCAAAATTTCACTCGGCTTTCTTCAAATTTTAACACGAAATCAACATGAGAAATGAACGTCATTGACAAATTAAGCGACGATAGCTAGCTAATTATCGTTATGTCGATCGGCTACGCGATTGATTGATGCCCAGGGACCAAAATTTGAGTCTGTTGATTGGTTGGATCGATCGCGTACATGAATATTCATATGCGCGCATGATTATTCACGCTGGGATTGATCCCAGCCTAAAAGCGATTTAGTGAACCAGTCAGGTAGAATCGATTTTAAGCTGGGATTGAAATCAATCCCAAAAATTGCTCTTAGGAACGATATCGTTCCCAGTTAGTGAATCACCCCCCAGGACTCGAATGCTTCGCGGTGGGAAGCTGGCCGGCTAGCGTTTTGCCAAAACACCGCTAGGTCGGCTGCTGGCAAAATGAAAGTAACTACGATCGAGAACATCGTAGGTGTTCTTAACTTGTCAATAAGAGAATTCTAAATTCTATTTGAGATGAAATAATAAACTAGACCTATAAACAAACCTTGACAGATCTCTAATGACTATTTGAATGCTTGTTTATTTCTCCATTTGACGATTTGTTTTCTTGATCCTTGAAACATTTGTAGGTACGTGCGTGCGTGCGCCACAGCACCATCTAGCTAGTATATATCTAGCGAGCGCGTGAACGTACGTACGTGCGCTAGCCTAACAACAGGCGCATTTTCACTTCAAGCACTTGCGCCTCAAGAAATGCACACACTAAATACGAAGCTAGTAGAGAGCTCGTGCGCGGTAATTGTTTGGTGATTCGTGTATTTTTTCTGTCCTAATATTTTATGGGCGCATTTTCACGGAAAACACTTGCGCCTTGCCGTCTAGTTTTAGATGATTATGGGCGCAATCGGTGGTTTTATGAGCGCAAATTTGCGCCCTGCGCCCGCTTAATCGAAGGCTTGATGTATTTCCACATTTGATATATTATTGACTGAAAGAAGATTATCTTTTATTTCATAAATTACATGTACAGTAGATCATGAGAAGGAGGTTACTCTTTATCTTTATTTTGTTCTTGTTGTTGTTCTAATATAAATTACTGAGGCGGAGTTAAACATTTTCATAAATATCTGCAGCTCTAAATTGCTAAAGCAATAAACTATTTGTTCAATACTTGATACTTGATGGAGTAATCCCTTTGGAAGCTCACTCAGGAAGCTATACTGGGATGGTAGGTGAGGCGAGTATAGTGCAAGGAGTGCCATGAAGTGCAGAAATTGTGTGTGGACAAAGCACATGTCAAGTTACAGTAAAATATGCTTAATCCAGTGCAAGTAAAAACCGAAACCATTAATGAAATATACATGTAATCAAAGGTTGGGTTGATTTTATGACCCCTCCCCCTCCCAATGTAGACAAATATATATACATTTGGTGAAAGTAGATATAGGACTACATTTAAAAACAGAAAAGTGATTTATTGATTACAAGGGGTCTTCTGTGTCGTAATAAAACCATTCAACCTTTTTAGAATGTTAGGAAGAATCAAATCTTCAATAATTTTGCTGTAGACCTATGAAAATTGTATAATATTGTCTTGTATGTGGAGCTCACATTTTGTCATTTTCCTCAAAGCCAGATGATTTTGATGATTGTTTCCTAGTAGATTTCAAGAAAGCACTGAAACGTTAAAGTATAGTGTATTGTACATGTATCCACATTGTGTTACAATAAATATTATGTACACTGTATTGTGGAGAGAGTAAAATCAAAAGTATCTAAGCAGAAAAGGCTGGGTGAAACCCTACAGTATCCTCTCTGTTTGGCTGGACTTGACAAAAACACCTCCTACGTAAATTTGTGAACCATCAACCAAGTACACTGCAGGTCAAGTTGTGCAATAATGTCCTTGCACAGTGTAAGCATTATTATAAATGAAGATGGAAAGTGTTTAAATTTTAGTTGAAAGAATAAGGAAAAAAAAGAACAAGAAAAAAAAGAACTTGTTTGATGACCCCTCATGCATGAATTACTCAAAAATGATCATCTCCAATTTACCAGTATTCCTTACATTCTTTCTTATAATGCCTGATATTCCTGGAACTTTTCATCCATCTTTTTCTCTGATTTGCCATTTCTAGTCTTACTTCTGATTTCTCAGAAGGGTTCTTCTTAAACAATTAATGTCAATAGGCAATGCAATATGTTAAAGTTCTGGCAGTGATTAAAATGTAGAGATGATTGAAATTAAGAATAGTTACTTACATTTACTTGCACAGAATTCTTTAGTCAGAGATTTATGAATCCTGATAGAAAACCAGCAGTTTGAGATCTGAAGCTCTATCCATGTTGCATCCTGCATTACCAATAAAGTTCACAAAAAATCTCAAGATACAATAAGGCTTTCATTTTATTTCTAGTAATTTATTGCTTTTTTGCAAGAGCTTGAAGAAAAGAATGAGAGAAGAATATCTGCGGAATTTCTTTTCAGACTTCTGACCTGATTTTATAAATGTCCCTATTACGAAGGAATAGCATCCAAATCCAAAGAATTCCTCATAATTTCTAAATCATGTTACCTTTCAAGAGCTGCATTTACACGTTAAGCTAAAATCATTGATTTTTCTCACATTCCGATGTTTCATTGGAAGTTGCCAGCAACTACCGGTAAACACGACCCCAAAAAACAAATTGAAAAACCCACCTCTGGAGTCTGGAGTGTGTTTTTTTTTAAATGCCAGCATAAATTTCACAGATCTTTGCAGTGCAAATGCTTGCTCTCAAAACATTGGTGAATAAATCCGGTTTTTGGTCTCGTGACTCTCCTTGTTTCTGTGCGATCGCATACATGTACATGTACATGTAGAGTAGCGACATGTCGTGCATGCGCACTACTCACCAAACATCCAGAATGAGCAAACACCAACAGTTTTTTCCAGTAGTGTACATGTACATTAAATGATAGTTAAAAAAAAACAATTTGTTTTCTTAAAAAAGAGTGTTTGGGCTGTATCCATAAATGGGCCTCATGGGAACAATTCCTCATAATTTCAGAATCACATAACCTTGTCAATGATGGTACTAATTGTTATCACAGTAACTGTAAAACAAGAATAGACTAAATTCAGTTTTATGTCAATTTATTCTCTTACAAACTTGCTAATCATTTCATGCATGCAAAAGGTTCAGGTTTGATACAGTAATATCTAGGCTTTGCAGACATGTATAAAGTTTCTTGCTTTACTTGCGTCTTGCTTTACTATTTGCCTAAAAATGTGAAGAATCACAAGGCAAATCAAAACTCCTTCGTATGGAAAATGTTCCTTGTCATCTGTAAAAGATTAATTGGGATCCATTAAATCACATCATGAGATATCTTTTTGATTCGATGCACATTTTCTTACCTGAAAAAGGAATTTTCAGGTAAGACAGAGACATATACATGTATGTACATGTATATTTATATGTAAGAATAATAAATACTTGAATGTAACTTTGATAATGATGATGAAAGTACTTCGGCACTTTTAAGCTCAAACAGGTCATCCAGTAACTGGAGAAACCAACACTGGCCTCAATTTTTAAAAATTATTATTAAAAAAAAAAATATATATATATATATATATATATACATATATATAGAAAACAGATGAACTGTAAAAATTGAAGGAAAATCTGATGATGAATTGGAAGTTTCATTTCACATCGTTTTCAATTTAGTATTTAATCAAACAAGAAACTTTGATGTCTATTACAAGCAACTCAACATTTGTTTTGTACATGTATAACATGTTTGTAAATAGATTTTTATTTTTCTCCAAATACATGATTTTAATTTACCAAAGATAAATGTATCCTATGAAAGAGATGGTTTTTGTTTATCCAGCAACCAGGAATAGGGTGTCTTAATCATTCCTCATACGTCTTCATATCATACATGTATGTATGTATGATAAACTTTGCTTTCTTAGGGTCCTTCCAATATATATTTCCTATGTATTCATTATGTAATTACAATGTATTATGTGTGTAATGGAAAAAATAAATTGGAATTGAATTGAAATATACAGTACATGTACATACATGTGCAAGACAAATAAAGACCTTATTACACAGGACATCATAAAGTTGTCAGTTTTTATAACCCATTCTCTTATCTCTAAGTATTAGTTTTTACTTAAACTTTCACCAGAGCTCCACACCTACCTTTTTGAAAGGGGGTCTAGATTTCAATTCTTAGAGTCTTTATGCAGGAGCCGTATGTATTTTTGGGAGGTTCGGTCTGAGGCTGAGAGTTTTGGCGCCCATGTGTCTTGGATGCCTGTTAGTGACGAGCCATGCTTTCACTTATTTGCTCCTCTCATTTCCTCATTTCATTTAGAAGACCACAGATTGATATCAAGGTGAACTTGTCTGGTACAAATTTTCCACTTTCTCAAAGTTGATTTTGTTTTCTTCCTCTTGTATAATTTGGAATTCTGTTCTTATGATGGGATACTGTACATCAAGTCTCTGACTGTGTAGAGAAGAAGAGATCACAAAGCATTTTATCCCTCTTTAAATGAGCGTAAGGCCTCTGTAGCCATGCCCCTGTGGTATCATGCAATTTGTTTGGAATTTTTGTCCTCTGTCTCACTGCCTGGCCAATGTGGACTGTCCCTCTAACTGATAATATTCAAGACATGAAAAATACAGTGTTAATATACATGTGTATAAGCCCGTCATGGTCAGTGGCTAAGGTCCTAAAAACTTTGATGAATAGCAAGATATGACCTGATGTAGGATAGGGCTGTGCATAACCGTGTAATGAGGTACTCGAGTACACTCCTAGGCTTACAGGCGAGTATTCGAATACTCAGACACCATGTTTTTTTTGTTGAATTTTTCTCTTTTTTTTGCCAACACCATACTACGAACAGTACGAAGGTTTGTCTCTGAAAACCCACGCGATTCAAGTTGCTGTTCGAAAGCGCCTATTTGTGCTTTTGAATTTTTGACAAATAATTGAAACAATTTTATTTTTAAAACTAAAGATGACAGACAAATATTCCTCCGAGTCCAAACAGAAATCCGGAGATTTGGTCCCAGTTTCTGAGTGGTGAGTTGACAGTGACACCCTGTGTATGATTGAGCTGGGAAACATTTTTACCCATGCCGGTGCTCTTCTGGCACGGGTGACCGTCGGCCTGGACAGTGTCAGGTGATCGGGGGGGGAAAAAAAAAATGGCGGCCGAGTATTCGAGTACGAGAAATCGTACTCGAGTAGTTGTCAACAGTGCGAGTACTCAAGTATTCGAGTACTCGTTGCAGCCTTAGATGTAAAGCCTTTCCTTTTGAAATTGAATATCAAAAACTGAGAGCTAAACATGATTTACACACATGTACATCCTGGGTACTCATGATTTACACACATGTACATCCTGGGTACTCATGATTTACACACATGTACATCCTGGGTACTCATGAGGATTCCATGTGTGAAAGCAAGATACAGGTACAGGGTTGTACTATGACTTTACAGACCCAAGCAATGTTTACTCTTGTGAAGAAGAACATTCTGTAGTAGACGCTTGTAGATGGAATTTGAAATCATATTCAAAATTAGATTTTGGCAATGAAAGAGAAATTAAAGTGGTGTGTCTGAGTGGTGACTGTTTTCATGTAAATTATTTGTGGCAAAAAAAGTACTCAAGATTGTTCGAAGAAAAACCACACTTAATACAAATATAGATAGAAAATCTAAAAATGGAAAAAGGGTATTTTTTAAATCTGGACTTAGGACAGAGTGCTTGACAAAAATAGACCATTTATTGAAATATGAGAAGCAATAAATTCAAGAAACTAATGCATGTGTAGGTACATGAATGTAGGATTAAACAAAAAGTCACTGACAACGTGTAAGAAGTACATGTAAATCTGTTCATTCACACGTATGGCATGCTCTGGACTATGAACACATTTTCAATTTCAACCCTGCTTGTGGAGATTTGTTGCATGTCTGACTGTAGTAGCTGATTGAGTAAGATGGAAACATACTAGCATGACTCACACACCTACTCACACACAGTGATTCATACTCAGGAGTGTACCAGTATGGCATGTACAATGTACAGAATTAACAAAAACAACAAAGCAAGAACACAAACAAAATAAATTAAAAAGAAAAATGGAAAAGAGAACTGAACAAAAGGAGGGAGGTCCTTGGGACCTGTGAGTAAATTAGCATGGGATAGCATTAAATGACTTCTATATACAAAATGAGTTTTAAAAAAGGACAATTGTATTTATGGACAAACTGCCCCCGAAGAAGTCTCACTTTTACTGGATTCATCACCAGCTCAAGTGATGGTAAAAGTGAACATAGTAAAGGATGAATTTTTTTTTTTGGGGGAGAGTCCTCTTAGGCCAAAAAAAAAAATCATTTGGTTGTCCTCGACCGCCCGCTCGTCATTTTCGGCCCGCTCGTATTTTTTATTTTTTGAAATATTTATTTTTTATTTTTTGAGCAATTTTAACCATTTTATGCATGTTGCAAGGATCGAAATGTGTCCCGTCGCCCATTTGGTCTTTCGGTATGCAATTCTGTTTTTATATTATAATATAGAGGAGGGATTTTCGGCAGATGGCAATTTTGGGCAGGTCCGTTGTACGCAGGTGAAATCACTTTAAAATACATAGCATAATAGCATATCACATAATCACACACATACAATACATTTCAGAGTCACAGGAGATCGACATTTGCAATGGAAAATGCATCCTTAAATATCACATTTTAGCAATGTAATCGGCGGTCCTGCTACCTGAATCTGAAAAATCAAATATCTTACGCGTGTCTGTAAGGAAGATGGGTACCAAAACCTGAGCTGTATTTCAAGTATTTTCAGATTTAGATCGCGATTTTTCATGTCACTTATAGCATACTCAAAGTGTCTCACAGCACGTATTCAATCACTGCAGTCGGATAGCGCGCACACGATCACTGCATGCAGGGGTAATTTTCGGCACGGCCAGCTCTGGCGTGGGATACACGCTCCGGCGGCGACGCGCTATAGATCAGCGGGTGAATGAACGACGCGCGGCCTCCCTTTGACTTTGTACATGCGGCCGAAAACTGCCTCGCTATAGCCAAAAACTACCTCGAAACAGTGAGAATGAAATTGAATATTGCCATGGCAATTCATGACTTTTTTCTGGGATTCTTTTTGTGTTTAAATAATAATAATATTGGCCTCATGATTTGAACAAAAAATGAAAATAAATAGGAAGTAAATTAAGAGTCCAAATGAAGAGGGGGAAAAAATGAAATGGAAAAAAAAAAAAATCCGCCCGCCGCCCCTACTTCTGAAAAGCAATCGAGGACAACCAAATGATTTTTTTTTTTTGGCCTTACCGTAACTATTTCAGAATGTACTTCAATTTGTTGATGTTGTTTTTGAAAGAGAAATATTTGGACTCAACTTCTTCCTTGTATTATAAAAAGTTTGGACTTAAAACTAATCTTGAGCTCTGGTATGGGCATCGTAACATGGCTATAATTTATTCTGGATTGTTTATCCTGCAGTAGATTGATTGTTTGAACCAGTAAAATAAAAACAACCACACAAAAACCTGATGGAAATTATCTTCAATAAAAACCACAACTCTCATTTGCACATACACTGTAGGGACCTGTGTTAAGCACATGGTGTCAGGCCTACATGTACTTACCTTGATTTCCTTATCTTTCCATGCTCATTACTCAGGCCCTATACAATTTCTACCAAAATTGTTTGGCACATGTCATTTATTTGTAATCTTGAACATTCAGTGTAAGTTTTGTTGGATTCTGTGAGAATATATTTTCTATCATTACTAGAAATCAAGCTTATCTTTAAAGTGCGGGTTCAAAGAAAATCACAAATATGGCAAGTAACATATTACTAGAAACTGGTAAGCTAATAGATGGCCATCGTACAAGTTGTAGGTCAACTACAAATCGGATGATTTATAAAAATACAAATAAAACCACCTCCATAGCATCTGGGATATGCGAGAGATTCGCCAGAAAAATAACGATGTTTTAATGCCGTCACAATATGAACCAATCCTGCCCAAGCAGACGACATCCCATAAAGAATGAACATAATTGCAATGCTATTATTTCTCAAATTATAATGAGTTTAGTGTATATAAATGTGATGGAATTTTACACCATTCAAAAGGGATATGACCCGATTCTGATAACTAAATTCTTTTGTTTGTAAATACACAGAATAGAGGTTAATGCACAATCAAAGAAACCACACTTTCAAATTTAAAACCCCCGGGAATGAAAGCATGGACGCATTTGTTCCTCTTGAAACGCCGAACATACCGCGGTGTATGCAGCTGAAAATACAATGGCGTCTTATTTTGTTTACAAGCGACGGATTCCTTTATTTTTTTATCGCTGCATTTTTCATCAAAATAATACCATGCGCGGGGTTTAGAGTGAGGCAATAGATTAAACATTTAGTCTGACGGTAGTGAAGTAAGAGAAATAACTGAAGAGAAGACGACGAAACAGGCACTGAAAATGTGTGAGATGTCATGGGACATCGTCTGCTTGTGCAAATCATGTTCAACATGTGACGTCACACATCTCAGCAGCGATCGGAGAGCATTTCAGGTGCTACATGTATGTCGGGCTGTATTTAAGAGTTTTGTAATTCATAATAATCATTACTTGTTTCCGAGCATGGAATTTTGATAACCTTGTCAAATCAAAGTGTTACCTTTGCAATAATGACAATAAAGTTAGTTTTTAAAATCAATGAACCTGATCTTTAATTCAATCCTATATCGACAATCAGTTTGAGCTACATGTATAAAGACACTGACCTATCTTGACATTCAGAACAGTATCAAGAAGCCAGAATGAAAGACTTGTCTCATGAATTGCTACACATGTATGACATGATTTGCAATCTGATGGGCATTTAGTAAAACCTCACTATTAATGTTTTGAATGAGCGCCTGTGTGCCTGTCAGTTGTTAATCTATTGTTCTGCATAGTGGCTTAAAGGGAAATCCAACCTTGATAGCAAACTTGTCTAGAATAAAGCAGTAAAATCAGAAAAGCATACTGATGAAAGTTTGAGTGAAATCAGACAAAAAATTAGAAAGTTACAAATGTTTGAAAGTTGCAATTACTATAGGTATGGGCTCTTCAAATTGGCTGAATTGATAATGTCTATGTGATGTAGTGGCGTTGACCTTTCCCATTTGCTCCAATACACAAACGGACTAAAATTTCAACTTTTCATAAATGTATGACTTGGGATGGTCTGTTCTTTTTAGAGGACCTGTAATAATATACTCTCCATGATATATTTTGACTAGTGCCCCGAGGGTGAAGGCACTTGGAAGAAAAACAGAAATAAGTGATATTTTTGTACGTGACAAACGGGAGAGTAATCAGTCACTACGTCACAATCCACTGACTAAATTGCCGATTTGAGATTCGCACAGCTGTAGCGATCTCATATTTCAAACACTCATAACTTTCTTAATATTGGTCCGATTTATTTCAAACTTTCGCCATTCTGTTACTCAGATTTTTATTCTTTCATTCAAATGAACTTATTAGAAGGGTACATGTAAGATTGCCCTTTAACCAATAGCACAGTGTCTTCTTTTTGTGTTGTTTTTGCATTATCTTTTATTCCACAATGCTAAAATTACATTATATTATACATGTACAGGACATGCACATGTGCACAAAGAGCAAAAATCACAGAAATGTCTAGTCTATTTCCAATGTCACTACTAATGCGGTACATATTAGCGGTTGAATTGTACATGTTACTAATAGATAAAGTCTCTAAATTGACAATGCGTACTAAAATATAAAACCACAAATTTTGTGTACAAATTGGCAATTTTGGGGTTAAATTTTGCAAGTTCTTTCACAATGGTTCATGCAATAAGAATTTTTATTTTTTGGAACTATGAAGGAGTGGAAAAATAGATTAATTGTTGCCAATTTGAAGAGGGAAAGCTGATTAGAAAATAAGAAAACTGAGCTTGTATGGGTGAATGAGACTGGGGTAAGCTTCAGCTGTACATGAATGCCTACATACTCAGTGGTCAGAGAGAAGATCATTAAAGCCGGATGTATATTAAAATGAATGATCTAGTCTAGGAAAATAATAGTTTAAACTTGTCTGCAAAGCTCATTATATGAACTTCATTAAATCCTAACTTCCTTGTGCAATTTGTAATTTTGTACCTGTTATGATGGTTTATAGAACAGAACAGAATATCTTTGAAAAATTGATGGAGACACAATGCACTCAGACAAAATTCTTAAATGGCAGACAAATTTAAGAATTTCAGTTATGTATCTCTTAATTTGGAAACTACATATGGATGACAGGGTTGGCAATTTCCCGGTAAATACTGGGAAATACCGGGAAATTTTGGGAAATATTGGGAAATGCCTGGGAAATACTCGGGAAATACCCGGGGAATACCCAGGAAGTACTCATACAGGTACGTGTGCCATTGAAATTGTATAATTTGAAATAGCAATACCATTAGCAATCTGTCTAAATTCCGTCAGTTACACTAATAGATGTTCATTTTTAAATGGGCCATATAAAAGTAGCAATTTGCTTAAATCCATACAGTGTATGCATAATCTTTTGCTTGTGCTCAAAGCTTTTGCTTCCCTTCATAAAGCAATTGCTTACGGTTTCAACAATAGCGACGTCACAGCCGTGCGTCTAAGGAGCAATTTCTTCTCAGTTCATTCTTCCCTGTGCAACTTTGTCTTTTCTCTTACAAGTATAAACATGATGCTAAAACCTGAACATCCTGATAAAGCAAGAGCTCAAGCTGGTATGACGGAGCTTGAAAAAACATTTTAATGCTTATATTAAAGTAACAAGCAAAAGGTTTGTTTTATGCATAAGTTTATAAGCATTTTCTTGATCTTTAAGCAATTACTTGCGGACAGCAATCAATTGTTTGTGCTTGCTAGCAAAAGCTTAAATTGCTTGCAAGCAATTGCTCATTTGTATGTATAAAGATTTAACCATTCAGCAACCAAACCGCCTGAAACCGCCCCTCCCTTTACTCACTGAACCGCCAGAAACCGCCCGTCCGTTTTCAATGCGCTATACTATCCGTTCTAGGGTCTACCGTGATAATGCTATACGTGCGTAATCCTTACGATGTCTACAGTAGGATTCTGCATAGAAAAATAGCGCATGTCTCATATTGCTCAGAACAAAGTCAAAATGAGAGCAATATTGCAACATCTTCCAGTGAGTAATAGGCCATTTTTACAAAATCTCTAGTTGCTATTAAATGGGTTAAGCAAAAAGCTAGTTCAAGCAATTGCTACTTTTTATGCATACGGCCCAATAACTTCATGGGTTTCTTAAAACTGAGATTGTTTGTTTGGATATTCTACCGGGGTGTTCATAGTTTAAAGACACACATTCAAGACATGTTGCACCGCCTTCTCCTGTTGGTTACCCATAAGCTGTCAATCTCCTGGTACTACACACATGAGTGAAAACAATATCATACAGAATAGTTGCTAATTTGACATGTTAAAAAACAACATACAATCAAATATGAATTCTGGAAAAGTACAAAAATGTGAATAGTCAGGCTCCTTTAACAATGGCAATATTTTATGAATATTTACAAGCTGAAAAAAATAAAACACCCAACTTCGATGAAGATACATTACACATTAGTATAATGGAGGGAGGGACCTCTATAGCATAGGCAGATTGGGGGATATGAGGGAGGCACAACAGCCAATCCCCACTGACATCCAAGTGGCATACAAAAGTACACAAACCTCAAAATGTGCCCCCTTTTAAAAAAAGGTTAGACCCCCAAAAGTACCTAAATAATGTGCCCTTTTCCTATCTGTTTTGTTTGATTGCTCTCTAATAGAAAAATTCTGATTTGTGCCCCCTTCTGTATCCCCCATCCTTCAGTACTATGTCCTATTGGTTCTTCATATCATTCATTTGTTGAAAGCCAACCTTATCCCATATAAACAAATTGGGGCTTGAAATTATCATGTCATTGCCCTAATAGAACGTACATGTACCATGTATTACCCATTGATCAGGTAATGCTACTTCTAGATCAAATCTTTAAACTGAATTGTGTGTTACAACTGTACATGTACCTACATATACATTTGCAATGTACTAAAAATGGTGTTTAATTACTTCTATTTTATGAAAATTTACAATTCTACAAGTTACGATGTTGAGAATTGTGATAATGGACAATTGTCCTGAATACATGTATATTAAAGTGCGGGTTCAAAGAAAATCACAAATATGGCAAATAACGTATTACTAGAAACTAGTAAGCTAACAAATGGCCATTGTACACTTTTTAGGTCAACTACATATCGGGTGATTTATACAAATACAAATAAAACAACCTCCATAGCATCTGGGATATGCGAGAGATTCGCCAGAAAAATAACGATGTTTTAATGCCGTCACAATATGAACCAATCCTGCCCAAGCAGACGACATCCCATAAAGAATGAACATAATTGCAATGCTATTATTTCTCAAATTATAATGAGTTTAGTGTATAAAAATGTGATGGAATTTTACACCATTCAAAAGGGATATGAAACCGATTCTGATAACTAAATTCTTTTGTTTGTAAATACACAGGATAGGGGTTAATGAACAATCAAAGAAACCACACTTTCAAATTTAAAACCCCCCGGAATGATAGCATGGACGCATTTGTTCCCTCTTGAAACGCCGAACATACCGCGGTGTATGCAGCTGAAAATACAATGGCGTCTTATTTTGTTTACAAGCGAAAGGTTCCTTTATTTTTTTATCGCTGCATTTTTCATCAAAATAATACCATGCGCGGGGTTTAGAGTGAGGCAATAGATTAAACATTTAGTCTGACGGTAGTGAAGTAAGAGAAATAACTGAAGAGAAGATGACGAAACAGGCACTGAAAATGTGTAAGATGTCATGGGACATCGTCTGCTTGTGCAAATCATGTTCAACATGTGACGTCACACATCTCAGCAGCGATCGGAGAGCATTTCAGGTGCTATGCCGGGGCTGTATTTAAGCGTTTTGTAATTCATAATAATCATTACTTCGAATGTTTCCAAGCATTGAATTTTGATAACCTTGTCAAATCAAAGTGTCACCTTTGCAATAATGACAATAAAGTAAGTTTTTAAAATCAATGAACCTTCTCTTTAATGTTTAGTTAAAATATATAGCACTTGAATATTTTCAGGTTGTGTACACTCTACATGTTTATTTCAAGAATTCCAATGCAGTCCTACACTTATCATGAAGTGGATTTGTTGAATGTTGATGGAATTGACTGAAAAAATAAAAAACAGTAACTGTAACCGCTGTTATTTTCGCATGATTAATTTTTCGCTGAGCGACTCCAAAACATATTTGCGGGTTCTTAAATTCGCGTTGCACGCAATTCAGCCTGTTTAAAACATGCATAAGAAGTCATGCTTATATTTTCGCGAGTTACAAAATTCGCGGACACCGACTTTAGCATGAAATACGCGAAAATTAAAGCACCGCGAATATTACCACGTTTACAGTACTGTATTTCCCACTGCCCAATTCGAGGTTGGCACTTCCCATAGCTTCAACATAGCCTGAAAGCCGTATAGCATGCCTATTCATCATGGCAAGCATTTTTATGCCCCCCTACCAGGCATTAAAGGAAACCTCACCCCAAAGAATAAATGTAGGTATGCTGAAAGATGAGATGTATTCCTGCCTTTCTAATGTATTCCTTACGAAAGTGTACAGGACATATACATGTATTAAATGAAGATATTCTTGGCATGATGCATTTTAGCATGGCATGGGCGCAGCATCTTTCTTAACAATGTGACGTACCATGACATACCAGGCAAGCTTGTACATGTACATGTATCATGCAACAAGCTTTAGTTGGAAATACTTTTTAATTCACCAACAAAACCTTTACTTTTCAATGAGGAAAAATCATAGCTCAGAAGGTAAAAATTATATTCGGTAAAAATATATTACAGGGGAACAACTGTAAAGTTCTGATTTATTTAAAAATGCTAAAATATAGCAAACTTTTTGACAAATCTATTTCATTTATGCGAAACCTTCACCCCCAGAAGAGCACCAACTTATTTGTGTTCTGACAATTGTAGTACAAAGGATAATAGCAGGTGATTGAAATACTTCATCACCACACACACACGTGGGAAGGAAGCACCATAAATTTGAATACATTTACTTGAAAATGACTTTGCATACGGTAGTACTTCATGTTCTCAAGAAAATGTTGATGCCCATGTTGTGCTGAGAAACTGTACATTATGCTTTAATAGAATATCTTGCTTTATACCTCTCTCATAAACTTTGGTGAGGAATCTTGTAAATTAATGGGCAAGATTACAATAAATCTCTCAGAATAACTAAAGTTATTTTGGGGTGAGGTTTCCTTTAAGTCACTTTTTTCCATTGCCTTTTTGTTTAATAATGATTCTTGCTCAACAATCTAAACATCCTAAAGGTTTTCATTTTTAAAGATATTGTTTTTGGAGTATTTACCACAGTAAATACCGGTATTTACCGCCAACCCTGATGGATGTACAATATATAATATTTTAAACACAAATTGATTTCACTTTTTGTTGTTGAAAGTGTTGAATTTACATAACATGTTCTCAATTATGAATGCACTGTAAAACTTTGGTCTCCATTATACAGTTTCCATCATTCTTTATACCCAATTTCTCTCTTTTCAGAACCAACTCAAATCTACCGTTTTCTGGCTGCTAGACACAAGATATCAGTAAGTTATGAATGCAGATTTAAAGGGGAAGTCTACCTCAATATTGATTATTATGATTTTAAAAGCAGAAAAATCAGAGAAATAGATTTCTGAGGGAAATCTGATAAATAATTAGAAAGTTATGAAGTTTTAAACTTGTAATTGATCGAATGCAAATAAGCAATACTATCATTTACCTTTCAAGCGCTTGCCCCATTTATTTTGTTCTAAAAATTTCATAGGTTTCCATTTTCTATGTGGTGTAAGAAAGAAAGTATTGCATAGAGGGATTTTTTTTTTAAATCTGTGTAGAAAAATGTATCTAAGGCATAATGGCAATCTTGAAAATGGTTTTGTACATGTACTGTACATGTAGTATAGCAAATAAGGTGTTTATGAGGTAAATCAACAACTTTATAACTTTCTTATCCTTTATTTTCATCAACTTCACTAATTTTCCCCCTCATTTTCCGCTGTTACTGAATTTTCAGAGCACTTAATTCATCTTTTTTCATGCATTTTGTGCTTTGTCGAGATTCAATTTTTAACTTTTAATGCCAGTTTACAAGTCTACATGTCGGTTCTGTTACATGTATTTATATTATTGCTGTTATTATTATTGTTGTATTTTCTTTGTATCCTTAAATGTATTTATATATCGTCTATGTTGTTGTTTATGTATGTCACTCGCCAGTGGAGGACAAATTTCTGTATTTTTTAAATCAGACAATAAATTATCTTGAATCTTGAATCTTGAATCTTGAACTTAATTTGGCTGTAGACTTTGCTTTCAGTGGGAGATTTTTAAAATCTCCTCAATTTCTTTCTCAGATCTTAGATTACAAGTTGTTTTTGAAAAAGATGGAGTATAATCTCAGAGATTTAGCATACATGTATAGCCAGTATTGTAGTCCAGAAACTTGTCTTTAAAAAGTCAAACCAGAACAGTGCCGAACAGTGCGGTATCAGTAGCTGTTGGTTTCTGAAATGTTTCTTGTCTACTCTTCGACATTGTGACAAGTGATTTTGCGCAGGTTCTTAATTTCATTTTTATTTCAGTGTTAACTCTTTGCCCGCCACGTACACAATCCCCCCTGTGCCACATTGTTTTTATGGTGCCACCTTAGGAGGGGTTCTGCATGGACTATGCTTATTCAACTCGCAATAACTTTTGATTGGTGTACTGTAATGAAAAACTTTGTGTAGCAATATTGTATAGAAATTAATAGTCTTGCCAATGGTATCATTTTTGTAATGTATATTATCATAAATTTTGAGATTATCAACTATACATTTTGTATCCAAGTTTTCGTTTAGAAGGGTATTCTATACCTCTTATATCTAATACAAAAGCAGTTTCAAAAACTCAATTTTTCTCGGAAAATGTCAATGTAAACAATGTCTGCGAAAGCGGTGCAATGAAGTGTGATGTGTATACAATGCGAAGCACGCGTTACTATTGTGTGTGTGTGCGTACAATAGAATTAAATGCGTTCCGTGTGTATTGTGAATGAAATGTGACTTGAGTCGAAGTTGGCAGCCCGCTGTATGTTCCGCTAGCCGAACGTAGCGGGCAAAGAGTTAAGAAATATTTTACATATTCATACTACATAAACATGAAATCTGGAAATTGCTTAATAATAACCTTTACCAGTGATGATATTACTGTTCTCTGGAACATTTTTTAAAGCAATTTTGTAAGTACCTGTACTTTCATTTAATGTCCCTTTCCAAAAGAAACCATTTTCAGGCAGAGTATTGTATACTATGATCGTAAAGTTGTTAAATTATTCTAGTGTAATTTTGAGATGTCTGGCAGTTCTTCGGCCTTTCATATTAAAGATGTTCAGTATAACCTGATACAGAATCTTTGATCTAATAACTGCCTTTTTGTTTGTACTAGTCATTGTTTTTTTTTGGGGGGTTAGCTTGCATTTTGTGTAAGATCCTCCTTTTATTTTGTAATTTTGTAATTTCTGTTTTAAGTTCAAACTACTTTTAAAGTTCCTTTTGTGTATTTGTCAATGTAATTGGTTTGACTTTAAAAAAGAAAAAGTAGTGAATAAATTCTATTATTAAAATAAACAAAATGGTGAAACATACCCGGATTTAAATGTTGCCACTGAGTAAATAGGTGTATTGAACGTACATGTGAACTACTGTGGTAGATCTAATGTATACCGTAATTACATTATTTTCTTACCTGTATGTACATGTAGTACTGTGTTAGGGCACAATAATTTGTTATGTTCATGACTCACAATTTTCTTGTTTGGTGCATTGCTGTGTTCTGTATTGTTTGGTACTGTACTATTAACCATAAGAGTTACGTTTCCCTGACATTTTCTAATATAAATCCAGAAATATTTGATGAAATTTGTTAATTGAAAAAGCAATGTACATGTACGTGAATACAGAAGTTCCGACCCACTTTTTGATTGATTATTTGTGGACATTTGATTATGTTTTAATGAAAATAACTTTTTTAATTGCAGAACTTTGACTACTAGAAAAGAAAGTTATATTTTGTGCTTCATAATTCAGGGTTTAATTCTTTTGCTGTTTTGTTCATGCATTGGCACACAATTTGAAATGAAAATTCTAGAAACTGCATTTTATTAAGGTTTCTCCTTGCTGATTCATTATTTTTATGTACATATATGCGCAGTGTGCCTGTACATGAACACAAGAATTAAAAGTTGACACACATAAACCCTGCATTACATTGTATATCACAAAGCACATTTTTTTTTCTTCTGAGTATCGAGCTCAATTAACCCACAATTTCTTCATGGAATCATAATCAATTTGTTACATATTATAAATAAAATTTTAATGAAAGTATAAAACGCTGAATTTCATCAACTATTTCTTAAAGGTAAAGACCAGTTTTGGAAACGCCTCTCTCAAAAAAATGAAATGGAAGCTCTCATTACCAATCATGTGAAAGAATATGTTTTGACTAATACGTGATGATACAAATTTTGCCGGGAAAGTCGGAAACCGCCTACTAATTGATATATTTGGTAAATTATTATATCTATTGGGACCAAATAGATATCGCGCATGTGGTCGCGTAGTCCCATATACATCTTTCTGTGTACAGTGCTTGTAACTTTACCAAGACTGGGCCAAATTTCTTATCATTTTGATGATTCCAAAACCTTGCAGTACATACCAATACTTATATGCTAGATGATCAACCTTTTCTGATCGATTCCAAAACGTTTCTTTCACAATGTAAGCGCATGACCAGAACTGGTCTTTATCTAAAAGTTACATACATGTGTATATGAAAAAACGTGTCAGGGGGAACTTCATATTTTAGTTGAGTAATAGAATATGTTTCCTGTAGTGTCCAGAGTGTCTTTACCTACATGTAAATGCTAACCTATCATCCTCCTATGATTAATTCTGTTTATACAGCCTGTATTCCTGAGACGTTCATTAACGTACATGTTGAAGAAGAAGCCAGCAAAGAAGAGTTTTTCAGTGGATAGTCTGTTAGAGATGAAGGAGAATAAGATGAAAGCGGGCAAACAAATAGCAAGGTTTGTACTCATTTTGGGTATGATTGCATTGGGAATTATCACATCGAGTGAAAAAGTAATTTTAAAGTCATTTCCCAAAGCTTTCAGGTTTCTGTGATTCAGAAGATGTTAGGCTTTTAGTTTCATGGTGTTGTAAAATGTAAGCATATAGAATATATTCAGTACCGGGGTAGTTTACCTGTTCTTGAAATTTGGGTAATGTTACATTTTTGTACCCCTTAAAATTTGTAGTTTGTACGGTGCTCATTTAATGAATAACAATAAAAATAATGTAATTTTGTGGCTTAGACTGTGGTGTGTGGGAGTCGAATAACATGTATTGTTCTACTCTTCCACAAAACATGTACATGTCTATGTTTTACATATGAGGCTACTTTCGGTCTGATTATTTCACATTTATCATCCATTTCTTTCTTATTCTGTACAGCCATAGCGGAAAATACCTGAAATTAACATTCAACCATTTAAATTGGAATGGTGAGTATTCTGTGTTTAGTGGCCATCAATTTTTAGATGTTTTTTTTGTAATTCAATTTTATGAAGAGCATATTAAACAAAATTGTAATTGAATGGTCAATGTATAAAGCAATTGCTGTTTCTTAGAAGTAGAATATCTATTTTTATGGATGATCTCATTCAATTGACAGCTTAATATTTTAGTTGTACACAGGCTCATTCATCTCATGGTGATAGATTGATTGATCTTATTTTAATGCCTCATTTATATACAGCCTACCTTTTCTAGCATTAGTCATGTAATGAGTCATAGAATCCTAATATCATCAACAGGGAGAAAGGATTGCTGGCTGGCACATTTATCACGTTGATGTACATGTAATTTGCATATTGTGGATACAACTGAAGAAATGGAGCTTGTAGGATATATCTTCTTGTGTATCGTGTTTAGATGAATTTCTATGTAATATCTAACCAAAGTGAATGGGTCATACATGTATTTCTTTTCGGAGAAGGAAAGAAAGAACTGTAAACTTTGAATACACACAATTTTTATGCCTCCGCTACAAAGTAGCTGGAGGCATTATGTTTTCTGGTTGTCCGTCCGTCCGTCCGTACGTACATCCATTGAGTGTTCCATTTCAACATCTCTGTAAAGAGGAAGTTTAAATAGATGATTCCCCTATTTTGTTTTTCTTTAACATATGACAGGAGAAGCATCTCATATGGAAGATAGCAAAGCCACGGTTGAACTGATTCTACTCAAAGTATGTCACAAAAGGAGAAAGGTGAGATAAGATCACTGATGTTATTATGAAGGTTTGATTTCAAGCTTCAGGCAAATGTTAATTTTTAAAAAGGCCACGTCCTATTATATTTGTTAATACAAATAATAAAATGGAAAATAAAACTGTTGCACGATTTCACTGTTCTACCATCATGTGTCATGGCATATTTTTTACACATTCAATGATTTACATTTCACACAAACCTAAGATTGATAGGTATTATTTACCAGTCAGTGATGTAATATTCAACCATAGATGCTTTCAGTAACAGTACATGTATGATAGTGGGATAGAATGCTAAGTGTTGTCTTTGAATCTCTTGCTGGACATCTGTCTGCCCATTATGAAGGTATCCCTTGGACAATCTGAGATAGAATGCTAATGGTTGTTTTTTAATCTTTTGCAGGACATCTGTCTGCCCATTAGGAAGGTATCCCTTGGACAATGTGAGATAGAATGCTAATGGTTGTTTATGAATCTCTTGCAGGACATCTGTCTGCCCATTATGAAGGTATCCCTTCAACAATGTGAGATAGAATGCTAATGGTTGTTTTTGAATCTCTTGCAGGACATCTGTCTGCCCATTATGAAGGTATCCCTTGGACAATGTGAGATACCTGTTAATCCCACCGCTGCCACCACTAGTTCATCTTCCGAAACCAAAGAGCTGACGATACCAAGCAGTTACTTCAGTCACTCCAATGGTCACACTGTCCGCTCCTACCGACTCCTGATACAGGTTTCCTGTCCCACAGTCCCATGCTTGACAAATGGAAGCCTTTGTAATGGAGATGTAGATTCAGATTCAGGTAAGAAACAGTGATGATGTTTTGTAAGATGAAATATGTATATCTCTAGGATATTTCATGGAGACTTTCATGTGCATCACAGATTTATTTGTCTTACAGAAACTCAATGATCTCTAGTAGTTCATTCATGTATTTTGCATGAATCAAGAAGCTAAATGAGAATTTTAAAAATTCTTTCTCAAAATGAATTTTTCTAATTGACGGACTTAAATTAATATCATTGAATGCATGCTTAGAAAAGTCCGTTTGAAACTGGGATTAGAAAATGGAAGGCCTTTAATTGGAGAAAAAAAAAAGTTCTGAGATGAATCATAATCATTACAGGAATTCATTACAGGATTTAGCAGGTTTTCATAGTGAAGTTTTAGAGATATAGACAAAAGGTAGTAGAAGGTTCTTGGGCATTATTTGGTGATAAAGGAATAGGTTCCTAACAAGGGAAAAAATTCATAGGACTGGGCATTGTGGCTTAATATTACTGCTGCTTTAACTTTCTTTTCTTTTGACAATACATTGATATGTTCGATTGTTCAATTGGACATCCTATTTGTCTGAACGTGAGTCCTTAAATAAGTGCTTTCTTTCCGTGAAAGAAAGTTAATTTTAACACTAACCTATTTCTTTTAGATGGACAGCAAGCCAAGAGGAGGAAAGTGATGACAAGATTAAAAGACAAAGATATGACGACTTCACCATCTCAACCATCACAGCTCCATGAAGATGATTACATGGCTAGTTTTAGCTCAGAGTTGGTGGTAGTTGATAAACAGAACCGTTGTCAGCTCCTGGATGGGAGCTATGAACTCACATTACAAGAGGTCCAGACCAAGATCAAGTATCAAACTGCATCCTGGGAAGCTATATCAGATGGAAAGGTTAGTTCAGTCTAGGTCAAGGGTTATAACTCCTTTATCCCTTTAGGCACAAGGATTTTTTAGGGCTCAATTGATCATGTATTGTTTTTCAAATTGGCAACAATATTTTTCTTTTAATGCTTTGTTGTTATATTAGAATGCAATGTCTCAAAAAAACAATATACTTGGGTACAAATTTTGTCAAAAATTTTAAAAAGTGGCCAATTTAGATTGAAAAACAATAATTTTAAACCTCTATGTGTTGCCAATTTAAGGGTTTTAAAGCTTTTTTTTTCCTTTTTGAAATTTGTGGCGTCAACGCAATGTGGTTATGCAACTAAAATTGTCACATTATGTGCAGGAATTTTTGCCCTTTTCATGTATCTGGTATATGTTTTAGGGCTCTGAATCAAATTACTGAGCCAAATCACAAAATGTTCAATCCTTGTCACCCAAAAAGTACAAATTCTAATAAAAATCCCCCTTATTCAAGTAATACTGATAAAAAGAAGATCGTTGTGACTTTTTTTTGTGGGGGGGGTGGTTGTATATTTGTTTTGATGTAAGCTCTCTGTTAGTTATGGTGAAAGCTTCAAAACTCAGTAATTCTCATAGTTTGAGACCGTCCGAGATGTTTAGTGTGTATGAATTCATGTATATCTTTGTGCATACATTTGGATGTCTTGTATGTTGTTGCAGCAAATAGATCCATTTGAAGTACCAGACTTGAGTCCGAGGCTCAACTTCAATCTTTCATGGAACACGACAACAGAAGGGGATCCCCCAGAGAATCCTAGTAGGTCACCTGAGAGGTCAACTCGATCAGCTACCAATCATACCTCATCACCAGACCATTCCAATTCCATTCATACCACTACTAATGCACCGGATGCAGCAAAGCACAGTGCCTTGATCAATGGACAAGAAACAGGTCAGACTACTTCCTTTACTTCCAAAATACCAAAATGCTAAATCTCTGGTTAACTTGTTCAACAAAAACAAGCCCTAATTACTAATTGTCCTCATGAAATCCCCAAATTTCTATGGGGAACATTATTTTGAATCCCTATGGTGTCCTGGTGGGAACATACTTTCTCCATGTATTCAATTGGTTCCATCCAGTGATATATTACTTTTACTTGCTCCCTGTTCATGTACGATATCAGGAGAAACCTATCAGTTGAGATTGTACAGCTGCCTTTTTCACTATGGAGTAGTTCATATAAATGGAGTAAAAGGTTAGGGAAATGAAAGTTTCATGATCATATTTATTTGGTTCCTTGAATTACGACCATAGACACAATATTCTAATACATACAAACTGCATGCCTAGAACGTAATTGTAGTTGGACATCTTGCAAAGTATGGCACAAACCTATGTGGAAATGATTGTAGCACAAGTATATAGATTCTAAATCTTCTATTTTGTGCATCTGCTTATATACATGTAGCTAGTGTGCAAGTCTCACTTTTTATTTTCTCTTCTATTTGAAAAAAAAGTTATGCTTCTTTTCTAGATAATTGACTACTACCTTTTGTTTGTCTTGAAGCTCTTTTGTTTTTAAATTAATGTGATACAACACGACATGATGCATGAGTGATATCAAATATGATTAACTCTCTCTAAAAAGAAGCCGTATTATGTGGTGCCTGATTCATGATAGTAAAAATCATATCAGATGAGAAAAAAGAGAGACATCTAAACAGAATTCATTTTATGTGGTACGTGCTTAGTGATAGTAAAAATCATATCAGATGAGAAAAAAATAGAAAGAGAAATCTAAAAAGAAGCCATATAATGTGGTACGTGCTTAGTGATAGTAAAAATCATATCGAATGAGAAAGAAAGAGAAAGAGACATCCGCAAAACAAAGTAATAAGTCTTTTTTAAGGTAGAATTGTCTGATATTGATTGATCGTCTAGTCTCATTTTTTATCCATTAGATGGATTTGAAGCATGAAGTCTTATTACTAACTCTCTCTCTCTCTGATGATATCTGTCATTCTGTTTTTGAATTTCATTATTGAACAACTTTTTCAAAGGACTGGAGAAGATGGATGATGCTCAAGTATAAACATTGAATTGTCAAATTCCTTTTCTTATTCATAGTTTTTTTCATCTCCTTTTTATAGACACTTATTTCACTGCATTTATTGCAGGAGTACTTTCAGAATCCTATTGGAGCACTTTTGTTTCTGCACTGTTTTAAAAAAAAAGTTTTTGAGAGTTTCATTAGTCTCTGCTCCCATCTTTTTTTTTGGCAATGCATATTTTGTCATATTATTCTTTATTTTAGCAGATTAAGATTTCTATTTATAAGTTGATGCTATCAAGCTGAATGTATTTATTTCTGTTACATTTGTGAAGGGGATGATGGAATACATTTGAACTGAACTCAACATTGTTGTCATTAAGATAGAATGTATGTGTAAATGATTTTGTTGTTTGTCCAATTCTATTTGTTTGATGACAGTACTAGATAAATCTCCAGCCAGAAGAATCCACCCATCATCATCTAACACAGGCTCACCATCTAGATCACCAGCTTCCAAGCCTTTAGACCTAGACACTGTAGAACATGTCTTCTATCAATTCCTTTATAACAACAATACTAGACAACAAACAGAAGCTAGGGATAACCTACGCTGCCCTTGGTGCGCCCTCAATTGTCAACGACTGTACTCGCTGCTCAAACACCTTTCCACTTGTCATAGCAGATTCAATTTCACCTATGTGGTAGGTTCAGAACAATCTCATGAGCTTCATATCAATTTTAAAAATAATTTTAATGAAAATGTTATTAAAGTTATTTACACAGTAAACTTGTTTCAGCTAAAGATTGTTTATGAACATGTCCATGATTGGCACACTTAACTTGAGAAACGGTCCATTTGATGTGATTGGTGGAAATAACCTGAGAGCTATTATAACCACTGATCTGCATGTAAAAGGGTCCTATATACTTGAGTGTTGGGATTTTTTTTTTTTTTGGTCTATGGATTATTCTTTTTTATTTTTTAACCTATATTATGCAATCCCACCCTCTCCATAAGAAAAAATTATATAAGAAGAAAAGAAGTTTTAAGGAAAGTAATGAATTGGTAACAATTGAATGTTGATATTTTCTTTCCCTGGAGAAAAACAATGTCTGTATTGAACTTCATTGAAATCATTGGCTTAGTGTTCAGCTTTCCAGAATTGAATTGAATTGAATTGAATTGAATTGAATTGAATTGAATTGAATTGAATAGAATTGAATTGAATTGAATTGCATTGCATTGAATTGAATTGAATTGAATTGAATTGAATTGAATTGAGTTGAATTGAATTGAATTGAATTGAATTGAGTTGAATTGAATTGAATTGAATTGAATAGAATTGAATTGAATTGAATAGAATTGAATTGAATTGAATAGAATTGAATTGAATTGAATTGAATTGAGTTGAATTGAATTGAATTGAATTGTATGTAGCAGGAGACAACATGTGGAGATGACATGTGGAGATGAGGGCAAATATGTATCTGATATAACATTATTTATTGATCATGCCTTTCTTTGTTTCACCCAGCCTCATCACAAAAATGCGCGGATAGATGTAGCAATCAATGAACACTATGATGGTTCTTACTCCGGTAATCCTCAGAATCTTATTACATCACATATGGGATATGCTTTCCAGAGGAATGGACCTTGTAGAAGAACACCTGTCACTCAGATTATAGTCATGAAGTGAGTAGAAACAGGTTTTATAGGATGACTATTTTGTAGCGAGATTGTGCAACTAACTCTTTTGTATATGCCACACAAGCTCTCTCCCTGTGCCACATTGTATTTATCATGGGATAGATATACCAGAGGCTTTAAGAAAGTGTAACAGATACCAATTCAAGATTAATTTGAATCAGTAATTTTGCAAAGCCCTTGTGTTGCACAGATCAGTCCTTCAGTCAATATGTGCCTATTGTTTTGTGCAAAATTGCACATGTGGCAAACAAGGGACCATGCAGAGATGCGCAGAAAGCAGGTAAAGTGTTAAAAGGATTCATTACCCTAGAACCAGTGTTGATTGCTCATATCAATATCATTGTAAAATGTTGTGAAGTAGTACACTGCCTAGTATGCCTGTCATGTTGTTTTTGTTGTGTTTACTACAGCTGGATTCAGTTCGGGTTGTGGGTACAAATTGGCTCAGTACTTTAGACCAAGACCTTGGCCTGAGGCACTTTATCTAGTACATCATAGTCTCCTTGGTCCTTGCCCCTCTTCCCCCATCCCCCTTTCTCTGTCTCTCTGTATCTCTCTCTGTATAAGACTATGAACAAGTTGTACCCACTCCCCCCTAAAGACCACTTCCCCCTAGACTGATCCCCCATCCCAATTGTCTGTGGGTAAAAAATTAAAAGGGGTGGGGGTAAATCTAGACCCAGGTTGAGTAAAATTGTACTCGGAATTCCTAGAATGAATTTAGCTACATGTATGGTATGTGGTAGCTAGGCTGAAGTTATATATTGCTAGTGGAACGTTTCACAGGTAGTGCCTTTTAACCATTTTTGCATGTCGGCACTATGTTGTAAAAAAAGTAAAAGGGCACAAGGATCATTGTTGGCATTTTGAGTTACATCCTTATGGGGGCTACTGCCACTAGCTTTAATAACAAAATTCATTTGATTTTCTTTTTAGGTTGATCTCTGCTCAAAATCTGATCTCCCAGCTTTCAACCTAAAAAAAATACTTTTTATGTACAGCCATTCTCGCTTTAGAGTTTGAGTTGTCCTTTAACCCTATATAACCTGGGGGGGGGGCTTTAGAAGCCCCACTTTTCCTTTTTTCGCGATAATTTTTTAACGCAAACAAATCTTGCGCTGAAATTTTAGGACTTTTTTCTTTCGAGTCTTGCGCATCTTTTGAAAGATTTTTTTTTTGAAAATGGGACCTACAGTTACAAAGTCACGTGACCTTTTGTCTTTACATGTCAGCCCGAAAATCGCTCATTTTCGTGATTTGTGTACAAAACATATGGAAATATCACTTTTCCAAAAAAGGGATAAAACATTGGTTATTTGGTCTTGTTCATAGTTTAAGTGTTTGTTTTGGGGGTCACAATAGTTGGATTATAATTAGAAATGAAATAAAACAACAAAAACAATAAAATACATAATCTAAAAAACATAGAAATACATTAGAAATTATCAAAACATTTGATAAAATAAGGAATAACCTGGCTTTTCCAAATTTTGTTGTTGTATTATTATTCCAAATGGTCTAAAGAATATATGTAGTGAAAACGAATGTTTAAATATGAAGAATATATGATTTATGGGTAAAAATGTGAATGTTATGACCTCAATTGCATAAATTGACATGCATGCAATTTTTGGCGATCGGCCATTTCACAGCCGCGATCTTAGGCTATGCAGTTTCAAAATAGCCCAGGCTATATAGGGTTAAGACCACATACAATTCATAAAAACATGGAGCTCCAAAGTAGGATTTTTTGGCCATTGAAAAAAAGTGAGGGGACATAACATTTTCAGTTCACATTTAATAGAACATCTTCATTCTTTCTACCTAATAGAAATATAAACTGATGATGTTCTTCATTTGATATGCTTATAAGTTACACACAATTTAAAGATTATTGGCTCCAAAAATTATTGAGCTAGCTATAAAACTTAGAAAATTATGCCAATCAGAATATGTTTTTCACATTTTTCTGTTTAAAAATCCAAGCATTATTCAACAAAGCCTGTATCTTTTATAGAAAATGTTGTTTCACTAAGTTATATTTTATTTTACATGCAATAAATGAAGCTTTCTAATGGTACAAACTTTTTGGAATATTATTATCAAATGCATTTGTAGTGTTAATTGTCATTTTTCCTTTCATACCTGTCACGTCCAATCAAGTCTTTCAGGTCCAATACAACTTTGTCTTATATCTTTAAGAATAATGAAGTTTACCTATCAATCTCTTTGTATATCTATTGTTATCCAATGGGGAAGGAAACTAAACTATTCTTTATAAAATTAGTAAATTATTTTTTGTTTAATGGCAATATCACTGATATTTGTGGGGTTGGACATGACACAACAGATGTGAACGGAATATATTTACACATTTTGTGGAAACTTAACAAATTTTTCTTTTGCATTACCGGTACTCATTTTTGTAGAAATTATTAAAGTTTATGACTGCCTTAAGGTTTCTGATACTATTTTGAAAGGGTTCTAAAAGAAATTTTGAATTGTAAGTAGTCTGCTTGTGGGTACTTTTTGATGAGAGTACCATTTTTTTCCATTACAAATCATATCATCAGTGTAATTTTTATATTTTTAGTATTTTTGTAGAACAAACAAAAAAAAGGATAATTGTGTATACATAGCTTGAATGGAAATGGAAAATATGTGAGGAAGTGACAAAACAGATGTGAACGGAAATTTTGCTTCATGCCTATTTCTTCACTGAAAAAAGGTGTTGTACAATGATATTCTTTATGCAACAAAAGAACAGACATTCTCATATGCATGTTTCATCCATTTTGCCATCAATTCAAATTTAAAGCATGAGGACCAGCCATGATGTTGAAGGGAAAATGTAGATATTGCCACTCTGCCAAAAGGGACCAAAATGCATCAAAAACAGCTCTTTAAAATACAGACTATATTAAATATCCTCATTTGACCTATTTAGCAATTATTTTAATGATTTTAACACAATTTCCTGCCAAAAAAAGATGAAGAATTACATGTACCTGTTCAACATATTTCAAACCTTGGTTCTCATTTCTAGCTATTGTTGCCATGTTTATGAAATGCAGTATGACTATTATTCTTCTATCTTTGACAGAAAAATACACGAATGTCTAAATTGCATTGCTTTATGTATGACAATTAACTTGTGGCTACTGGACAATGTATACACCCTGTAGCAGACAAACTTGCTGAGTATGAACTGGCTCTGATTACTTTTATCTTTATTCTATACATGAACATCTGTCACTCTGGAGGGTTCAGTCAGAAAAGTGGCAGAACCTAGAGCTATCCTGTACATCCAATCAAGAAGGATGGTTTGCAGGGATTCAACACACATTTGAGGATTTGTTCTTCAATAGAACACATCCTGCCTGTTTGGTGAGCAAGCAGTCAATATTGACTGTGCAGAAGGTGTCTATTAATTGTGCTGCTGCTAATCATGCCGCAGACTCCCGTCACAGAGAGTGCCTACCAACAAGGCTCTTCTTCAATAAAGGCGTTGTCCTCAAGACTCCTCATCATTATATCCTGTGGTATAGAGTGGAAGCTAGGCTTCATGTTAGCCATCTAAAATATCAAAATTATGCCAGCCTACTAATGTTTGCATTGATATCTTCCACTTTTAGCAATCAGAGCTGAGGGTCATAGAAATTGAGCAGCAAGTGAGCTCTTATGATGATGATATGGCCTTCCCCAAGGATCTGTCTTGGCCTCAATGTTTTCTTAACTTAAATGGAGATGGTAGTCGGTTTCCATGTGCAGAAGGCCATAATTCGCTGACACCAGGCTTGGTGGAAAAACCATTAATGGGTGTACAAGTCTGCACACAGGAAACCTGTAGTCCTATCAATAAATACCCCCTTGTCTCTTGGAGAGTCTTCGGGTGAGGGAAACATAACATAATGACTTTGCCATATGGGGGAATGGGTGGAATATGCAAAGCATTACATAACTGATAAGGCTTGTTGGTCATAAAACCAAAGGCTAATCCAGGTGATTGACAACACCTCTTAATGTATAAATACGCGAATGGTGTCGAATTCCCAATCACTACTAAGCGTTTTTAATTTCAGTTACTGCCACCTGACCTTGCTATCCTTTGAACTACTTTGGAAGACAACCCAAGAGACAGTTCATACCTTAAGAACATGGATGAATATGTCACATATCAAATTCTCAATTCAAAATCCTGAGAATATGGAGCTGCTTTCCTCCTTGTATAATTTTATGGAGCCAGTCAAACGTGGAATTCTAAAGTTTGTTGGAAGCCTTTAATTATTCCTGTATATTATAGTGAGACAACTGCAAAAAAGCATCTTAAGATTGAAGACTACAATGTAGAGTCATGATGGCAGGTATAACTTTGGGCAAGAAGTTGGTGGTGGGGCAAGGATTTACTGGTATTAAGGGCTGCAAGGTACTTTAAATTGAATTGGCATTGTATTTTTTTTTAAATCAACCATGGCCTTGTGCACTATTTACCTATATAGGCCTAACGTAGGTGAAGAGGTACCATACAAAAGGTATGAAGCAATGAAATCTATGTAACTAGTGGTGACCTCTTTTCCCTTGGTTTATTTCAACTGGCATATACTAGAAAAATTGTTGAGACTAATGTAAGATCTGAGACATATTTGAAAAATCAATCTGAGTTGCTAATCCTCCCGGATCTTAAAGCCCAAGTCCACTCCAAAAATAACTTTCAATAGAACCAGAAAAATCAGACAAACCAATCAAAACAAGTTTGAGCAAAATCGGATAACTAATAAGAAAGTTATGACTTTTTAATGACATGAAAAACTTTGAAAATCACTACACAAATTGGCAACTCACTCATGAGTCTGTGACGTATGGTCCTCACTATCCACTAATTATTTTCTTTATATTGATAATATAAATTTCCTATTTTCACCCTAAAAATCTTATTTCTTCACACCAGCATCCAAGTTAGATTGTTAGTAATGTTTTTATGTGGATGCACAAACTTAAGAGCAATTTTTGTCCAGTTAAATCACAAAAAATTGAATTTTTATAAACTATTTATATAAAAATCAATAATTATGAAATACAACATTCAGAAAATAGTATCGATTCTTCAAAATTCATAAAATTTTTTGGGAAATGTCATGCACGCAATATGATACAAATCATATAACCTGGGCAAAGGCATGGGGAAATCAAGTTTTGGGGACAAAAGGAAATTAATGGGATTAAACTATATAAAGCAATTGATAAGTTGTGAGGACATGACGTCACAAACTGATAACCATCTTGGCAATTTCTTATTAGTTATCCGATTTTGCTCAAACTTTTTTGGGTTGGTTTGTCTGATTTTTCTGCTTTTATTGAAAGTAAGTTATTTTTGGAGTGGACTTGCCCTTTAAAGACCTGCCCCATCACACCATTTCTGGGTCTTCAGAGAAGATCTTAAAGATGTCAAAGGCTTCCATAAAGTCTACAAAGATGTTAATTTCATGGTAAGGTCAAAATGGCAAGAAAGACTATCTCTAGGATCCCATAGAAGAGTACCAAAATTCCTTAAGAATGGTGAATTCTGTTAAGACTAAAACTTTCCACAGTCCATTCGCTTGCTGCAATTAATTAGGCTCAGCGATGGTAGACACCATCTAGCCATGCCTCTGCTATCACACTGATCTCAGTATTCGGCATGCTATTCTAGTCTGTTCTTGATGCACAGTACGCCTGCGATCTTGAAGTGTCATGGCAATAAGTGAATCTGTACTTGCAGTTCCAACCTGACCATCTACATGTAAAAACAATCCCAAGCTGCTTATATCAAGGAAAATAAGAGGGGAAACTTTAGATGTATATACATGTATACATTTACTTTGATTCGGATACCATGTGTAATGATGTGATCACGTACATGCATGTATGAAGGACCAATTTTAATCAGATGTTCTCCGCATCATGGTTTTTTAACATTCTTTTGATCTTATTAGGATTTAGGAAACCTGCCTTATATTATAGTTCCTTGTCTAGATGCTACTACATGTAGGTTCCCTTTCTTATTCTATGTTGCCATGGTAAAGACATGTGAGATACATTAAACTTACATGTAGATCATAGACTTGGACCTCAGGTGAAGCACTGCCCCTTTATTTGCAAAAAGGCCAATTGTGATTTTTCAACGTAATATATTAAATTTTGGTATATATAATAAGTATATATTATAATTGATATTGTAGTACAGAAATTTTTTTTTTTTTACTGTTCCAAATCTTACTATATAGATTGGGCCAGCCCTTTATAAACAAACTCATTCAAGGAACAAAACAAGTTTTCAAACAGTAGCTCAATGATATTTGTGTTTAAAAAGTAAATCTGTGTATGCTTATACAGTACTTATACTGTACTCTCATTTGCTGAATACAAATAGCTAAAATTACTAGTTAAATTAGGAATTAAATGTCATTAAATGATAATCTACATTTTATACATCCCGAAGGGGACAGAATCAAGGAAAAGAGCAAACTCAGTTTTAAGGATGAAGTAAAGTGGATCTCAAAATAAAATGTTGGAACTTTAGTCAGTAACATGTGTAAAATTTCCGTTCACAGTCACGTCCTGTTAATGATAAAAGTAGATAAGTATACAAAATATGAATGCAATACTCTCAAAAGCTGTATGAATCTGACAAATAGAGATTAGTGAACTCTGCATTTAATTCAAATATATTAGGAATAATCATAGCTGAAGGCTTGTTGCATCTTGTGTGAAATGCAATGGGTTATTTACACCTAATAGTCATTAAACCAGCTTATGTAACTGCTTTAAGAAAGTGATTAACCAGTAAATATTTCTGTTCACATCTATGTGTCATGTCCACCACATACCAGTGCCCGTGAGCAATTTTTTCAAGTTGTTTTCAAGTGGATGAATTCTTTGCATGTTTTGCATAAGTAATTAAATAATTAGAGCAAACAATCCAATGATGAATATATTCTACTCTTAAAGTTTTGTGTAGAAAACAACTTTTCAATGTCAAATTCCTAAGTTTTGGTTTAAAAATCTGTAAAATGTCAATTTTTGGACTGCAGTTTGCGACAATTCTGTCTTCAAGAAACCAAAATAGGACTTGACAAAATGTCACTTAGCTTTTGAGTAATTGGTTTAAGAAATCATACCGCTTTTGACATACCTCTTCCTCTTTTAAATCTGAGAGGAATGACTTAAAGTATGATATGAAGGAGAATAGATTAAGGTCTGGAACCAACTAAAGAGAAAGATGGATTTTTATCTTCTTCCAAGGACAGACATATCACCAAAATTTGTATTGGGTTTGAAATGTTGACCCCTAGGTTGACAAAAAGTGGACACTACCTGTGAAGCATACCTACTGTACTTGGATGGTCGTTATAAAATCAGCTACAAATTTCAGAAACTCTAATTTCATCTCCATTAAGCAGAGTTGTGTGCCCTCACAATCACATTGAACAAATTGGGCATCATTTCAAAGGGAAATATACAGGCTCACAAAGGTTAACAGATAGAATAATTTAGTAGAATGAAAGTTATTCATTGTCCATACTTGTGCTTGAGATTTCTTTTTTAACCACTATGGTATCAAGTCTGGTATTATTTTGCTTGATTTACAGACCACTGAGACAGAAGGAATCTCTACAAGAATTTCAAGAAGGTGAAAAAGCAGACTACCTCACACAAAGACCATACATCTCAGGACATAATAGGTAGGACCTTTGACCTTCTATTTTGTATCTACATTATCTTATATACTGCCTATTTAGACTTATATGTATTAATCAAGAAGATATATACTAGGGGTAACATTAAGAGACAGGAGGAGGAACAGGTAATAAGAAAGTCGCTGAAGGTACCCTCATCCTGGAGGAAAATGAGATTAAGATGGTTTGAACACTTGGAGAGGGCTGATGGAGGAAAACCAGCAAATGACAGTATGACGCGAGCAGTGGAAGGAAGCAGAGGAAGAGGAAGGCTGAGATCCTGTCGGAAGGATAACATTAAAAAGAGATATAAGAGAGCTAACTGTGACAGCGGCACAAACAGTGGAGACGGAGGATTCGGGCAACCAACCCTGCTTAGGGATATATGTGATATATGTGATATATGTGATATCATCGCTGGGGTGACAAGACCTTGCATCTCAAAATTTGGGGAAAATCACTTTTTTATTTTAATGACTAGATGATCCGTCAAGTGATGACCTATCCTAATCCCAGCTCTCTATCTCCAAAAATGAAGCCACTACACCAAGTCAAAGGGAAGACTATCCCATTGGATACAGTGTTATGGCAGCCATATTTTTTACTCACCTGAACATTTAACTTTTGTTGAGGTACGAGGTTTTGTCGCCCCAGCAGCGATATCTGAATTATGTGATATACAGTATGTGAAATATGTGCCTGAGTGATAGAAGGTAGTCCAGGGCCCCATTTCACAAAACTTGTCATCAGTGACAAATGACAGTTTTTGTTATAAGCTACTGAAATACTTGCTTCTGATTGGTTATCAGCAGATTTGTCACTGATTTTTGTCATATGTCATTGAAAAAAGGCTTTGTGAAACGGGTCCCAGCAGGCATTGTTGTGGACCAATCCGACAATGGTTACCTGTATATGTCATGAATATTCTGCATCCATTTCTAAAGTTATAAAAGAATCATATGGATATTAACGGCAATCACCGAAGTAGAATCAAGTTGTCACCCACATGCAATGACCCTTAGTTTCTTACATGCAAATGTGAATTGTTTTTGGTGAATGTGAATTCAGATTAGTTTTCATTAGTTTGTTTATATTTTGCTGGTCTAAAAAATCCTCCTACTGCAGGATAAGAAATGTGATTTACAAAGTGTCTGATAACTCTCGTTTCTTTCTAAGTGGAATTACCAAAACTCGGTATTACCTCTATGTATAAACTGTTAAACTTTAAAACCATTCATAATTCGTTGTGCGGCGACCAGAAGGGCATAAGTGTGTTGCACCGTTCTGCTAAACGTGTACATGCACTATTGTGTCAAGCAGCAGGTCGCTTAATTTAAAATGAAACTACACACTTTAAGAAGTTACCATCCATTTTCACTTCTTTATTAGTCCATACAGAGAGAAATCCCTGTTATGTTTTTGTCTCGCCTGCGTAGCAAAAAGCGAGACATAGGCGCCGCTTTTCCGGTGACGGCGGCGACGGCGTCAACATCAAAACTTAACCTAAGGTTAAGTTTTTGAATTGTTAATATAATTTTGAAAGTATAAGGTCCTATTAAATGAAACTTGGACTAAAGGGTTATCAAGTATCCCCAATCATGTGAGGAAAATTTCAGGTCACAAAGTCAAGGTCAAAGGTCATTTCAGGTCAACAAACTTAGACTATGTTGTGGCATCATCATCAAAAACTTAACCTGAGGTTAAGTTTTTGAATTTGTAATATAATTTTGAAAGTATAAGTTCTTATTCAATGAAACTTAGACTAAAGGGTTATCAAGTATCCCCAATCATGTGAGTAGAATTTCAGCCCACTAGGTCAAGGTCAAAGGTCATTTCAGGTCAACAAACTTAACTATGTTGTGGCATCAGGCTAAGATTTTTTAATTGTTATCATAATTTTGAAAGTATACATTCCTATTCCATGTAACTTGAACATAAGGGTTATCAAGTATCACCAATCATGTTATTAGTCTTTTAGGTGACAAAGTAAAGGTCAAATGTCATTTCAGGTCTGGAAACTTAGACTTTGTTGTGGCATCAACATCAAGATTTTGAAATTTTAGCATAATTTCAAAAGTGTTTGTTCAAATTCCATGAAACTTGTACCCAAGGGCTATCAAGTATCACTAATCATGTGACACAAATTCCAGGTCACAAAGTCAAGGTCAAAGGTCATTTTAGGTCAGTAGACTTGGATTATGTTATCAAAATTTAATATGAGAATTAATAAATAAATTGTTGTTATTTTTTCATATTTCATGAAAGTAAATATTCGAATCATTCGAGTACTTTCCCATGAATATTCTAATAGTAATTTTAGTATTCGATCCCAGGCCTAGTATGTACATGATCAGTTACAGCTAGGTGACAATATTGATGTTTGGATAATATATATTGGAGTATATCTCATAATAATGTTCTCATTATGCTAATGAGACGTGATGTGATGTAGATGGGTTCTACCTTCCAATTGTTTTTACACAAAGTGCTGAAAATCCTCTTTTCTTAAAAAGTTTATTAGATAACTTTATTTGTAAATTACTGACAAGCATTGAAACATTTGTAGTCTTACCCATACACTAAATCTCATTATATTGTATTCTTATGATACAGTAAATAATTATTCTGATGATTCATAATCAATATTCACTTCAAAATGCTTATTATATTCAGAGGATTTCATTTTCGGGGTCTGCAAATGGGCCACCCCGCCTATAAAAATAATGTCCCAACCTCAACTTTTCATCATATCAAATTGCGTAATGCCGAATTGCGTAATGCAGGCGAGACCGCCGAGAGCGTTTCACTTGTTTATAAAATGGTACAATATGTATTGAGCTGCCAAAACTTTCGAAGCGAGTTACCATACATTTGCTGTCTAGTGTCAGGAATTAATTTATGGTACTGTTTTTGTTTGTTAAGAGGTTTATTTAGTTTAGAACTTCATTTTTGATATTTTTATGTTTCTTTTTTTCAGAACCTATTTCCGCACCCATTCGCTGCAACCAATCCGACCTCAGGAGATGGATGAAGATAGCGAGGATGAAATCGATCCTGATTGGATCAAAGAGAGAACAAGAATGGTAGGATTATTTACATTAATTTGTAAAACTTGGTAGAACTATAAGTTTTCATCTCATGTTTCGCATTCTTCATGTGCTTCCTCTTCTTCTTTTTCTTTTTAATATTCTCTCTTCTCCTCCTCTCTCTCTCTCTTTATAATATGCTTTAAAGCCTCACTGTACTACTTGTAGCTACTTGCTCCCTCTATATAGAAAACAAAGCCTAAGTGGTGCCCGTTGGTCCCCCATGATCCTCTTTTTCTTATGTTAATTGAGAGCTGAGTTGATGAAATAACCACCTGTCAGTGACCACGCTAATCCCTCTAATCCCTCTAATCCCTCTAATCCCTCCTGGCCAAACTAGTGCAGAGGGGCTTTAAAGCGCATTGCATTATGTGTGAGTGGGTGAGTATGGCTGAGTGTGTTTGCAAGATATTTGAAACTGTTTTGTAATAGCATAAATATTTGTGTTATTGTATGTTTTTATTTTATTCAATTGTATGTTAATGGGCCCCATTTACAAGCTTTACTTCTCAGGAGTCCATCACCTGTTATTATATTGTAATTGTACCAGTACCCATGTAATTGTAAATTGATTGGTTGAATGAATTGAATTGAATTGAAATTGAAATGTCACATGAATGCATCAGTATCATCATGTTATATGCACCAAGTTTTTTACCCCCTGGTAGAAACATTCAATTTCATACTGCACTATTTTTAAGGGGAAGTTCACCCTGATTATTAGCTGATAATAATAAAAGCAGAAAAACAAGAGAAACATATTAGTGAAAGTTTTAGCAACAACTGATTGAAAATAGGAAACTTATGAGTTATTGAAGTTGTCGTCAGTGAAACACAAATTAGCAACACTGTGACATATCTTGTGAGCTCCTCTCCAATTCCCTCTGTTTAGAAAATGTCATAAACTTTCATTTTCTTAGTTATTGATGAAAGAGTAGATCTATTTCATACAGGGATTGTGTAAAAACATGTTTGGAATGATTATATTTAGGGTGCATGTATGATTGATTATTTCCTTTAAGGAAAATAGAAAGTTCTTAATTTTTTTAGTACAGAGCAAATGAGAAGGGACCTCACAAGTTGAATCACATAGTTGCCAATTTGGTGTTTGATTGATCGCAACTTCAAAATTCATAACCGACTCTCTTAACTTAATCGAATTTTGCTCAAACTTTCACAGACCTGTTTCTCTCATTATTGCTTCTCTTACTTTTCTTCACCTGTTCTGGGTTGTAAGACAGATAAACGAGAAAAGAAACATTGATGTCTAGACATGTACGTTTGTAACCTGCCTAAGTTATTCACTTGTGCAGAGACAAGGGGCCTATCAGAAAGCATGCAAGCAAAGCAAAGCAGAAGTTGTCACCAAGTGAAAGAACAGGCCTATTAATAGAATACTGTTTTCAAGACCAAAGATAAGAAGAAATCGTGATGATTTAGACATTTGTTTGATATTTCTTTCCTCGACAGATGATTGATGAGTTCACAGATGTAAATGAAGGAGAAAAGGAACTTATGAAATTATGGAATAACCATTGCATGAAACACAAGTAAGTCATTAAATGATAAAAAATGTTTTTTATATGGTATAAATTCTTATCTTGTGGAAAATTTGGAACTGCATTTGTCTATTTGATCTTATTATACTTAATTCTCTATTTGTGATTTGTATTGTGATCTGATTTTCTGTGACATTTCCCATGCATCATTTCCCCCTTTTTTTTCTCACATTCTTTTGTGTGTAGTGTTCCATCTGTCTACTCGTGTGTGTGTGTATTGGGTTTTTACAGACGTGTATCAATCAGATATGATTATTTACGTCTGGGGACCGACCTTTAACGCCACCATCCGAAAGACGTGACTCAGTTTCGAACCTGCGTCCGCGGCTGAATCAGTTTGTAACTTCCACTGTTAGCTGGATTACAGGCGCACGCCACAACGCCTAGTCCCCTTTCTCCCTTTTTATTACTTACCTCCAGTCTTGTAACCCTTGTGACTCGGCACCTCTCTTACCCTTTGCTTACTGCTATTTCTTGTGTTTGTCCTCCCTAGTTTCATCGCCGACTCCCAGATCCCTTGGGCATGCTCCATGTTCATTGAGGTCCATGGTGAGGACATCCTGAGAGAGAACCTGACAAGTAACTTCCTCCTTCATCTCATCAACCTATATGACTTCAGTCTCTCCACCCTCAGCTCATCCCTCGTTTCATGCATCAGCTCCTAAAATCGGGCCAACAGCGTGACATCACAAAGGATGAGGTCAGCCAGGGGGAAGTGAACAGTAACCAAGGTGATGAGATGAGAGAGGATGAAGTTGGAGATGGAGATATAGGACCACCCATTCTCTACCCTCAGGCGGAGCTTGCTGTAGAGAGGGATGAGGTTACCATGGCGATCAATGGAGGAGAAGGGGAGATGAGTACAGATGGAACGACGGAAGAAAGTCCTTCATCGAACAGAAGCCTTGATGAGAAACCGGAGCTTGAAATGGCAACAGCAGAAATACCATGCGACTCAACTCCAAACCTTGAAAAGACGATTGATGAAGACACCACTTAAAGACACCATATAAAGACATGCCTTCAGAACTGAATATAAAGGTGTTCATGTTTTGTATTTCTGGATTCAATCAAGCACCTTGACCTTTAAGGGTTGTATCAACCAGAATGATCAATTAACACACAACACTACATGGTGCTATGTATTGCACAAGTTGCATCAACCAGGCTATTTGCATATTACACATGAGCACTACTTGTGCTATGTACTGCATTGGATGTAATTCTCTTTCTGGGGTCTATCCTAAATACATGTACATGAATAAATCTATGACATGACACTGGTAATATGTAATGAGCAAGGCACTTTACTCTGCATTTTGATCATGTCATCTTTCCACTAATTATGCAATTTTTGTAGGAGGATCATAGTTTGAAATGTGAGGTTTATATAAACAAGCAAAGAGGCTAGTAGTTTTTGTTTGTTTTTGTGTTACTTTCTGATTGGAAATAAGTGAAATGCTCTCCATAAGCAAGACATTTCCTTAGCAATATTTCGCTTATTGTGAAAGGCAAGAGTACATTGAATTTCTCTCCTAAATTGCCATGGTTGTAATATCTAAACACAATGTCAAACTTTAAATTTAAAATTTCTGTTCATTTTGAGAATAGGATTCAGTCTGCTTTTTAGTACAGGTATGGATTTGGACATAATTCTCTGTCCTCTTATGACATTAAGCACTTAACATTGGGATACTTTCAGCTCTTGTGACATGAGGAGGGGGATTCCCCGGAGCAAGACTTTTAATTGCAGCAGTTGTTAATATGCAGTGAAATTGTCTATGGGCTTCATGCACAGTGCAGTAAAGGTCATGTGATCAATGGACAATAAGAAGATACATCGACATGTGTTAACATTCTCCCATACATGTTTTCACATTTCTCATACTAATAAGGGACAGAAAAGTACAGGTTTCAACAAGAATTGAAAAAAGTCATTCAGACAAAGTTACTTGTGCATTATTGTAAGCATGTTTTTGAAAAAAATTAAAATGTACCTGGGTGACTTCACTCGTGCGTACTGATAGCAGGTGGTATTCTGCTGCCGGTATTTCAGTAAAACCTAAGATCTAAGATCATGTTTAACATAAGGAAAACTTAGACCTCGGACTAACTTCCTTTGTTAAATCAGATTTGGGTCATTTGCCTAAACCAGGGCTCAATACTAACAGGTGTCCGGGGACACATGGGCACCTAACATCTTAGTCTGGACCCCCAAATTCAAACTGATTAACACAGGGCTCGATAGTAACAGGTGCCCGGGACACATAGGCACCCAACTTCTTGGTCTGGACCCGCAAAAACTTAAACTGATTAACACAGGGCTCATGCATACAGATTCTGTAATGTTCAATCTGGGCCCCATTTCATAAAACTCGTCATCAATAACAAATGCTAAATTTCTATGACAAATTTACTCTCAGGCAATCAAATGCCACAATTTCAGTAGCTTACAACAGTTATTGCAACTTGTTATTGATAACAAGTTTTAGTGTGGAGCCCTACCTAAACCCAGGTTTAGGTTTAAATTTGAGTAGCTGCAGAACATTCATATCAGGTGCATCATTTCTGTATGCTACTCCATAATATAGCATGATATACAGTCTCTATCAGAGTCTGAGATATCACATTCATCGTCACTTCTCAATGCTGCTCTTTAAGATGACATCATTTCATCTTATTTCTTATCCAGGGAGAAATCATCACATCCTCACTTTTACATGACGACCAAATCTTAGTCATCACAAAAATGCAAACGGTTATGCTGCATTTTGAAGACTCTGTTTAAGAGATGGTCTGTGTTTTGATATCAATTAGATTACTTGTATGTCAAGCTGATCTACCTCCTTTATGTGTACTGCTTTAAAACTACATGTATGTCATCGTCTTTTCATCTCAATATATTCAATTAGTGCCGTTGTTTGCACCAATTTTCTCTGTGGATATCATTTTCTGGTTGTAGCATGTGTGTCATTCAACCCGAATGTGTGATCAAAAATTCATCTGCAAAGTTGTCACTCAAATTTGTTGTAGTGAGTGGTAAAATACTCCTGGTAAAACATTAAAAAGGATGTATCCTTTTGAATTATATGAAGTTTCCCGAATAAATGTGCAGAATACAAAATAAACAATCATTTTGATTCAAGAATCCGGGGGAAGATGGAATGTATTCAAATGTGTGTTTATAAGATAAAGCTATGATGCATCAATTATATAACTTTGAGTCTTGATCGTCTGTTGACTCCGTTCCATGTTTTTCCTGATGACATGAAAACTTGAGGCCTGTCCAGTGGAACAGTCAATTAACATTGTGGAGATGCATAATCAAAGATAATTTAGGAGGCACGTTGGCTCAGTGGTCTCGTAACCGGGAGGTCCCATGTTCGAAACCAAGATGAAGCGCTAGTGCCCTTTAGTAAGGCAATAATCCTCATTACCAAGTCCCTTGGAGAGGACTTAAAGCTGTTGGTTCCCTTGTTGCTTACTACCTGCATACAAATGCTTTATTAGCAGTGGGGTAAACAAAAAGTTGATGACTTCAAACTGTGCCTATTCCTATGTCCTAATACATGTATGTATTTTATACATGTATTATACCCAGTACTGAGCTATTCATTACATAGATTTTCTTATCAGCCTCTCATGTTTTGCATGGTTTGCTGCTATAATGGTCATACCTCATTCAAGGTCTTTGTTCAACATGAGCAAGCCTCTGGTAAGTTAGAACATTCTTTTGTATTACATTCTAAATGAGATCATTCAGAGGGTCTGAATATTCAGACTATACAGACTACCTGGGATACAAGTAATAAAATCAAAACATTATTTCAAATAAGAAAAAATCTCGGTACTTTGGATATTCTTCCTCTAACTTTATGAAACAAAACACTCCGAAAAAAATAAATGAAAAAATAAGAAAATCAAAGAGATGATTGTTCTCTGAACATTGAACAATCATCTTTTTGTATGAGACTTTGTGTGTCTTGAAATCTGCACACATGCACATGTTTCCAATGTGTGTTGTGTTCATGTATCATGAGCCATTGATTGGACTAGTCTCATTCTTCAGACTGTGTCTATGTTAGAAGCAAGGTGTGTAAATAAAATGATGTATGTACAGTCTTATGATGATTTGTAGTAACAATGTATGAAAAGATTATTGTAAACGAGATGTTTGTTCACGTGAATGATACTAAATCTGAAGGTCTAACGTTGGTATGTTGTCATACAACATTCCTCAAGTCTTGATAGGTATGTCATCTAATTTGTCTTTTCTATTGCCTTTTTCAATTCTGTAAATTTGCTGTAAATTCTGGCATTGATACTATGCACTGGATTCAGATTAAAATGTGGAAAAACTGTTTTGACAAAAATTACTGTGTGTTCATATTAGTGAATGATTCAGAATTATACACAAGCTCCATGAGTGTGAAAAGATACATGTGCATGTCTCTGCCATAATGAATAAAATATTCTTTAACATTACAAAATTATTCATTATTTGAAATCATTTAAATAAGCCTGTTCTATTTGTAAATCATGTCCATGCAGGGTTATATTTTCATCACCCCCAGCATACTTTTACCAGGGTTCAAGTGGATTGGAACTGTCACAGTATTGAACTGGATTGAACTGGATTGAACTGGATAGATGTACATGTACATGCATATGTACCACACATGATCTTGGAAGAGTATTCATATCACAACACCATAATGCTCCATTATCAAATCTCATTGTGTTTGAATATTTTGTGCATATTTTTAAAACTGTCATGAAAAGAATAATTTGAGGAACAAAGGAAAACGGATAATAGAAGAAGGCAATTGACATCCACTACACACAAATACATTTTACTTTTCCACATAATTTGAGAAACATCACAACTTTACATATAAACCATTTGCAAAACCACACATGCACATACCATACAAAGTTACAATCCACATGAAACAAAGATTCTGTGTAAAACATCGTGTTTTTATTCGCATTTCAAGGTGTACAGAAGACCATTTCCAAAGAGAGAGAGAGAGAGAGGGAGGGGAATTAAAGGAAGTTCTTGAATGCTAGCATGAGCTTGTTCGTATAGTCAGAGGTTTCACATGGATTGTACTTCAAAACACAGTCACCACCATCACAACAAAAATCAGAATTCATTTAATATTAAAAAAAGGAAGGTTGGTTTTTTTTAAACTGGATGTTTGCCTGCCAAAATTTCTTGTAAATCTGGAAATACACCTGTTTGCAAGATGGTGATGAGCTCATTCAAGTTTTTGCTTTTAGATAAGAGTCTTCACTGTGTAGCTTTTCAACGACATTTCAAGAGCTGGAAGAATGTTACAGTCCTCTGCAGTGGACTACATGTTTGACATGTCCTGCAGTAGATAAGGTAGATGCAGGTCCATGTTCAGTGAGGTCCCTATAGTAAACATTGGTTTCCTTTGCCAGTTTGGTACAAAGTCCTCTCATCACCGGGGGGGACGGTGTTTCACAAAGATCCTAAGTTGAACTTATCTCTAAGTTGGACTTAAAAATTATGGAGAGCCATTGGTAGCATTAAAATAATATATATTCAAAGGCGAAAATTCAAGTATTTTTGACTTTTTAAAAATTCCACATCAAGAACATGACATCTCCTTGATAATAGAAAATATGAATGATTTGGATCAACATTTTATGCCATTTAAAATAACTTTTACAAAATATTTTCATAGATGCTAATGGCTTTCCATAATTGTTAAGTCCAACTTAGAGACAAGTTCAACTTAGGATCTTTGTGAAACACCCCCCTGGCTGTGTATTAGATATTTTGGACTAGGCTACAGAGAAATTCTTTGGATTTCCCACAGCTCCTGAAAGACAAAGAGAGAGAGAGAGAGAGAGAGAGAGAGAGAGAGATAGAGGAGAAATAGAAAGAAAGGGGAAATAGAGAGGGAAGGGGGGGGGGGTGAAGAGAGATAAAAGACAAATCAGTCACTGATCTATTCTTATTGTTTCATTACCTCAATATTATCTTAATAGTATGTATCAGAATAGAAAATAAATCTTTACAAAAAAAAAAACACTTTACCTCATGTACTTGCATGGATTTGTAATTGGAAAGTTAAAAAAAGGAGCCTTTTTGTTTTTCTTTCATATTTGTGTTTAAACCCTTTTCCTAATTTTTAAATAAAATACAGCCTGTACTCCTTTAAAACTTTTTAAACATGCATAGCAAAATTAAACATCTGCAAATGCATTAAATAAAGAACACTTTGTCTTGATGGCACTTCCTATCTGATAGAAGGCTCTAGCTCTCACAAGCCTTGGCTTCTTACAAATTGATCGCTGCAATCCAGTACTGATAAACCTAACAAATTTACAAATATGATAGAATCAGTCGGTACTTATTTAGCATGATACAGTCTATTATACGTATAAACTCAAATGATCTGCACTAATGGAGAAGACAAAAAAATCTTGATGTAATGAAGTAAATCTTACCAAATAGCGTGATTGAGGACAGTGTATGAAGTGTGGTATCTCTGAGTCTAGCTGTTTGATAAGATAATCTGAAGTGGCTTCTAATCTTTGCAACCATTCCCTGAAATGATCATACTCTTTACATGTGACCTCCAGGTCTGACAAAGTAAAGTTCAACCTGTATCAATCACAAGCAAAGACAACAATTCAATTACATGTAGGTATCAAGAAGCAGTCAATTACAGGAGAAATAACATGAAAGAAAATATGTGTATTTAATATCAAATGTTTTACAGAAAGATTAATGAAAAAAGTACGCTTTCTTTCATTTCATTTTGATGTCAGATTAAAATATTCATATATTCATATATTCATAAAGATCACGCACTTGTAAAGCCTGCTTTTCATATGTCCCTTGACTCAAGCGACATATGAAAAGAAGGGCCTGAGTACGTAATATACAAGTACTTGCATTGCCTTTCACATTATCATGAATTGTATGTAGTTGACGGTACCAGTACAATGTATATAATAGGGAGGGGCGGAGGGAGGACACTTCCTTCAATTATTTCACATCAAAGTATAACAAATCTACATGCATTTACACCAAAACAAAAGTTGGTATAAAACACTAGAACTGATCTTCATAGACCTACCTTCTCTCTGTGGCAAAGAAGCAGGTCTTTTGTTTTCCTGTTTTCATTAAATCTTGAAGTTTCATAAAAAAGGCATCTGTCAGATCATTACTGTAGATAACTGTAAACAATAAAGGGACAATAGAACAGAGATAATTATTGAATGCAGGTAAGAGATAAATTCAATACAGATATAGGGAATTTTTAAAGATGTATCGAAGGAAAGTAAAAGAAAGAGAACAAAATAAGAAATGAATTGCATTTTCGTGAGTCAGGTCACACCCAAGATTCAATTTGCACAAAATAGCAAATGACATGATTGTAAACTACTGACAGTATCAAACATTGATCAATGATTGAAGGGTTGTGTGCATGTTTCAGGATCGAGGAGAGAAAGCTATAGCGAACTGAGGGTCATGTCTGACATCTATTTTCTTTCAAAATCAAATTTGATTGAAATGAAAGGACATTATTTCTAAAACTCGATCATAAAACAATACATATTGGAAATAAATGTACAACTCTTTGGTGACAGGACACTGCAATGGATAGCAAATACTGCACCATATATTTACAATGTAATATCATTGTCTTACTGAATCAGGTATCAAACATTTTACACCACATTTCCCCAGGAAGGGTAGGAAGGCCTTTCGATCATAGGAATTTCATTGTCTGTTTCCGCCCCGGCATCCTGGGGAAATGATGTAGAAAGTGCATTCTTAATTCTTATTACATGTCATTATTGATCATATTTTAATTGTGCTTTATGCCATTACTTTGTACTTGTGATTGAGTGATTGCCAAATAAATAATAATAATAATAATAATAATAATAATAATAATAATAATAATAATAATAATAATAATAATAATAATAATAATAATAATAATAATAATAATAATAATAATAATAATAATAATAATAATAATAATAATAATAATAATAATAATAATAATAATAATAATAATAATAATAATAATAATAATAATTACCATCTGCAGCGATAATCACCTCTACATCAGCTAAGTGTTTTAAGTCCTTCTGACTCCAAGAGAATGGAATAGACTCATCTGTAAGTAGGAATATAAGATTGCATGATAAACTGATAAGTGAACTGTATCACATTCATAAATCAAACCTAATCCAAGTGCAAGACAATTAATGGAGTCAAATTACACTGTAATCAGAAATAGTACACTATATGGTGGTCTCAAACAAAATCACACAAGAATTAAAAGACACTACTAAAGTATTACCTTTGAAATGTCAATGAGGATGTTTAGGTACTTTTTAAGATATTGCCAAATGCTAATTAAAATCTTGTCGCATTTTTTTTGGTATGTTGGGACTAAGAGCAGAGAGTAAATACTTAAATAACCTCATTATTGAGTCACTTTTGCTTTACAAAACAGATTGAGAGATGAAATAGTTCATATCAATTTCAAAACAAGTTCTTAATCTGAATTTTTTTTTGTATTTGTCCATCTCCTACAGGATGCTTGTAAAGTGTTAAATGGAATTTTATTGAAATTCCCTTTTTACTCTACTTTTCTGAGATAAAAACCCCTTTGGTCAAGTATTTACCACATAATAATGAATAGTTGACTACAGGGATGAAACTAATCTTCAGTGTGCAATATTATACAGATATTGCCTGCCTAGAGATTTAATATAACATTTGACTTCCCCGACAGAGTTATATTTTTCCCAAGGGATTATATTTTCCCCGAAGCGCGCAGCGCTGAGGGAAAATATTGTCCCGAGGGAAAAATTTAACTCTGGAGGGAAATGAAATGTTATTTATTAAAGCGATACAACAGGCAATATCTGTTATATTATATAGCCTATATAGATACGACATTTGTGTCATATAGATCTAGATCTAGGCTTACACTGTCTTATTCAAAATACTGAAATCAAGAAACGCGGAGCTGTATAGGCGCAGGCAGGGCGCAGGCTTTGGGCGTATGTTGTTTGCATGCAGCGCACTGCACTGCGCGTGGCAGCTATGCATTATGACGTAGGTGATGACGCTCCTCGGTCCAATGTAACGGACCGAGGTGACATCAATCGGGCAATATAACGTTGGAGATCCTTGCAGCTCTAGTCACGTGATGGCGCTTTGACCAATCACTAATCAGTATCTATATAGACTATATAATATAACAGATTAATTATATAAAGGATAATCATCCTACCTGTTTTAAGTGCTGAATCAGTCCAATCTAATTCTCTCACCATAACATGTTTGTCCGGTTCAGCTTCATGGAATCTTCTATTGTAAACATGTGTATTGGCTTGGATGTTGCTCTGACACATTTCTAGTACATCCTTTCCAATATCTGCATGATAAATAAAGAGGGAAATAAATAGTATTACAGGTATATGATAAAGATTTGTATGTTTTTTCGTTATCTGTCTGATATCTCTTACACTCTTGGGAAATGCTTTATGTTAAAAATGCTCAGCCTGAAATTCTGGTCCCTGAATTTCTCAACTTAGATATCAAATTAATTAAGTAGCAAAATCCTGTTCTTTCTATTGGAAATTATTACCCATATCAAAATGACATCAATCTCTGTAAGATTTACTCTTTCTTCTTCTTCTTCTTCTTCTTCTTCTTCTTCTGATTAAGTCTGCCTCCTTCAATTGATTGAAGATTCTTGCAAACTATGTGTGTGAACCGCAATTTGCGTCCATTGGAGTGCTTTTTACATTATAATACAGTTTATTTACAAAATATTTACAAGCTCATGTATAGGATGGAGGGAGGCTAGCCACTGTCACCAACCGTCTGCAGTCGACCACGGCATATGAGATGCACTCATGATATCTATTTGTTTTTCCATGGACAGATTTTCTTCTGAAAACACACAGTGGGTTTTGTAGAAGTTTGTCACTTAAAAGATTTGTTTCTACTAGTTAAATAAAATAAAACATGAATTTCAATTTGACTTCTGAATGATCAGCACTGTCTCAATTAAAACAATGGCACAGAAACTGATACACATTTACAAAGATATAGTATCCTATATAGCTTGTTTTTCCTTCAAAAATAACAAGTATGTATTGAAACTGCTTAGAGCTAGAATACTCACCTGTACATATAACAAATCTTGCATTGGTGCCATGACAATACTTGCTAATCCTGTTCCTCCTCCCAGCTCTAAGACTGTAGAATTCTCAAATCTTTGATGATTGGACAAGATGAAATTGCAAAGTAAGAGACAACCCATCCATACCTGTTCAATAAATAAACAATGTTGGTGTTACCTTTCATTTGTAAATTGACTTGTTTCATAAAATTATTTCAATAGAATAATAACTTGTGTATGATGTTTAAATCACTCGGATACAGCTGGAAATTAGTCTTTTTTTAATGATGAACCATATGACCTTTTAAGTCATCGGACTGTGGATCATAAGGTCCGCGGTTCGAGTCCCGCCACAGCTCTAATGTCCTTTGGCAAGACATTAATCTACATTTGCCACACTCGACCAAGGTGAGGTAAATGGGTACCTGGTAGGATTATTCCTTGAAATGCACTGTGCGCTGATAACCGCTGCAGGAGCTAAAGCTAGGGTAATAATTTCCAAAGCTCTTTGGAAGCGCAAGGGACGTTATATAATGTGATATGCGCTATACAAGAATGAAATATTACTATTATGTAATGTGCATAAATATCAGTATAGAACATATTCTATATATTTAAAAAATGAGCTGGACTGACAAAACATGAACATGATGGGGATATATCAGAATATATTTGTCATAAAAATTACACCCAGATGATATCCAAAGTTCCAAACTAACAAGATAATTACATAGCCAAATTAGGCTGTTTAGTGTTTCCCAGGAAATCACCTATCAAAAATTTACTACACACAGTAAAACGGTGGTTACCTGCATTCCCACATCTTGTAGACTGGTTTGCATTGCATGGGCTGTAACCAGGTAATGAAGAGAAGAAAATACATTTTACTTCAGAATAATTTATGAGAATGATTTATAATAAAAACGATAAACAAGAAAACAAATCAAAATATTTATGTCACTCGAAATCCTAGGGTCTTGTTTGTTTTTCTTCTCATGTATTAACTATAGGAGTATAGCCAGTCAATTCAATGCCCTCATTTTGAAAAACAGTTTATTCAAATTATCACTCACTCACTAGATTTTTAGAGCTATTCTAACAAAGGTATATAATCAGAATAATTATCCCTGTTGAAAACTGGCACAATAAACAATCAAGGGCCTTTGACTTTTTTTTACATTCTAAAACAAATATACAAGCAATTCAACAACGTTAACGACAATGTAAAAAGTGCTTAAAAAGGTACCTTCTATTAGACACATGAGTAGGCCTATAATTGTTTACCTATTGTAATGACATTCTTTTTATTTTGTTTCCTGGTTAATATCAAATCTCCATCTTCATCAGTCGCTGCATCAACATCTGTCTGTCGGTCCTTCTCTCTTACTTTTATTCCTTCTTGCCTTCTCTCATCAGCTTGGTAATTCACCACAAATCTTGTAAATGATCCTGACATTTCAGATAATATTAAATTGTAAATCACGAGTACATAATCCAAGTTCAAATCTATAGGACATTGTTCATTCATATCAAGCTCAGGCTAGAGAATGATTACCCCACTAGACACCAGCATCAATTTATTAGTCTTCAGTTCCAACATTGCCCAATCATGCCACATAATTATAATATCATATTATGATCCACTTAAAAAAAAATGGTTATTGTAGTAATTGTACTTTATCAATCACCCTATTTCATCAACCTAACCGCTTTCCTAATTTGTACTTTTCGATGGCATCTAGGAGTAGTCTATATATTTCAATATTTTAGCCCTCAATCTATAAGCATGAAGATCGACATAACTTAACAAGTTTTTTTCTTCCTTTGGTGTAGACCAAAAATTTTCTTTCGTTCAATCGTTAGCCTCTTATTTGTTGGGTAGGGTCGGCTCTAAAGAGAGGAGTTGACCCTATACCAAAATAAATAGAGGCTAACGAACGAAAGAGACAGAAATTTTCGGTCTACCATTGCATTGGTGCAGATCATTTGAGTTTATAACTGTATCATGCATGCTAAATATATAATAAGTACTGATCGCTTCTAGCTGACTGCTTCTATTTGATCACTTCGATCATGAAAATATACCCATCTCCTAAATGATGTTGAAACTGTTAAATCTTGCATATTTGAGCTAAATTAAAAGTTACTACACAATGTACATACAGATATAATTCCTCTTCTATACAATCTGAATAATTAGTACTAACCGTTAGGCCTACTACTAGTACTACTCGACTTACATGTAGACTAACTTAGAGTAGACTACTTTAAATTTTTAATACTGTTCATGTGATTATTATTACCAGCTCAATTTGGAAAGGTTCTCTATATTATAGTCGAATGTGTATAGCTCTCACCTCTTTCCAGTCTATTCCCTTCTGTAATACGAGGAATGGCTGCCACATGTACATCAGATAAAACACTTCCTTCATCCATCTCAGTTGCCATGTTGTGTTGACTGGATCTGGTTGAGAAATTACGCTTTCAGTTTCACACACAATTACAACGCAGCACCGGCGCAAGTATGGTACAGGGGATTTCCCCTAGTATAGCTAGCAGCTCAGCTCTAGTTTTGTAATGCACGTGCCTATCTATTTTTCTTCCGGTTCATAGGTTGTACATTGGCGCTGCGCTGCCACAGCTCAGATTATTACAAATTGATATCGCAATTGATTTTAGAATTTTTTTTGGAGTTTCTCTGTTCTGAGGGATTTGCCATTGAACTTTCTCCCATAATAATATATTGCTAGCGCTAGTTTGATTTGAATTAAGTGCCGCTATCGCTGACGTGCAATTACATGTGACGACATTGGGTGAACAGCAGGACACCGAGACGTGGACAGGCAAACAGGGCACAGTCTCTTGGCTTATGATAGGCAGGGATTGTGGGTCGTGCATGCTGGGCGGACCCGTACACTGCACTGCACTGCACAGTCAGTAAAATTGCCGTGTTGACTGTTGTGACTTTGATTTCAAGTTTGTAGCAAAATGGATGGGATAAAAGTAGCCGAAGAAAAACTAAGAGAATCTGCCAGTATAGGAGATCAAGATGTAATTGAGGAATGCTTGAGCCAAGGAGCAGACATTAATTCACAAAATCATATGAATGGATGGTAAGTCATGCATCATGTCAGTTTCTGTCTAACTCAGACAGCTACAGTAGGCTTAACTCTATCTTCCTTTTACAGTTTTACAATTATATTAGTAGTGTCATTTGTTATGTGGGCCGTGGGGAGGAGAAAAAGCATTGGCCATTGGCATTGCCAAAGTCATTTTCACGATATTAGATATTAAAACAAAGAAATTGCATGATTGTGAAATAATGAATGCAAGATGAATGTATTTGTGGACATGAGTACATGACCATGGAAATTTTTAATGAAGATGTTGAGGTTGAGAAGAATTTAATGTTGCCATGTTTATGATCCTTTTAAAATCAAGACCAGATGGTTAACACGTGTTAGATTCAACTAAGTGAGTCACTAAATTTAAGTGCCTAATCATAATCCATCTTTATATTTATTAGAAATCTACCTTTTGCTGTAGAAAATCACTTTTATCTAATCATAAATATATTTTCACTTTCTTTCAATTTAAAAAGTACAGGGTGTATTACCTAAAAAGAGTATTAGAAAGCATATATAAATGGACAAAAGAGTAGTAGAAATCAACATTTAGACAAAAAGCTTCTCGTATATCGACAGTTTTTCCACTGAGACTATATCAGTACATGTGGTTACACAGACCATGTATGGGGAAGGTTGACAAATGCCAGTTTTCTTAAAGAATTCCCTATTACAAATGGTTATTTCTGTATAAAATAAACATTACATGTCTATGACTGAATTGTATTAATTCATCTTGGCTGTATTTGTTTTGCTCTATCCCCTTTTTGCTGCATCTCTCAGCCATTACACCATCACATAAAATTCTTCATGTCTGTTTCCCTAGGACTGCTCTTCACTGGGCCAGCAAGCGAGGCATCCTACCGTCATAAAGTACCTTTTAGGTCGGGGTGCAGACCCATCAGTAAGCAATCACAAGGGGGAACTCCCTGTTCAGATGGCAGCTAATGATGAGGTGAAGAAGATGATTGGAACCATAACAGGGAATGGTAAGATCGGTACCTACAACATGGCATGCCTTTATATCAGGCGGATCTATTCATTTCACTAATCCTGAATTTATGTATTGTCTGTATGCATCCACTGCAAAGCTTACTAATTACTAATGAGAATTTATCCAGATATGTTGTCAAACAATGAATCCTATTTTGGTTTCAATAGTTAACATGAAGGTTGGAGGTAGAAGCACCAATGAATTTGAAAGCATTTGTAAAATGGTCAATTCAGACAAGCATCAGTATAACACATGAAGTAAAACAAGATGTTCAGTAGCACTGGGTTTATGATAGGTCTACAGGATTCAATTACATACATTGTATATATTTTTTTTGCATGTAGAAGGATGTACATAAATATTTCCCTTAAAGATAAAGACCAGTTCTGGTCATGCGATTGCATTGTGAAAGAAACGTTGTGGAATCGATCAGAAAAGGTTGATCGTCTAGCATATAAGTATTGGTGTGTACTGCAATTGGTTCTGGAATCATCAAAATGATAAGAAATTTGTCCCAGTCTTGGTAAAGTTACAATCACTGTACACAGAAAGATGTACATGGGACTACGCGACCATGTGCGATATCTATTTGGTCCCAATAGATATAATAATTTACCAAATATATCAGTTAGTAGGCGGTTTCCCGGCAAAATTTGTATCATCACGTATTAGTCAAAACATATACTTTCACATGATTGGTAATGAGAGCTTCCATTTCATTTTTTTGAGAGAGGGGCGTTTCCAAAACTGGTCTTTACCTTTAAATGTTTGTCTTGAGCCAAATGATAATTAAGTAATCTCCCTCAAAGTTGATGATACTGATGAGAAGGTCAAAAGCTGAATGGGGTAAAATTGGATGATGGAATGATGGGAATTTTTTTCAAATGTAGTTGGTGTCATGTGAAGAAATTCTGAACTCTATGGAACTTGTGCTATGATTAATGTTTGGCCTTCTCTTTGTTTCAAATTGGACTCTAAATTCAAAAGTACCAAATTGAGTGTCAGTTTTTGAAAGTGATTTATGAGAAGTTAAAATATAGACTGTAGACTGTAGGTACTGCTTCAGAGATGAAGTCATTTTAATCTTGTAAACCTTTGCAGGAACATCTGTAACCGTAGAGAAAGAGGCCCTTCCCATCACGCCTAATTACCTGAAGAACCCACCTTTTCCACATGGACGATCAAGAGGTCAAAGGTCAATGGGTAACCAAGGAAATAACAATGGGCACCCAGCTCTTCAGCAGGTAGCAAGCAATGATGGTAAGTCACCTTCTGTGGACAAAACTTCTGTGACACCCCCACCTTTTATTTTAAAGAGTGGTATTGTTTTGGCTTGGTAGAATCAGCATATTATGCAGACCCATTTTTCTTAAAATAAATTATGTTATGGCTCTATCTATTAATGGTAGATGTTTGCTGCTTGAAATCTCTCCCATCTCCCTGCTCTCACAACATACAGTATAATATTAAAGCATTTGTGTTCAGCTGCACTGTGAATGCTCCCCTAAACAAGCTACCTTTTACCACTCGACACTAACAGGTGCCAGGGATACACGGGCCCAAAATCAAAGTCTGGACTCACAATATTTTGAAATGTATGCATGGGGCTCATGCATACAGACTGTAAAAAGTTTGATCCAGACCACTTCAAAAAGTTAGTGCGGAGCCCTGCCATTATTATAACAAATTTGTGAATGCTTTTGTTTTTATGGTACATGTATTCATTTTGATATGGATGCACTGCACATGGTTGCTCATTAACATCATGATCCCTTACCCCATCAGCAGTCATGGCACAGTTTTTCAGAAATACATGTACATGTACATGTAGTTCATAATTCTTGAAACCTAGTGGTCCAAGCAACCAATTTTAATACCACATACATGTAATAAGCATTTCAAAGCAATTTTACCATGTGATACATGTAGTTTCGTCATTTCTTACTAGGTCAAGATTAATCCAGTAAAAATCATTGTCAACTGTAGATATTTAATTTTGAAACAGTAATTCATTTATGTCTGTTATTTTAATTCATCATTTTCAAGTATTTATCATTTTTTCCTGTTGTATCCACTAAATATTTGCAGAGCTTGTACTGAAAGTTAGAGAATCAGAATCAACAGAGCGTGACTTCATCGAGGTAGAAATTTCAAGAAGTGCCCTCACGTTTCAGAATCTGGTTGAACTGTTCTGTGAGGAACTTCAGGTGGAGCCCTCTAATGTAGTGAAGATCAGGAAGCTACCCAATACCATCGTTAGGAAAGACAAGGATGTGTTGAGGTTACAGCAGTATCAAGAACTAGAGCTTGTGACAAAGAAGAAAGCTCCCTTTGGATCTACACCATACACAGTGCCTCTACAGAATCTACTCTATTAAAATGGCAGGTGGAACAGGCTAGAAGTGTCGAAGTCAAGTGGTTTAAGCACTTGACTTGAAATTCAAAGGTCATGGTTCGATCCCCGACATGGCACTAATGTCCTTTGGCAAGGCATTAATCTACATTTGCCACTCAATACCCAAGAGATAAATGGGGGCCCGGTAGGATGACAAAGGCATTTGTGTTAGTAATTGCCTATGCCCTCATGGTGACCATATGGTAGGAATACTCCCCAGGGAGTGGAGATGGTGCACATTGTGCATGAATGAATCCGATGACCGGGGTAATTATATCTGTTAAGCGCTTAGAGTCGGTATTCCGTATTACCGGTAAGCGCTATATAAATCCAGATTATTATTAGGCAATGGAAATCCTGTCAGCCTGTATTTCATAGACTTTTAAAAGGAGTGCCAAATGTTCTGTTAATCATGAGGTCAATGCATAATGATTGCATTCTCAGATCAGTGACTGACTAGGAAATAGATACTGGTAGGAAGAAATAAGTAGAGGAAGCACATACTGTGAACAACTAAATTATTCATACCCCTTATAAATTTGATGGGTTTTATGTTTTTCATAACCCAAGAATGAAAGGTGGTCTGTTGACTTAGGGCCTTTGCATACTTAAAGATGCAAGCTTTTGTGTCACATTCTCAAAAAACATAATTCGGTACTAATCAATTTTTCACTTACTTACAAAACTTGGAAAGGGTATGAATAATTTAGTTGTCAACTGTACATTTGATTGACCCAGTGTTTCAAAGATTTCAAAGAAGAAAGAAAATACTTGTATCAAGCAAAGTGATTTTTTTTCTTCATACAGATCTATGTAAGTGGTATGATTTTGTTTTCCTTTAATAATTGATATGTATCATTTACAGATGTCATCATGATTGATGACATCTGTAAATGTCCTGGGACTGTCAGTTTGCTATACCAGTCAAAATGGTGTTTCATGATGGAAATAAACATTCTTAGAATCAATGATATTTTCACACATTTCACACTTTCTTATTTTCACACATTTCACACTATGCATTCTACAAATGTATTACCTTGTATTCTATCATTTGTAGGAACAATAGTCTGGAACTATTCTGTGGTTCAATGGTGTATTCATCTGTACTGAAGTGTTGTAAAACAGCATATTGGGAATTATTCCAGGTAAAAATGATTTGATCTTGTAGTCAAAGAAGACGATTAGGCCTTCTATAAAACCGATAATGTCCTACAGATCCTTTTTTTTTGGAGGTGTTTACCGTATTGCATTCTTTATGTACATATATTTTGATGTCTTGTTGATTTTTTTTTAAACTTCAGTATGTTAAACAGTACAATTTTTGGGGTGAAAATTGAGAAAATTGATTGAATATTGACATAGAATGGGATAAGTGCAATGACCAATGTTCTCAGTCTTCCTTTCCCTTCTCTATCTATGTCTGATTACCAAATTAAATCATCCTTCGTCAATAGACCAGTTCACAGTTAGCGCATGTCCCAAATGACCCCGAATATCCACAGATCTTCACAACATGAAGAGGTCCCACTTTGTACATTTTGAAATAATCACTCCTACAGCGATGGAGGTGCTACATAAATAGCCTTTGTTTCACCTTTTCAAAGAATACTTCCACCTGTGTATCATGGAGTGCACTGCTTGTGCATAAATGAATAATGATTACATAACTTTCATGAGCATGTATCCAGTGTTTTGTCTCTGTGTATTTCACAATTTGGTCTGCAATGACCTTTATCTGCTCATTCTCAGCCTGCAACCGTGAACTGGCTTATAGTAATGCAGCTTAAAAGATGTAAAGTAAACATTCAGGCCTTTACTGAGAAAGCTGCATCACAGTGAGGAGATAGAAGGCTGCACCTTCAGCCTATAACTCCTTGATCATAGCTAAAAGCATAAGACAATCAGGACAACTTTGAAAGTAGGGACAATTAATCTTCTTTTAAAATGTCTAATAAATGTTACTTGTAAATTCAGCTTAAAACATGTGTACATAGAGAAGATTGATGGCCTTTATGAAGTTTTGTATCCTTATGTCATGTTGAAGATCATATAATAAGTGACCTTTTCGTAATGTGGAGCTGCTTTTTTATGTAGATTAGTAAGATGTAGTGGCCTGTAAAACCACAGCATTTTGGCGATGGACCACATCTGGGCAATCAGCAATCATCTTTTTGTTCTTTAGGATCAACATTGTGTCAAATGTTATAAATGTATAATTTTTTTAAAATTTGATTGTAGATTATGCACAATTCAACATTTTATTGCTATGCATGATAGTTACTATTTTAAATAAACACCATTTTGAATTGAAAATCTGGGCAGGTACGTGTATGTTCTGTATAATCCAGACTTACTGTATTAAAGTGGATGCCTATATCTGTTGGAAGATGATTCTTTTATTGGCCAGATGCATTCCCACTAAGATACCTTATGACATAAAATCAAAAATCTAGGTCTAGAATGAATTGCATTTATTCAGGCTATTTTCATGTCAACGAGGAGATGTCAAAAAGTAGAATAATCAAGTGTTTTTATGTAAATTTACTTTGTATGCTTTGCCTTTCATTAGGTTGATAATGATGTTGTGCCATAAATCTGTACATTTGTATTACATTCTTGTACTAAGTATATCTTTATATAACATCATATATATTCCTTCCTTTTTTACTTCACCTTTTTAATTTTTACATAGTTCAACAAACATTTATATATTAGTGCATGTATGCAAATGGTTTTCTTCCCATCGATGTGCTAAAAAGCCTACTGATATTGGACAATTCTAGAGTATAGCGCTTAGAGACTTAGGTGGTAAGCGCTTTATAAGCAACGTTGTTATTATTATATTATTATATAGAATTCTGAAGTTGTATTGGCTTTTAGATCCATTTCAATGAAATAGTCATATTTTATGCAAAGTTTTATTTGAATTGTAGTGTTTGCAGAGTGAAACGATACTTTTGAAGTAAAATAAAATTGATGGGCAGTGAGGAAGATACTCCTACCCATTACTATGAAGTGTATTAAAATCTTTCAAAGAAAAGTAATAAAATACATGTTCATGTATGTCTCTTAGTTTCTTTGTTTAGTGTATTGATGGGTGATCATTTATAAGGTGTTTTTTTTTCTTCCCTGCTGTGCTCCAGGCTGCGAAGCATACTAAAATGTTCATTCATAACCTTAAGTATTATCATTTTACATTGATCCATTACATTTATTTAAAAAAAATACATGTACATGTATATTAAACACACACTAGAAATGTCATACATGTACATTTTCTCTCATATTTTTAGTATACAAGGACTTCTTCTTTTTTTTATTTGGCAATTGGTCATAATTTACTATTTTTTGCCATTAAGTTCATACATGTACGAAAATATATAATAAAGGATAACTATTATTTTATTACATTATTACATTTTTATTCACTTCTTTTTCCTTCTTACTGCAAATATATAAGATTACCAGTGACCAGTATAATTGACGCACTATAGCTCTAAATATAGCCCCTAACGACACATGGACTCTGACATTCATCCCTACCCTTTTTAAAATGCCATCCTACCAGTCTACGGAGTGCATCTCTCAGACCTGTGGTTAAAAAAAAACCTTGTGCTGGAATGTGGGCTCTAAGGAAACTTAATATATTTTTGAAAATGCATGTACATGTGGGTATAACACACAAAAAAGCAATGATGGAAAAGCAATTCATTTTGCATTGAAAATACTTCACTTGATCTTTATTAAATCATGTTTTGTACATTTATTTTACATGCTGTATGTAAAAAACCAGAGGGTGGTCTATGAATTGGATTGGAATTAGAACACATACATGTACATATGATATGTTCTAAAAACAAAAATGCATGATATCACACTAAGGACATTATGCAATATTGAAAATCATGTCTAAGTGTGTGAATGTGATGTAAACATGATTTACAGTGACTAGAGGTTAATTAACTTCAATTTACAAAGCATATCGAGCCAATATTGCCAATTTTATACATTTCTTTTTTATTTATTTCTAGAATATAAATGATTACCGGTAGCCACTGTCCAATTGGCCGAATGTGATGTTGGACAAGTGGCCAATGTGTTCAAGTTCAATAATACTATGTTTCTCTTGTGAAGAAGCATCCATGATGACCAGAGCAGCTTTGATCCTCTTTTAATTATTAAGATTCGTTTAAACTTCATTTAACTGAGAATGTACAATAGACCAGTTTACTAATTTCGTGCATGCTTCTTAAAAGTTTCTCTTGATAACTCAAAGGCTTGCCAGAGGCTTGCTAGACATAGCAACAGCCACTGTATGCAAAGAGGGATTTCATCTACAGAGATGGCATCATGCATAGCAGGTGAAGTTAATAGTTAGTAACCAGATGTTCTGAAGAGAAACATGTATAACTGAAATACATTATATGCAGTAAACAGGTATATTATACGTTTCATCTATTTTTGAAACCGCATCATACAGGACCTACTTTTGCAAAAATATTCTATTATTGCATTACACAATGAAAGAACATCCAGTCTAAACAAAGTAACCTTGTTTGTGTATGAAGTGGATCCCACAGTGGGTGATATAAAACCTTGAGAGAAAGAGATGAGGAGTGTCCATCAATATTATCTTCAGTACTAATCATCTTGCATTCTGTCCTATTCACAGTTCATTTCTTTTTCTTTCCCCCAACCTTGGGTGTTGGTTTTCTAAGACTAGCTCGTCCAATGCTTCCTTGTTTGGCTTTCTTGACTAGCTTTGCTGGAGTTACCATCTCTTCTTTTGTTCTCTTCAGCATCTTCTTTGGCATCTCATCTTCATCTTCTTCATCTTGCTGATCTTTCTTGGCTGCTTCCTTCGCTTCAAACCTCATCTGTTTTTGCACTGCAACGGAACAAGAGAAGAAAGACAAAATATGACAAAGTTGATCATATGACCTAAATCAATCACAAAAGTCAAGCTAGGCTGACCAACTTTTGTTGTACAACATTATAACGCTTAATACACAAGAGTTTGCATATCTGAGCTCTTAGAATTTAACATTAATCTATCCTCCACATTTGTTCTAAGGGTGTATGAACTGTACAGACCACATCATCATGTTCTAAAAATAAACAGACCTACAGAATGCTCATTTCAGATTTCCTTACTCTAATAAGATCTACAGCCATTAAAGTTGCATTTCTTGTTGCTATGTTAGGTAATACCTATGTCTAGGACAAGCATCAGAGTCATCAAGAATGGCACTTATCTAGAATACCAACAGCCAAGTTTACAATACCCTTTCCTCATATCAAACTCGATTCTATTTAAAAAAAAACCAGAAGACAGGACTTTCACTTTTAAAATCTAAATTATTTGTTATCAATGACTATCAATAAAGTAGACTAGACATAAAGAATATGAAAGAAGCTTACTTTTCTTAATGTCTGAATTATCTATCACGATTTCTGTCTCATCATTCTGCTCCCATTCTTCATGTACTAAAGAAGTATAGATTGGTAGCGAGACAGACTTCTCTGTCCTGACAAAGATAGATTTGACATTGGACCAGCCTCCAGGTACGATCTTCTTCAGGGATGCGATGGCAGACATGATGTTATCAGTGATCTCTTTGGCGGACATACCGATATTAGCCACAGCAACAGTGCTGAAAACCAGGCAAATAAAACATATTAATTACATGAGCAGCTTGCCTTAGGGATGTAATATATTGGAATTATGATCAATTGTTTTCAAGTACAATTAATCTACATTATTAGGAGCAAATCAGACTTTGAGAGTTTGAGTGCAGCTGCCCAACAACAGGAAATCCATCATTTGTTTTGTGATTCATGTACCCATGGAATATTAGACATAGAAGTATATACACATTGTAATTGAGGATTTCATCTCATAGAAGTATATACACATTGTAATTGAGGATTTCATCTCATAGAAGTATATACACATTGTAATTGAGGATTTCATCTCATAGAAGTATATACACATTGTAATTGAGGATTTCATCTCATAGAAGTATATACACATTGTAATTGAGGATTTCATCTCACACAGTTTCCTATTAAAGGTACTATGTCCCATTTGCAGGCCAAACAAATGAAAAAGGTTAAATTCCAATGGCATTTGAAAGATAATACTGATTTAGAACTTCCTTCAAAACGAAAGGGCTGGAAAGTGTCAATTTGTGGGAAAATAACAACGATTAGTTGTTGAATATCGACATATTTGATTGCAATCACTTACGTAAATAGTCTGATTTTCAGACCCTTGTACCGAATGGTCGTATGTTTTGTGCTGCGCAAAGATTTCAATCAGTTTAATTTTGGCCATTACAAGAAGTGGGTTATTGATGTAGACAAATGCTGCATGTAATGTTACAGCACATTTTATGTATTTCATTACCAAAGAAAAAAAGAAGTCAGTCAGTCACTCAATAGTGTCTGACAGTGAAGTCTAGAAAGTAAACGGGTTTCCTTGCATAATTTGAATACTAGGATGTTGCTAACATTTAAATTTCACAGATAGGACATACATGACATATTCATGATTCCTGCAATGTTCTACAGAATTTGATGTTGGCTGCAAAAGGGACATAGTATCTTTAATGCATAACTTTTGCAACAATAACTCTTAAAAATATTTAATTTTGCTGAAAAAAATGGGTATAAACTATGATCATTGTTTTGTTTGAACAGCAATTAACGTGTTTAAATGCATTCCCATTATGTATAGTCAAGGGTATGTTGACAATAGCGCCACCTATACACAGAGATTGGCCAACTTAGTTTCAATTGGTCACAACATGGTACAAATTGTTTTTGTCAGGTGCTTGCCCAACAAAGCAGTATGCACCATATTGTGCTCAGCTAGGACTGGGTTAGCCAAACTCTCCTATCAATGGCACTGTACAGGACATACCTACAGCTCCCTCTGTGGGTAAGAATGAGATAGGCTGCATCTATAGTCTCAGTAATCTCTTTCTTCAAGTCTGCCTTTTCAACATTCACTGTGACTGGATACCTGGGAACAGAACATTCAATATATTGATTTCATCAATGTTGTTAAAGTGACAATATTATCCAATCCCATCGTGTGACAGGCCAGTGTTACAGACTGAAGGGAAAGTTGGTAAATCTTTCTTAGCAATGGAATCCTGACACCAACTACACCCTTACATTTGAAAAATTGCTACCCGTACTTTTAACAAGATGAAACAACTGACAGAATGCACAAAATTTTTTTCTTTTTCTTGTCATATCATACACAGTTAACGGACAATCCAACCCTGATAATAAGTTCATTTATATGAAAGCCGAAAATTAAGAGAAACATAATGGCGAAAGTTTGAAACAAATCAGAACAATAATGAGAAAGTTATGAATGTATGAAATATGAGATCACTAAATCTATGCGAATCTCAAATTGGCAGTTTGGTCAGAGGATTGTGATGTAGTCCTGGAAAACTACCCCGTTTGTCGTGTACAAAAATATCCTTCATTTCTGTTTTTCTTCTAAGTGCCCTCGCCCTTGGGGCACTACTCTCAATATATTATGGATAGCATATTGTTATAGGTCTTCTTTTTGAAAAATTGACATTTTAGTCAGTTTCTGTGTTCGAACAAATGGGAAAGTTGTCCGCCAATACATCACAGACACATTACAGATTCAGTTATATTGAAGAGCCCACACCTAGAGTAATTACGTAATTAATTTGTCGTGTACAAAAATATCCTTCATTTCTGTTTTTCTTCTAAGTGCCCTCGCCCTTGGGGCACTACTCTCAATATATTATGGATAGCATATTGTTATAGGTCTTCTTTTTGAAAAATTGACATTTTAGTCAGTTTCTGTGTTCGAACAAATGGGAAAGTTGTCCGCCAATACATCACAGACACATTACAGATTCATTTATATTGAAGAGCCCACACCTAGAGTAATTACAACTTTAAAAAAAAATCAAAAAATTGCACTCGTCTACTCCTCTGAAAATTGTTCTGCTTTCCTAGAGTAGTTTGCTTAGCTATCAAGGATGGATTTCCGTTTAGCAGTTTTAAATGCTTTATGAGTAATTGCTTAAAGGTGATATTCATAGAAGAGCCCTAAATATGAGATATTCATATCTACAGAAAGCTTATAAGCCATACAATGAGCTTGGATGACATTCAAACAATATAACACTTCCAAAAAAGCGAAATTAGGGTGAAAACAATCACCCTATTCTCTGGGACAAATTTGCCCTATTGTCATCCGAAACGGCCTTTAGCTGTGACGTAGGAAAGGGAGGCGTGGCTAGTGTGCCACTTCCGGGTATCTAGTAGAATGCATGTATAACATTATAAGGCTGAAAACACAGCTTCAACTTATGTGTTATTTTCCCCTTACAATAGAATAAATTATAATACAACATCGTTTGTAAGTTACTTGTTATTAATATTTCCATCTTGATATTCTAAGAAATGTATTATTTGTGAAATAAATAATACAAATGGGGAAAAAGAAGGTGAAACTATGGCTGTGTCCCCGGCTTTGTTGTACAGCAAGCCTGCATATATGGGGATTTTGGTGCCTGCGATTTTTACCACCATGTAGTTTCACTTTGACATATCAGTCGGAGACTTCACCTCTTCCACTATGAAAAAAACAGTTAGTATTGATTTGATCATTATTATGAATAAAATAAAATTCAAACAAATCGAAGAATATTTCATTTAGTTGATCGTATCATGGCTAGATTAGCTGGCAAATCGAGGCGATTCTGCTGTTGTTACGATTCATCTGCGAGTAGTGCGGCTCTTGGCAGCCGCATTACCTACACGGCTGATCGCTGATTGAATTTAGTATCGCTGGCGGATTTATATTACCTGCGCGCACATCAAAACACACGTAAACGTGACTGCACTGCACACCGCACACACACAGTACTATACGCTTGCATTTCAGTCGCGATAGACAAAAGTTTTACGAAACCAAACCAAAACAAAACGGCGAGAAATACACTATTCTATGGAATTATAGTTATCAACAAATGAAAATGGAGAAGAAACATTATTCATTGTTATGTCAAAGGAAATTCCATCTCGGAACATGATTCTACTATAGGTAACTTTGTTTCGAAACACAGCTAGGTTGATTTTTCATACTATCTCCGTGTACATACAGCTCAGCTGGCAAGCTAAAGCCGGTGAAAAAGTTGAGTTGTAAACAGTTATTTTACGGATATTGTCACTTTTTCAATGCCAATAATGACATGAATATTGACATTAGGATATGTTTCAGGACGGGAGAGGACAACTGTATGTCAGATATTGACCATTCAGGCAATATTTCAATCGTTTTGAGAAAGTGGACTGACATCCACTCTATGAACATTTGTGTGTAGATCGCAGTTAGTCCCTATAGCTGCGTGAAGCATTTCCCGGCTCTGACGTCACTCACAAAGCCACTTTCCCTTAGGCGATTTCGTAGGTCAGGATAGAGTCAATTTAGTGAAATTTGATTTTCATAAAACACAAAACTGCACACTTTCATGGCATGTTAGCTGCATAAATTGCTTTAATAACTCATTCAATTATAATATAAACTATATTTATTTGATTTTATTTCCTATAAGTATCAACTTTAACATATTCTAATTTCTGTTTCTACATACAATGTATGTTTCAGGAATCAGATAAGTTTCTTTAATATATCAAAGTAGGGGAGACCCTGTAGTCACGTTAGCTTTTGACTACGAGCAATACCATGTAATTTTGCAATCTAACAGCTTGACACCAATAACTATTTATAGAAATAAACCGCCCAACTAGGAACTTGCATTTTTGAAGTACTAAAATTATGTGGCTAGAATCGGCCTATTTTATTTGATGATTTACAACAGATAGTTTACACAAAATATTAATTTAATAGTGGTTGAATTTGAAATAACAGAATAAAGAATTTATGACATATCATTTTCTCCTCTTGCCTTTCACTTTGAAATGCAATCTGAACATACAGATTGTGAGTTTTACCTACCTATTACGTTTGTAGAATTCTTTGCCAAGACTAGAATGCAATAACCTGAAGATTCTCTCGTCTGCTAGGAACAGATCATAGGATTTGGCCATCTTTCTGCGAGCCTCAAATGGGATGTACTCTTTCTTGAACATTTTCAGAGGAATGACCTTCATAGACAGATAAATGATTTATATATAATTGTCTCCAATTCAAATGAACATTTCAAGATGTAAACTGGTCATTAATAATTCACATCAAACTCAAAGAAGAACATTGTGTTAAAATTGTACTAGGTATATTTGATCAAGACAAAGAATGGCTAATTAATATTTCTTTCATGAGAAGGGAAAAGGTAGAAGACGTGACATTTATGTGCCTAATTAAACAACGAAATGTATCTTATGTTTGACCCTTGAAAACATATTTATGATGACAGTCCCCACACATAGAGACAAGATGTTTTTGAAGAGTGTATCCATGTATTGCACAATGACAATAATATACCAGTTTTTGTTTGTCATTATTATCTCACCTCATTGACATTAGTGACACCTTTACTGCTAACTTTATCTTTGTAGTGCACCTGGCATCTGTCAGAGTCCATATTAGGTTCATCCTTGACAAACAAGCACACACTAAGGCTTCCAGCATGAGGCCTGTGAGGTAGCTTTCTGTAGAGATGAGATGTCCAACAAAAACATGCATTCTACAGCAGTTCTACTCATCTGAGAAACCATCATATGGTAAATGTATGTCATAGGTAAATTTGTGCGTACAAGTATAAAATAAGGGGTCTTTTTATGTCTAGTGTGGCGAGACGGAAACACGTTTGATGGGGAATTCTGGATAAAAGATATTCTGAGACTCAACATGGCTTCTACTAACCAAAAGTTTGGCATGCAGTTTCATGATCTTGTATTGTCCTCTGTTACTTGTAGGTGAACCTGGGATTATGGGCCAGGAGTAGGTCTGTAAGACTTGGCAAGAGACTAACAGGTATTAAAGTGAGTGGATCGTCAGTTTCCATGTGCAGAAGGCCATAATTCGCTGACACCAGACTTGGTGGAAATAACATTAATGGGAGTACAAATCTGCACACAGCAAATCCGTAGGCCAGTCAAGAATTTCCCCCTAATCTCTCGGAGAGTCTAGCCGGATCCCGCCGGATCGGGTGAGGGAAAAGCAAACCATTACATAACGCCGAATGGTCATAAAACTGAAGGCTAACCCTGGTGATTGACAACACCTGTTACTGGGTAAACACCCGAACGGTGTCGAATTCCCCATGAGAGCTGACTTCTATGTGTCTTTAACTCAAAAAAAGGACAGGCCTGACCGGTAATTTGCGCTTTCAAAATACATGTACAACCCTCTACTTTTTCTGATAGCTCTGAGAAGTGTTGTAACTACCCGACTGATTTACTCATACTTACAGTTTATGTGTGGTACTCTTCTTAGTTGTAATCTTCCAGACTGAGATCTGTAGCTGAACCTTGAGAGGTTCTCCAAAAAGCATCTCATTGGCATCTTGTTTTGTCTTGTGATATGCAATCAAAGCAGTCGCTGCTTCTTTCACCTAAAATATAAAAATGCAAACATTTTAAGGTCAGCATTACTGAAAGAATTGTCAATTGTTCAATGTCAATTTACATCAATTTAAATTCAAAAGCTCATTCAATCATTTTGGCAAGTACTTGTTTGGCATAAATTTGGCTTCAACATTGACTTGTAAGTATCAACTGTCTGATATAGATTATATAAAAACAAGAAAACAGATTAATTGTCAGACGAACCCAAGAAACAAAGTCCTTTACAATTACGAGATAACAATCTATCAACCAGCGCTCAAAATACACGGGGGCGATGGGCGATTCGCCCCCGTGAGCTACATAATCGTCTCAGTCAGAGTGCTCACGGGGGTGATTGCAAAATTAAAAATCGCCCCTGTGGAATTATAGAATAAAGATGATCTTTTCTGTCATAACTTTCACACAATATTGAGTTTGAACTTAATATGTATTTCAAACCTTAAACCAATGAAATAGAACTATGGAAGTTAGATTAGTGTGCCAGATTTCTCGCTCATATTTTTCGGTGTCTAGAGGCCGCCATATTGTAAACAAATGTGTGCTTATTCGCCGCAAGAGGGCGCTATATTTCCCATCTCCACATCAGATTCTCTATGACTGTATTACCAGGGAGATGAGACCTCCCTGGTATTACAGATACAAACAACGGAAGCTCGCAGTGCAGTGCGACCATCAGCAGCGGCTATACCGCGCCGCGGTAGTACCGGACGGTGTGCACGCTTCCGCCACATATCTGCTGGAGCTACAGGCGATCGCGCAAGGACCGAAACATGGAGAAGTTGTTCGTTGTGAAAAGCGTGAATCCTCTGAAATCTGGTGATTCCAAAAGACCAGCAAATAATGAACCTCGACCAGTAAATCAATATTGAGAAGGAGAGGAAGACCAAAGATGTTGTGGAAGGATATAGTAAAGACTAAAGAAAAAATGTAATAAGGTTGCTTTTAATGATAAGGCCAAATAAGGGGGAATGTGCAGAACGGGAAGAAACGGAGAGAAAGTCATCTCGGGATGAAAGTCGACAGTAACCCCTATGTAACTTGTAAAGTTGTAAGAGGGAAATGCTGACTTAAATAAATGATAATAAGTGGCGGATCTAGGGGGTTTAAACCCCCTTGGGTTGCCAAGTGAAAATGTGATGTGCATGGAAAAACGCCATCATGTGTCCAGACCCACACAGTATCCGCATCGTCATTGGATCAAACCCCCTTTAAAACTGTTACTTGATTTAAAAAGACATTATCATGCACTGCTCTTTATGATCTCCATTGTGTTAGTAGATGCCAGGAAAACATCACTTACGGGGGTTCAAAATAGCAACAACAAAAAAATCGCCTCGCCGCTATGCGGCTCATGGACGATGCTCCGCAGCCATTGGGTCAAACCCCCTTAGCAAAAAGCTAGATCCGCCCCTGATAATGATGAAATAGCAAAGAGTATCATGGGTATCAATTCAATGGAAATTTGTATTAAAAAAAGAGGCCCCGTCAGTACTAAAATAGCCCCCGTGGACAAAAAATTAATTTGAGCCCTGCTATCAACACATATTATATTTTTGTAAAAGAAAGGAAAATATAAATACAATAACTGATGAGATACAGCACGATGCAGATAGCTCTTCAGGCTGCACAGCTGTTGAGCAAAATTTATAACTCGTCGTGTACCACTTTTTCGTCCATTCTGGACAAAAATTTGGATGAATATTTCTTAGATTTTGGGGGGCTGTATCTTTTGATAGAAACATCAGTGAGTCTTGAAATTTGAAATGTATTATTCTGAGTAAATGATTTTTTTAATTATCCAACCATATTGTAGGGACACTGATTTTCCGTTTCAGATGGGCTGAAAAACGGAAATTCCGTTTTGCCATAGACTTTGTACACATGAAAAAGCTGAAATTCCGTTTTGCCATAGACTTTGTACACATGAAAAAGCTGAAATTCCGTTTACATAAGATTTGCATACAAACATGCTAGAGATCTAGACGAACATTTCAGTCTTGGTTGTCACGTCAGCGATCGACGATTTTAGGCGCACATGCCAGCCCCTTTTTCGAACTGTACATCAGCGTGTGTACAATCTCGCCGCACCTACCGCGCTGCTGGCGTGTATGTGCCTAGTATTACGCCTACGTATACTAGGCGCACACGCCAGCCCCTTTACTAATATTGTGCTGAACTGTGCATGTGTACGGCAATCTCGCCTTACACTTCGCGGACGCATGCGCGCCTAGCTGGCATAATAGGATCGAGTTTTGTGTCAAACAAAATGGCAGCGCCCTGTCTCCAAAGAATCTGACGAATATCGCTAAATATTCGGAGTTATTAACCATGATATTAGGCCCGATATTTTTTCACTGCATAACGAATGACGAATCACAAAAATAGTTTAAGTTTTACGATTTTCTCCTTGACAAAAGGGTTTTCCGCGATTTTCCGTTCGGAATTGCATTTTCCGTTTTTAAATGGTCATTTCCGTGAATTCCGTCCGTTTTCCGTGATCGCGGAAAATCAGTGTCCCTAATATTGGCGAAAAACGATCCAGAAGGAAAATTGAAAAATCATTCAGACACCTTATTATCAGTACAGACAGTAGATCTAGATCGATCTAGTCTAGATTAGTAGGTAGGCAAATTCATACAAAAAAATATATTCACACAATTGACTTGAAAACACATCAGACAATTTGAATTATTATTAAAAAATTACGGTACGCTGGTTCCTTTTACACGTTTGGCTTTTGGTTTTTTTTGGTTTTTTCATAAACTGGGAGATTGCGGGAGAGCGGGAGGAAGAGCATGGTGGTAGGAGTCTCCCGCTACGAGCTGGTGGGTCGGCGGGAGAATGAGCGTGGTGGCGTGAGACTCCCTCCAAATGCGGGAGGGTTGACAGCCCTGAATTAAAGCTAAACAGCTGCATCGCGCGATATGCAAGTGTGCGCGTGTTGCCTAGCTGCATGCGCAACTTGAGCGTGATCACAAGCTCCACCTCCGATGTCTTCCGTGTGCGGGTCTGTTCGCCAATTCACAAACACACACACGCGGTCCGTATGCATATACATGTGCAGATTTTATTCGCTGTCACCATGGGTTCGGGCTGCTCACGCCTCCCTACTTAGCTGATCCGAAAAATGGGGGGAAGGGTATTTTCAAACTGTAATTGTTTGCGATCCCTGGGGGCTAGCGAAAAAATAAGCGCATGGATATAGACTCTATTCCTTACTACTGGGACTAGACTACTTACCCCTCATATCTCAAAAGTGGCAAATTTCGGAGCTAGCCAGGAAACAATGTTTAAATCTAGATCTAGCTGTTTTGACCAAGAAATTTTTAGAATTTTGAGATGACGTCCCTTTGGAAATATGGGGATCAACCTGCTCTTTCATATGACACCTCATTTATTGAGTATCACCTTTAGGATCACAAAGAATAAAGGTTTGAATCTCGATTTGATAATAAAAACATTGACCAATTTTGCATGATCGCGTAACGCACGTAGCGTAGGCTGCATGGATCCGGGCTAATTCGGACCACGGGACAATTCGGCCCAGCTGGAAAAACTGGGCCGAATTGTCCCGACATGATTAATCGATCGAGTTATAACAATGTGTATATGTTTGTGCTCATTGTGACTTAATAATGCCCTTTCCAACCACAATCTTTAATGGAATTGTGTTAAATGATACTATTGAAGACAATCTATAACTTCTATTTAGGTAAAATGACAAAAATATGACATTTCGGACAATTTACTCACAGCTCGCAATCCGCATTGCCACACGTACATTAAATGTGCGTTCTTATCGACTCGGACCACTCTAATTCGAGCAGTGTTTTTGTCAGTAAATCACTGCAAATATCATTTTTATCTCGTATGAAGGTCTATTTTTTATTCCTGACACAAATTTCGTTATTGAGAAGTCGAATGTAGTACATTTTAGACGAGATGGTTGATGTTTGTTCACATTCTTTCGTCCTGGCCGTAAATTAGCAGACTACTGCTAGTGCTACCGCAGCAGCTCAGCTCAGTGTCCAGCTAGCAGTACAGCGCCGCCGGCCGGGTCGGCGGGGGAATTCACTGGCTCGGCGCCCGTACCGGGCCGCTGCACTGCATTGCAATTGCATGATTGAACTGCCCAGTTTGATCGAGTGACGTGAGTATAACTGATCAAACTAGATCTATATCTACTGTATTATCATTAGTCATTCAGAGTAGAATATCCAATTTGATTTAGTGAGTAAACTAGACCTATATCTACTGTAGCTACATCATTATCATTACTAGATTAGTCATTCAGAGTAGAATATCCGATTAACGATTAATGAAGGAATGGAATTGTTCTTTTTTCATAATCAGATAATCATATTTTACTCTTAAAAGTTAAATACTTAATAAATAGCTATATCTAACGTTAGGGCATAGCACACGGGCCTAGCCTAGTACTCCAAGCAGAGAAGTGAACTGACGAATCGCCTTCTTTTTTGGAGGGCTGCCTCAAAAAATTATACGAAAAGGTGTTGGTTTCGAGTTTTGTATAAATATAATGCAACCCCTCCAGCCCCTCCCCCAAAAAAAAATTTTTTTTCTCCTTTTTGTTCCCTTTTTCTGGGAATCAAAGAGATATATACAAAGCAAAGCAATTAAGACATGATATTGCAATGACGTGCCGGTGCATGGGCGGGCATGGGGATCTTCAGTCTCGCAAGCTTTCAGTCTCCCGGACCTTTGGTCAACTGGTCATTAACCGTTCCTCAAATTTCTATGAAATTCGTTGAAAGAAAAAAAATTGCGGTGTAATTTTCAATTTTTTGTATATAACGCAGCTGCGTTATATGAGAGGGATTGAGATGATGAGAGGGATCCAGACAATGTGAGGGATGGAGATGATGAGAGGGATGGAGACAATGTTAATGATGTAAGGGATTGAGATGATGAGAGGGATGAAGACGCTGTTGATGAGAGGGATGGAGATGGTGAGAGGGATGGAGACGGTGTGAGGGATGGAGAAGATGGGAGGGATTGGTGAGGAATGAAGATGATGAGAGGGATGGAGACAATGTGAGGGATGGAGATGATAAGAGGAAAAAAAACGCCATTAGGCATTATGAGTCGGACCCCATCCAATCTGTCTCGATACTCCTCAATTACCATGCCTGTCATACTCATACTCATACTATTCATAGATGTAGGCCCTGGTTAGCCTAGCTCTAGGCCAGTAGGCCTAATGGCAATGTTTTGCCAGGGGTGGTGCTGCCGGCGGGGCTGACATCTCTTGCTGGATCATAAGGATCAGCGTTCCGTTCAAATTATTGTGACGAATTGATATTGCCCAGGGGCGGACCCCTCCCAGACCCACCCCGCTTGTCGCTCCGCTCCTCGCCGACGCCTGCTCCATCGTTTTTCATATATTTCACCCCATGCAATTTTGTGCCCCCCCCCGGTAAGAATTTCCTGGATCCGCCACTGTTGCCTATTGGTCAAAATTCTCAGTGCCAGGACTGCAAATAAAGAGTCTCAAGCCAGGTTCAATTCAAATTTCAATTCAATTCAGTCTTTATTTCCAATTCATTCAAACAGTAACAAAACAAAGTAATAAAAGGATATGAACAAAAAACAACAAAAAACTTAACGTAAGACATAAGATAAACGGTCATAAATACGGATTTAAAATACTGATAGTACAAGAATATAAAGTAGGGGTAGAATAGATTTTCTATTTTATAAGATAAATGATTGGAAAAAGGTATGTGTACATGGAAAGCTCAATGTAGGATTGTAAAATTACACATACCGTAGATATTCTAATAATAAATATTGTATTTAAGAAGTAAGAATAATTAGTACCATTGCTGTAATATTTATATATATTAAAGACATTCAAGAACAAAACAAAAACTATATAAAGACTTTACAACTTCAACAAAGAAAAAAAAGTAAAATCATAAGTGGAAAACTAGATTCTCTATATAAATGTATTTAAAATAAAACTAAACTAACAATTTTATGTTCTATTGTCTTTTAAAATATTATTAAACTGAATATTAAAATCGCTCAATTTCAGCGAAAATATTGTTAAACTAAATATTAAAATCACTCAATTTCAAAATATTCCATAATTCTGGGCCTGTATGGCCGCGCAATGACTGCTTTGCTCTATTGTTCAAATAAATCCATCGATGAAACTTGTTGGATAATCTGGTATTTTAAAATCACAAATGGGCAATCGATGATAAGGTGGACATGACCATCAAATTTTCAAACTGTTTGGACCTTCACAAATTTGGTATTAAAAGTTGGGAAAGTTGAGTTCTTGTTTCAGACCGCAAATGCCTTCAAAGTGCATGGTTATTGCTCTTATTCTTATTTGTGACATTTTTAGTGCTCTTTTAGGACCTAAAACTGCTATGAAGGTAATTTTAGACCCCAAAATGTGTGAAATTTAGCCATAGTTAATTAATTAATAATAACAATACACAGGCCAGCTGGTTGTGCGTATTATAACCAACACGAAAAAGCCAACATCGCCATCGGCATAGAACAAGTGCCCTTTCAACTTTGTAAGAAGTGCCTCTTTGTACATAGGAAAAGTTCCCCTTTTACTTTGACGAGTGCCCCTATTAATTTGTAAAAGTGCCCCTTCCCCTTTTATGTCATGATCATCATTATTTTGGCTTTCCATTTTTTGGCTTTCCTTTTTTTCGTAAATTACCCTTTACAACATTGCATTGAGCTACATGTATGGAGATCGAGCTACGGTCAAGACTTAATAGCACACTTCCTGTCACATACAAAAGAAGCTTACTCTGAATGTGGCCTGCCATTGACCCTAGCTACAGGCAGAGATCCTTACATAATACCTATTGTTCAGGGGGGATCCCCCTTGAACATAGGATACCTGAACAATAGGTATTACGTAAGGATCTAAGACACTGGCTACAGAGTACAGGGAGCAGTAGCAAGCCGAGAATGATATAGAATAAGTGATGATGTGAGGAATGGAGATGATGAGAGGGATGAAGATGATGTGAGGGATGGAGATGATGAGAGGGATGAAGATGATGAGAGGGATGAAGATGGCGTGAGGGATGGAGATGATGAGAGAGGTGGAGATGATGAGAGGGATGAAGATGGTGTGAGGGATGGAGATGATGAGAGAGGTGGAGATGATGAGAGTGATGTTAATGATGAGCAGGCCAGTAGCCGGGGGCACGGGGCACATGCCCCCAAATTTCCAAGATCATACACCCTCCTCATAGACCCCTCCTCAGGACGTCGATCAATTACATGTATGTGCCCCAAAAAAAAAAAAAACAAAAAAAAACAAAAAAACATCAAACTCTGGCTACGGCCCTGATGATGAGATGGATCAGTGGAGACGATGTTGATGATGTAAGGGTTGGAAATGAAGAGAGGGATGTTGATGATGTGAGGGATGGAGATGATGTAAGGGATGGAAATGATGTGAGGGATGAAGATGATGAGAGGGATGAAGATGATGTGAGGGATGTTGATGATGTGAGGGATGAAGATGATGAGAGGGATGGAAATGATGTGAGGGATGTTGATGATGTGAGGGATGGAGAGGATGTAAGGGATGGAAATGATGTGAGACAGTGAGAGATGAAGATGATGAGAGGGATGAAGAAGATGAGAGGGATGAAGAAGATGGTGTGAGGCATGGAGATGATGAGAGAGGTGGAGATGATGAGAGGGATGTTAATGATGAGATGGATGGAGACGATGTTGATGTAAGGGATGGAAATGAAGAGAGGGATGTTGATGTGAGGGATGGAGATGATGAGAGAGGTGGAGATAATGAGAGGGATGGAGATGATGAGAGGGATGTTGATGATGTAAGGGATGGAGATGAGAGGGATGGAGACGGTGTGAGGGATGGAGAAGATGGGAGGAATGGAGATGATGAGAGGGATGGAAATGATGTGAGAGATGGAGATGAGAGGGATGGAGACGCTGATGATGGGAAGGATGGAGAAGATGGGAGGGATGGAGATGATGTTGACATTGTAACATGCAGAAACCGGTACAGATGACACGCCACACCATTCCTTATGTTGTGGTACGGGTACGTTTTATTTCATATGCAAGTTACAAGGCAAAAAAACCCTGCATAAATAAACAAAGTTAAAACAATTAAATAAAAATGAGGACATGTTTGAAAAACACAAATAATAGCAATAAACATATTATTTGTTTATGACTCCCAAGATACAAATTCCAACAATATGACGTCAAGCAGGCTCATAATAACAAATGATAAACATGCAGGTGTAATCATGTATTATGACACGCTATGGTAATGCAATTTTTTTTTTAAATTTATTATTTATTTATAGTATACATATTTATACAGGTACACAATCAGATATAAATCTGTTAACCCCCGGCCCCCCCCCCAAAAAAATATATATAAAAAATTGATTTTGCTCAAGGATCTTTGCCTCTGTTGCTGATTACATACCCCAAGATGGATGGGAGGAGGGAGGGGTGGGTGGTGTGTGTGTGTATTGGGTTTTTACAGATGTGTATCAATCAGATATGATTATTTACGTCTGGGGACCGACCTTTAACGTCACCATCCGAAAGACGTGACTCAGTTTCGAACCCGTGTCCTCGGCTGAATCAGTTTGTAACTTCCACTGTTTGCTGGATTACAGGCGTACGCCACAGCGCCTAGTCAATGTGGGGGGGGGGGCAGCTGCGTTATATACAAAAAATTGAAAATTACACTGCAATTTTTTTTTTCAACGAAGTCTTCATAGAAATTTGAGGAACGGTTAATGACCAGTTGACCAAAGGTCCGGGAGACTGAAGGCTTGCAAGACTGAAGATCCCCATGCCCGCCCATGCACCGGCACGTCATTGCAATATCATGTCTTAATTGCTTTGCTTTGTATCTCTTTAATTCCCAGAAAAAGGGAACAAAAAGGAGAATTTTTTTGGGGCCCGGGGAGGTGCTGGGTGGGGCTGCATTAGTTATACAAAAACTTGAAACCAACACCTTTTTTTCGTATAATTTTTTTGAGGCAGCCCCCTCCAAAAAAAAAGAAGGCGATTTGTCAGTTCACTTCTCTGCTTAGAGTACTAGGCTAGGCCCTCGTGCTAGGCCCTATATAACGTTAGATATAGCTATTTATTAATTCTTTAACTTTTAAGAGTAAAATATGATTACCTGATCAAAGAAAAATTCCATTCCTTCATTAATCTTTAATCGGATATTCTACTCTGAATGACTAATCTAGTAATGATAATGATGTAGCTACAGTAGATATAGGTCTAGTTTACTCACTAAATCAAATTGGATATTCTACTCTGAATGACTAATGATAATACAGTGGATATAGATCTAGTTTGATTAGTTACCGGTATACTCACGTCACGTCACTCGATCAAATTGGGCAGTACAATCATGCAATGCAGTGCAGTGGCCCGGTACGGGCGTCGAGTCAGTGAATTCCCCCGCCGACCCGGCTGGCGGCGCTGTACTGCTAGCTGGACACTGAGCTGAGCTGCTGCGGTAGCACTAGCAGTACTCTGCTAATTTACGGCCAGGACGAAAGAGTGTGAACAAACATCAACCATCTCGTCTAAAATGTACTACATTCGACTTCTCAATAACGAAATTTGTGTCAGAAATAAAAATAGACCTTCATACGAGATAAAAATGATATTTTTGCAGTGATTTACTGACAAAAACACTGCTCGAATTTCAGTGGTCCGAGTCGATACAACGCACATTTAATGTACGTGCGGCAATGCGGATTGCGAGCTGTGAGTAAATTGTCCGAAATGTCATTTTTTTGTCATTTTACCTAAATAGAAGTTAAAGATTGTCTTCAATAGTATCATTTAACACAATTCCATTAAAGATTGTGGTTGGAAAGGGCATTATTAAGTCACAATGAGCACAAACATATACACATTGTTATATCTCGATCGATTAATCATGTCGGGACAATTCGGCCCAGTTTTTCCAGCTGGGCCGAATTGTCCCGTGGTCCGAATTAGCCCGACTCCGGCTGCATAGGGATGCGTCATCATGCGTGCAATCTCTATGGGAAGGATTTCACTTTTAGCACACGTTACATCGGGTGCGCGATCTGACACCCTACTGATAAAATAAGTATTTTTAAAGGACTATTTTGTAGTCCGAGCAATATTTCAGTTGTGACGACAAGCACGTATTGGAGTTGTAACAAGCATTGGCCCCCTATTACTAAGTGTTGCGATTTTTCGCAAGGAGAATCTACGTCTGACTTAGACCCTACATGAAAAGCATAGTATGGGACAATGCAAACTTGTATCATTTTCAATGTCGTCCGATTCGGACATTTAAGTCTGTGTAAAGGCTAAAGCAAGCAAATTTGATAGCTGATCTTACTCACCTTTTCCCTCTTTATAGCTCCGTCAACTGCTTTATCCATGCTATCAGATAATCAAATTCAAAGTAAAAAGCTTGAGTTCACCCCAGATCTTGTCACGATTCACGACAGCCACGACCACGTGCACGAACTTTTATCTGTTTTCTTAGCTAGCTAGCTCGCAAAGCTCGCGAGCTGACTGTGCACTCGCGCTGCATGCTGCGCGCGCGCGCTGAATGTATGTTTTTTGTACGTACGTGTACTGTACGTACGTACGCTACTTCTGTAGCTGTACGATCCGAGTAGTCGACTGCTGCGAAGACGACGTCTCCGATCGGGATCTGCACTTGTCTTCAATTCAGTGCTCAAGTTTCATCATGGATTTCATGGTGTTTCATTTGTTTCTGCTGCTGTTAGTGCTACAGAATGGCTTGACATTCTGTAAAAATGTCCTTGTCCTCGTTGGTAAGTATCATGTACCGGTATATCGTAATACTAGGTAATATGAAAGAATGAGATAATGTATATTTTTTGTAATTGTATAGCATGCCCAGCTCAGTACGATATGAAGCAAGGGAATTCCCCTGGATCTCTGCCTCTATCTGGGAGATGTTTTCATCTACTCCAACACGCACCCACTCGTGTTTACTATTTAAATACAGCGCCTTTGCAAAATGTCAATCATTCATTAAAAACAATTTACAATAACACTGGTACTGGTGCAATTACAATATGATGACGGATTATTGACTCCTGAGAAGCAAAGCTTGTAAATGGGGCCCATTAACATACAATTGAATAAAATAAAAACATATAGGTCTAGATCTACTATAAACAAAAACAAAAAAGACAAATAGTGATAGTCTATGTAGATATATGTATGCTATTACAAAACAATTACAAATATCTTGCAAACACACTAAGCCATCATACTCACACCCACTCACACACAATGAAATGCACTTTGCATATTATAAAGTGAGAGAGAGAGAGAGAGAGAGAGAGAAGAATATTAAAAAGAAAAGTATAAGAAGAGGAAGCACATGAAGAATGCGATACAAGAGATGAAAACTTACAGTCCTACCCAGTTTTACATCTGTGATGCAGTAGCAGACAACTTTCCCATTTGCTCCAACACACAAAATAATAAAATTTTAATTTTCAAAAGATGTATGACTCGGGACTCTTTAAGAGGACGTATACTATATATTTCGAGTAGTGCATGCCCCAAGAGAGAAGGCACCTCAGAGAAAAACAGAAATTTATGATATTTTTGTACACGACAAACAGGAGAGTTATCCGCGATTACGTCACAATCAATCAAGACTTGGTGATCTCATATTTTTAACATTCATAACTTTCTTATTGTTGGTCCGATTTATCTCAAACTTTCACCATTCAGTTTCGCTTATTTTTCTGCTTTTATACAATGAACTTATTACAAGGGTTAGATTGCCCTTTAAGTTCTTAATCAGCCATGTTTACCTCCTCAATTTGGCAACAATGATTTTTATTTTCCACACCTACATGGTTTTACATGCAAGTGAACCAATGAATGTGAATGAAAATTTACAGTTTTATCAAAACTTGCCAATTTGTACACAAATAGAGTGATGTTAAATTTCACACAGCATTCTCAATGTGGAGACTTTATTGATTACTTGTGTAAACTAATACAAATAATCTCTCACTAATATAAAATTATAAATTAAAACCACCAATCATCCCAAAACCACTGCCAAACTCACTTAAATCCTCTCTCCTAAATCTCCAACATAAAAGTAGCAGAGCCATAAATCAATATGACTCAATCAGAAGATGTCCAGTGCAGGTCTGTCTGTCTTTATTGTAGGCTGCTATGCAGCTTCATACTGAACATTTTTAAGCAAAGTATATTCAAATGAAATACATCATAAACCAATAGCAAAATAGGATTTGAGAGTAAGACTGAATATTCAAAAGGAAAAGGTGAAGAGAACCAATGATAAGTAAGAAGTGAAAATACCTAATGCATTCACACAAGATTCATGAATCAAGAATGAGAAGAGAACAAAGGAACATACCAGCTAGGTGAGATGGAAGACTTGGTATGTAGAGGAGATGAATGGAGGAAGGAATCGGGTTGAGTAATTGAAGTAAATGAATAAGTGAGTGAATAAACAAATGATGTGAAATCAATATATATACAGAGAGAGAGAAGAGACTAGAGAAACAAATAGTAATTGAAACAAATACCAGTATGGAAGGAGTCTAAATTTATCTTTGACACTTGTAATCAAATTGTTCTGGTTCATGAGTGGCATAATGTACTGCATGCATTAGGGAATATTCTGTGATTATGGCTCTTTGTGCTCAAGTGCTCATGTATATTATGTAATACGTAGCATTCTGGATCTAAAGATCATCCAAAAACCTATCTAACAGCTAGGATACACTGAAGCTAGTGCCTTGGGTTAAGGAATTCCACACTTTTCATGGGCAGACGATAGAACTTGTAGGCTACTCCATTTTCTGATGTGCTTTGTAACTTGTAAGCAGATTATAAGTAGGCTAAGTTATCCTGGGACCACTAAAAAGCCTCTCTGTTAATACTCATTCTTTTCATCTGTAACAATAAGATACCTCTGTTTAACCTAAAGATACTACTCCCAGTATGGCTGAGTGCCCATGTCTGCTTAATGCCCTTGTCTGCACAAACACGTACATGTAACTGGGCAAGTCTGGTAAAAACAAAACATGCAACCAAAGCAAAATATCTGTCTCTATTACAGCGATACACATTCATTAAAAAAACAAGTAAAAATAGTGGGAATTGTCAAATTTTAGTACTTGTTATCTACAAGCCTTGAAATGCTATCTTTCATGTCAAACATACCAAACTGCATGTAAAGTGAATGAATGCAACGCATACATGGGAACTCTTTTTTTTTTGTTGCAATGTCAAAATGACACGCCACCTTTTCTTGTGAAAATATCATTGTTCTTGCACAAAATTGACAACAATTTTGGGCGTACTTACCGGTACTCTCTAGAATTAAAGGATTGAAATGAGATCAAGCATAATGAGGAAAACAATAGATAATTCTTGTAAATTTCAAGCGAAATGTTACATTAGGTGCGCAGACATAGGACTACCCTTCATACCTTTTGTTCTCTATCAATACTGCCTAGCCACATTTCAATTAGATTGCACAAAGTTGTGATTTCATGTTAAGGGGGAATTGGTCTTTAAATATCTTTTATATATTTTTATATGTATTTTTTGTCTTTCAATTCAGATCTTATTCTAGCTTTATCCCATATGTACTAACATGATTACTTTAGCAGAAACAGGGAAGTAGACTTGTGAAGTTTGAATGAAATCGGACAAAAAATGAGAAAGTTATGGATTTGGATTTTGTTTTTGTTTTTGTTGAATTGACAAATTCAAAGTCACAGCTCAAAGCTGATACATCTTCAATTTAGAAATAAAAATGCAATATATAAAATACATGCAAATAGTAGGATATAAAATTAAGACATTCGGTATCGGACATTCAGCAATTGATATACACGTAAAAGGAGTAGAAAGAAGAAAAGAAAAATAAATGGGAAAAAAAAGAATGAAGGAAAGAAAGAAAGAAAGAAACATGGTTAAGAGTAAAATAAGAGTTTACAATTGATATGTTTATAAGACCAGTGTTAAATGACCAGATTAATACAAAAAAGTATATCTGCCAACATGGCCATATAAATCAACTACAAGTAATTAAATTATTTAAAAACATCACTTTAGGTATGGGCTCTTCAAATTGGCTGTAATGGCCAGTCCCTGTGATGACAACTTTCCCATTTGTTCCAACACACAAAATAACTACAATGTTTATATCTTCAAAAATGTATGTCTCAGGAGGGTCTTTTCTCTTTAGAGGACCTATAATAATATGCACTCCATAATATATTTTGAGTGGTGCTCCAAGGGAGAAGGCACTTGGGAGAACAGAAAGTAATAATATTTGTGTATACGTCAAACGGGAGAGTTATCCGCCACTACGTCACAATCCGTTGACCAGACTTCCAATTTGGGATTGGCATAGAATAGTGATCTCATATTTCAAACATTCATAACTTTCCTATTATTGGTCCGATTTATTTCAAACTTTCGCCATTCTGTTTCTGTTATTTTTCCGCTTTCATTCAAATGAAATTATTACAAAAGTTGGATTGCACTTTAATATTTAATATGTTTTCCTTTTTAGCCGATGATGGTGGATTTGAGATGGGAGTGTACAACAATACCGTTATCAAGACTCCTCACCTGGATGCATTAGGCAAACAAAGTCTGGTCTTCAAACATGCCTATACCTCCGTCAGCAGCTGTTCACCAAGTCGTTCTGTCATCATGACGGGACTACCTCAGCACCAGAATGGGATGTATGGACTACTAAATGGCTATCATCATTTCTCATCTTTTGAAGAAGTCAGGAGCTTGCCTATGCTTCTAGGTCAAGCAGGTGTGCGTACAGGTCAGTGATGAGTGCTCCCATTTTTGTAATCTAAATGCATTTAGCTCATGTGGAAAGATGGGCCAGAAAAAAAATGGCTGAATAAATCACCTCTTTTAGATATTCAGTCAAACCAGTCCATTGAGGCTACCTAAGGGAAATAGAGAAAGTGGCCGCTGTAGACAGGTGGCCTTTCTAGAAGAAGACAAAAGACATGGTCATTATAGGCATGTGGCCTTTATAGAGAGGTGGCTCCTGCAGGTTTGATGACATGTAGACAACACCAACAATTTTCTATTACTGTTTCTTGCTTGCAAGTAAACTGTACATTGTATGTACATCATGTTTTTTATGTACAGCTACAGCAACCAGCAAAAAGGCAGCAAAATCCATCTGTATGATGTGACAATGGGCCATATGCATTAAATGTAGCAATTGCTTGCAAGCGATTGCTTCAAGTATTAGCAATTACTTAATTGTTAAGCAGAAGCTCAAGCAATTGCTTGCATATAACCTTTTGCTTGTGCTCAAACCCTTGATTTTTTTCTCTTACGAGCTTAACATGATGCTTAAACAAATGCTTATAAGCCTTAAGCAAATGGTTTTGCATATACATTTTTATGCAATTACTTGTGCTTGAAAGCAAAAGTTTGTGCTTGCATCTTATTTTCATGCCTACGGATGCAAGCAAAAGGTTTGCACGAGCAATTGCTACTCTTTATGCATACGGCCCATGAGCGTAGATAAGTAAGAAGACTGAGAAAATAATACCAAACAAAAGATGAAAGAATAAGAGTTAAGAGGATTAGTGTGCTTTTATTGAGATGTCTTCATGCTGGCTGTAGTACAGGGTAGGAAGCCAGGAATATGACATGAGATTACCCCTAAATTTTGGGGCATTTTGCATTTTGATGTAGACATATTAGCAGTAAATCTGTATAAAACATTGCTTAGATCTCTAATGAAGTTTCAGTAATGCCATTATTTTAATAGATGCAGCTTTGAACTACCCTCATGTAACCCTTCAGCAGCTTTGAAAGTCGACTAATAGGACAAGGAATGAATGGAACACCACAGTTGGATTTCGTCAAACAGACAAATATCTACCATGTATTCCAAACAGACAAATATCTACCATGTATTCCAAACATACAAATATCTACCATGTATTTCAAACAGACAAATACCTACCATGTACCGGTATTCCAAACAGACAAATATCTACCATGTATTCCAAACAGACAAATACCTACCATGTACTCCAAACAGAAAAATACCTACCATGTACCGGTATTCCAAACAGACAAATATCTTCCATGTACTCCAAACTGACGAATATCTACCATGTATTCCAAACAGACAAATATGTACCATGTATTCCAAACAGACAAATATGTACCATGTATTCCAAACAGACATATATTTACCATGTATTCCAAACAGACAAATACCTACCATGTATTCCAAACAGACAAATACCTACCATGTACCGGTATTCCAAACAGACAAATATCTACCATGCATTCCAAACAGACAAATATCTACCATGTATACGAAACGGACAAATATCTACCATGTATTCCAATCAGTGAAGACTTGTTCAGATAATGCGTGATTCACCAACGCAAAAAAGCTGCCACATTAACAAACAAAAAAACTTTTAAATGAATGGCAACTGCGTGCAACAAAGGACTTGTATGTATTCACTTTAAAGCTCTGTGTTATCAGAGGCAGAAATGTGAAGCGTATTACTTTTTACGTCATCATAAAAAAAATAACCACTTCAGTTTTGCCGCGTGATATCTGAACAAGCCTGAAGGGTGTCTGTCTATAGTGAATAAAAGTAAATTCCAGCCTCAGCAGTTGTTGCTGATTTATTGTTTTAGTTCTTAGTAATCTCTCTTGACATCCAAGTATTTTTTGTTATGCCTGTAAATGTAGAATAACACAACATAGATTAAGAGATGATTATAATTAGTAAAGAAAGGGTGAATACGTTATATTTTCTGAAAACTGTTCTAATTCACAGGAATCATTGGAAAGAAGCATGTTGGTCCAGAAGCTGTTTACCCATTTGATTATTCTAAGACACCAGAAGATGGTTATCCAATCATGCAAGTTGGTAGAAACATCACATTGATCAAACAATATGCCAGAGAGTTCCTTCAGAGCAATGATACCAGGTAAATGACTTACAGGATTTAAAGCCCCACTGTACTACTTGTAGCTTCTTGCTCCCTCTATATAGAAAACAATGCCTATAAAGCGGTGCCCGTTAGTACCCCATGATTTTTCTTATGTTAATTGAGAGCCGAGTTGATGAGATAACCACATGCCAGTGACCATGCTAATCCCTGTAATCCCTCCTGGCCAAACTAGTGCAGAGGGGCTTTAAGGTTCATTCACATACATGTATGTGGTAAACTGCCGCACAAAAAAGCAAACCATGCCACGATTCTTATACGTGTAAATGAATTTAAATGAATAGCAACTGTGCTCAACAAAGGTCTTATACATGCATTAACCCACAAAAGGCGCATTTACCTAAATGCACAGTGTTAGCATCGTATACTGAAAAATAATACAGGAAACTATTGCACACTTACTAAATGAAAAGGAACATGGGATAGCCTCAATAAATGAATCATATGTGACTGCATTTGACCAGTCATTTGATTAGGATCTAGGAGTGAGTTGTATAATCAAAGTTATGCAAGTTATAGATAAGTTAATGAAAGATACAAATGACCATAGATGGTCTTAATTTAGCAATTTCAGACAATGCTATATGCTTCCAAAAAAAAACAAAAACATAAATACCTGTATATCTACCGATTTTCATTTTTTAATATCTCTATTACCGGTAATTTATTTCAGACCTTTCTTCCTATACATTGGCTTCCATGATGCACACCGTTGTGGCCACACACACCCTGAATTTGGTCAGTTCTGTGAAAAGTTTGGTAACGGTCAACCAAACATGGGCATCATATCTGACTGGACACCGGTCAAATATGATCCTAACGATGTGATAGTACCTTATCATGTTCAAGATACACCGGTAGCTAGAGACGATATATCGGCACAGTATACAACAGTTAGCAGACTTGATCAAGGTTGGTTATATTTTGGCTTTATTTCTTTTAATTGCCTCTCTCTCATCTCGCATCTAAAGGTCTTGTTTTCACACATCCAAATGACATGTCATAGAGAAAGCATTGATAGGGCCAGTTTCCCACAGCTCGGGAACAAAATGGCTGGTTTTCCAATTTCCATCATAATATCACATATACACACACAGAGTTTGCCTCATGCAATATGCATACATAACATGTGCATGTACAAACCTGTTCATGATGAAGTGGAATTATTTTGAGAAAATGTTCAAAGTAGTCATATGCAATGTACTTTTCCATGAGAATGATTCTGCTCAAGACTAATTTGATTATAATTCTTATTTACATCATTTGAAGAAAGATTGCATTCCTGTGAAAATGAAGAAAAAACCTGTAAGGAAACAAAACCAAGACAACTTTGCTTTTATAGTCAATGAAGATTTGAATGTGGCATAATATGTCAACATTCACATTAGTCCAAGTCATTTCTATGGTCTCCCAAAATCCAACTTGTGCAGAATTGACCGTATTTGAAACATTTTGGGGAGATGCAAATGATTTTTTCTTCTTTGGACTTTCTTTTTTAGGCGTTGGTCTGATGATGAAAGAACTCGAAGCAGCAGGATACCTAGAGGATACTCTCATCATCTACACCTCAGATAATGGCATTCCATTTACCAGTGGACGTACTAACCTGTATGAATGTGGGTCTAGAGAACCCTTCATGGTCTCATCTCCATTTCATCGAGAGCGATGGGGTCAGACTAGTGATGCCTTCATCAGTCTGATGGATATCACTCCCACTGTCCTGGACTTCTTTGGCATCAAGTACCCAAGGTATAAGATCTTCAAAGGATCGGTTGAATTGACAGGGAAGTCCGTTCTGCCAGCGTTGAATTCTGAACCTTCAGGATGGAATGTGAGTCTGTCCAGTCATGACTTGCATGAGATCACTATGTTTTACCCTCAACGAGTCATCAGGACGTCACGTCACAGACTCATTCACAATCTTAACTTTGCTATGCCGTTTCCTATTGATCAAGACTTCTTCATCTCACACACATTCCAGGATATCTTGAACAGGACCAGGAATCACAAACCCTTGCACTGGTACAAGACGCTGAAAGACTACTACTACCGACCTGAGTGGGAACTCTTTGACCTCATAGACGACCCCACAGAAGTCAATAACATTGCCTATGTGGGCAAGTATAAAGGCCTTCTTGTTGATCTTCAGGAGCAGTTGGTTGATTGGCAGAATGTTACTAATGATCCATTCCGATGTCATCCATGGGGTGTATTGGAGGATGCAGGGGATTATAAGTACAGTCCTACATGCTTACCTCTTGATAATGGACTATGAACTTTTCATCAGTTATATGGCATTGTGTTATAACACCTAATCCGATTTTGTATGATTATTAAGGAAATGGCTTATTAATGTTAACAATTTTATTTTGGTATAACACTTTCACTATATAAACACTTGGTATAACATTTTCCACAGACTCTAGCCAGAATTATCTTGGGCTTTGTATTCAGCTGGTTAAAACAAATATGAGAAGGGGAGTTAGCCTGATGAAGCATGTTGGTTTGAGGAGGCGAGGTTGTTAAGTTGGTAGTGTGCCTGCCTGTTGAACCACAGATCATGGGTTTGAATCCAACCCGGGCAGATGATTGAAGCCTGCATTTTGTGTTGTTATGCCCCTCCCTTGGTTTAAGACACACAGGCTACATGTACTGTAAGGTGGAAAAGAAAGTCCCCCGGATAGGAAGTTAAATGGAGACCCTGTATGTGTGGGATACCTAGTCACCATCCATGCATGTTAGAATCCACCTCAGTATTTATGAAAGAGTAGGAAACCCTGGTGTAGTGGTTCAATCAGTTATGCAGGGGGTGGGGGGGAGGACCCGAGGGCTCGGTGATTCAATTAACTTTTCCCCTCCGTGGCAAGGGGTGATGCCAAATACATAAAACAGTAACATGTATAATGTACATGTACATGTATATTCTATGCCTGCCTCAAACAGTTAAGGATAAGTAAAAGGGAGAGCAAAGAGCCTGTACCAATAATATAATTTACAACAATTTAATAGGCACAAAGAGATTAAGAAGTATTTTATGATGTTATTTCTTGATTTATGAATATTTATGATTTTTTGTGGTCAGTCGACTTTGCTTTGTCTCTTTAAATTTGAAAGACTTATATTATATTTTGTTAATTCACCTTTTACCGGTATTTGACATAATTTTGTTTAAAGTGTACCACAGTACTATAAACATACATTACACATCCAAAATGTTGTTAATGTAAAGGAAAGTCCCTCATTGCCAATTTGAAGATTTATTTAGTACATATATATTTGAGGCCAACATTCATTAACTATTAAAAAGTAAACAAATTCTTAAAATTTATGAACATTCACAAAATATTCTGATTCTTTCTCTTTCTACACAAGTGACAGATTGTTATTTGATTGGCAAAACATTTACAGGAATGTGCTGTATGTTCACTGTGGTTGAAATAAAAATGCTTATTCGGGGTTGGCACGATTCAAATTGCCTGGATTGAAATCATCACCTTACATTGTACATGTAGTATGGTTTAAATCACAAGCTAAATCACTTTGTTTAAAGAATCATTGATTAAATTTACTTCCATAGAATTGTGCGCTATAGAGAAATACTCCAGTCAATTTACAGTTTTTACACTATGCAGGGATATCCATGTGCATATACTTGTTCATACAACTATTTTTTTTTTTTAATGGATTTATTTTATATGGAGGTGCACTAATGAGGGTTCAAATGCGTATTGATTTAAGACAAAACTTGTTATAGCTGTTTTTGTTGTCAGATGATATATATAAATCATCCATCCCTAAGGATACTAGTTAATTTAGTAACTGTTGTTATTGTTCCATTATGTCCATGTACATTGAACATTGTTCATTAAGTGGTCCTGAATATAATGGCTTTTGCTAATTCAGTATTATACATTCACTATGTTTCAAATTGCAAAGATTGTAAGTAATCATGAAATATGGATTTATTTTATACGGCTAGCTATACATATTTTGATGTTTCACTTAAATGAAGCATGTAAGAAAACTAATAACATTGTATTACTGAAATTACTAACATTTCAATATGTACGGTATATCAGTACGAACTATGAGCTCAAGATTTAAATGTTCAAAACTTTCGCTTCTTTTTAATTGATTATTTTGTTGTGCACACTCTCACTTGTTTTGGTCCTCCTTATTTCTTCATGTACTGTAATGGTTATTTAGGCATTTCTCTCTTTCCCTCTCGCTCCTCTAACTTTGCAACAGATATTGAGATGTTCTCTCTCTCCCTCTTTCTCTTTTTTTATATTTCACTCTAAACTGAACGTTTGACGTTTGAAATATTACTTCATGTAGCCCAATTAGTAGAGTTTACTAAAATCTTGCCACTATGTTTAGTGACCAAAGAATGATTTAGTCTTCGTTCATTTGGCTATCATGGATTTATGCCAATCCACCTTTTAAAACAATTAACCCATTAGCCATTTGTTATGTTACAGTAAAACCAATTCATACATGTAAACATGCAGCTATTTTTTATGTATTAACTTAAAATGAATAAACTTTGATTATTAACAAAACTGCTTGTGGAGCTTTTATTGTGAAATATCTCTTTTTTTTTATCACAGTACAGTAACAATGGGAGTAGACCAGTGAAATACATGCATAAGAACATTCGTGCATTCAGTCCACAAAAAGGAAGTTTTATTTCCAGGCCTAAAATGGCACACTTTTCTATCATACAACATGGTTAAGAACAGAAAATTATTACTTGTTGAACATGTCCTACAATGAACAAATTTAATATTCACCAATATCTAGTTCTTTTAATATTACCACAACTTACGGTTGTTGGATCACATGATTGCATATTGTCGGACTATGTAACACTCTATAATTAGCAATATAACGATGATGATAATAGTTCCTGATGGCGTCTTGTCGAGTGTCACTTATCCACACACAAATAAAACACAGGAGATGGTGTTCTCTACTTTGAAGTGAAGATATGTTTATTAGATTAAAGAAGGTGCGTAATAACGAGTAACAATATAATAAGTCTTGTGATGAACTTATAACTAGCAGCTCCTCTCTCGAAGGTAGAGAGGACCTGGTAAGAGAGCTGATTTTACTCCAGCATCCCTTTTATACCTTTTTGGAGAGTCCCAGCAATGGTCTGTCATGTAACATTTTCATACCATATTTGGACATGGTCAATGTTTATGAATTAAACATTAACACTCATGAATTAAACATTAACACTCATGAATTAAACATAAAGCCCTCATGACCATAAATGGTCTTGGTCAAGTGCCATTTCTGACTAGAAAGTGGGATGACATACTCTAATGGAATGTGCTGATCTTGTATCTATTTACACTACTAAGAAAGTACTGTTTTAAAGGGTGTTGTGTTAAAGGGAATGAAGGGATTGTAATATTGTATCTTACATATAGTTACCTCTACCGAAAAGAAACGTCCTCGTTTTAAAAAAATCAGAGGCGATAGCATTGACATGTAAACACTTACATAAAAATATACAAAGTAAAATATTATTCGCAGTTACAGGCGAATGGAGGAGCTCATGTACACCGAATTGCGGTCTATGGCTGTAAATAGTGTAATTTATCCAAAGTATTTACCAAAGCAGCGTTAAAACCTGAAATACCATAACTTCAAATTAAATGTGAATACAAAAGAATACAAAAGTTGTCTGTCGTAGCCCCCAAAATACGTTTAAAAACATCTCAAATGTCATAACGAATAGATATACATAGATAATATTAAAAACTGAACATACACGTTATTAGCGCCGTTACCAGAATTTTGCGACATGAATGTAAAACCGGCACAATAAGCAAAACCAATCTACACAATATTCCAAAGCATAACAGTTTCACAATCCAATGAAATGCCTTACATATAATTGGCATAGAGATTACCTACAAAATGCCAAAATGACAGAAAAATGACTACACTTATACAAAATCACTAAACATGAGTCAACAAAATGTGAGGCGGAGCATAAACGCATCAATAATTGTTGTAAGGACGAACAAATCTTAGTAAGAAACAGGACAACCATAGTAATTAGGCGGAGTTATGGTCCTGCCACTACGTGTTCTAACACACGGGTCATGGTTACGAGCATGGCCATCAGACGATGGGGTAGGAGGGGCAGGACAAAGTCAATGTCAGGAGGTTTGGTGACGGGTTCAGGGAACATTATGTTAGGTGCTGTTGGAGGGATAGTCCAAATGTTGGTAGACGGTTGGGGATCTTGGGAAGGGGGAGAAGGTGAAGGGGCTTCAGAATGCCCAACAGATGTCGGGGTGAAGGAGGAGAAGGAGGGGGGAGGTATGGTTTCAGTCGATTATAGTGTATAACCTTTATGGGTGAGGAAGGAGATGAAGGGTTAGATAGGTGATATAGAATGCCTTTATCGTCTGCACTGACAACACGATAAGGACCCTTCCATTGTGCAGCCAATTTATTGCGTGACATTGTAGGGTCCGACATCCAAACAAGATCATCTGGTTTGTAAGGAGTGAACCGGGTCTTCGAGTCGTAAAACTTCTTTTGACTTTGACGTGCATGACATGCATGAGTAGATGCAGCGTCAAAGGCAAAATCAATGCGACGCAGTAAATTATTGGCATAATCGTCCGGCGAAGGGAGAGAAGTGGGTGGGGAAAGGATAGAGAGAGGGAGGCGTGCTTCTCGGCCATGCACAAGGAAAAAGGGGGTATAGCCTGTGGAAGAGTGGGGTGTGGTGTTATAGGAAAGTTCTACTTGGCCCAGTATGTGATCCCAAGAGGACTCAGCTTCGACAGCCTTTACCTAGTTCACGCTTCAACGTGCGGTTGAAACGTTCCACCATCCCGTCGGATTGGGGATGGTATGGGGTAGTCCGTGTCTTCCTTATCCCCATTCTCTGGCAAAGGGTTTGGATAACCTGTGCCTCAAACTGGCGTCCCTGGTCAGTGTGCAGACTTTCAGGGATTCCATGCTGACGAACAAACTTATCAAACAGACAATCGGCAACTGTGCATGCCTTCTGATCGGGCAATGGGAAAAGGTTAACATACTTGGTAAAGTAGTCCATAACCACCAGGACGTAACGATTTCCATTAGCAGTGAGGGGGAGTTCCGTAAGGTCAGCAGCAATCCGTTGAAAAGGACGGGAGGAGGGGATGGGTTGCAAGGGAGCCTTGAGTGTAGGGGTTGGGTTTCTACGCTCCTGACACTGTACACATCGTGTGCAGAAATCAGTGATATCACGCCGCATTCCTTTCCAGTAACACAGCTTATTAGCTTTCTCAATAGCCTTTGCCGCCCCGAAATGGCCCGACAAGGGGGAGCCATGTAACAATGGTAGGACGTGCGGGACTAGCGACTTAGGAATTACTATTTGCTGGACAGGAGGGTCAGAAGAAGGGTCACTGACCCTACAAAGCAGTCCATCCTGCATGACAAAACTGCTAAGATCTGAATGGTACTTACGAAGGGTAAGGTCTGAACTAGGAAGGGAAGACTGTGGTGGTGGCTGACGTGAGCGTATCCATGATATAACCTCCTGGAGGCAGGGATCTTGGCGCTGAGCCTGGTGGAGGCGAAACCCATCTTTGACCAGCAAGGAACAAAGATCAGAACTATCACACGGAGATGCAAAGTCTACACACTCCTGAGGGCTATGCAAGGATGATGGTATGGAGTCCTGAGTTGGAGACAGTATAGCACTAGGAGGAGAAAGAAGAGGGGAAGGAGGAGCGGTAGAAGGAAGACCAACAGGGTAGCCAGAAGAAATAGGGGCAAGGACATCCATTTGTTGAATAGTTGCTGCCACATCAAGTTCAGGATCGGGATCCGAGACAGGGCATCAGCATTGGCATGCTTGGCGCCCTCTCTATGTTCGATGACCCAATCAAAAGGGTCAAGTTCAAGAGCCCATCGGCTACGCCTTCCAGAGTTGTCATGGGTGATAGGTAGTTTCCTCAAACCGACAAGTGGCTTGTGATCTGTGATTATGGTGAAAGGGGTGACAAGTAAATAATGCTTAAAGTGACGAACTGCCCACACTATAGCATACAACTCTCTATCATAGGTAGACCAGCGACGTTCTGTCTTAGAAAGGCTATGACTTGCATATGCAATGACCTGTTCAAGACCGTTGAGGCGTTGGGTAAGGACAGCACCCACAGCTGCGTTTGATGCATCAGTGTGGAGAAAGAAAGGCTGAGAAAAGATAGGAAAGGCCATGAGAGGAGGGGTGATGAGGGTATGTTTGAGCGCATTGAAAGCCTGGGCACATTCTCAGACCAAACAAAGGGGACACCTTTGTTGGTAAGAAAAGAGAGAGGTTGTGCAACGCGAGCAAAATTCTTGACAAACCGCCGATAGTAACTAGCTAAGCCAAGAAATGCTCGGACCTCTGTAACATTCCGAGGAGTGGGCCAGTCGCGCACCTTCGCAATGTTACCTGGGTCAGGTAGTACACCTTCCGATGATACCACATGTCCGAGGAAGGTGACCTTCTTCTGGAAGAAGAAGCACTTTTCGGGCCGAAGTTTCAGATTTGCAGTCCGGAGACGATCAAAAACTTCACCAAGACACCTCAGTTTATCCTCAAATGTTCGCCCAAAGACGATTACATCATCAAGATAAACTAGAACAGATTCCCAATGGAGACCACGAAGCACCAGTTGCATCAATCGTTGGAAGGTTGACGGCGCATTGCGCAACCCCATGGGCATAACCTTGAAATGGAAGAGGTCAGATCCAGTAGTAAAGCCGTCTTAGGCATGTCATCAGGATGCATGCCAACCTGCCAGTACCCACTAGAAAGATCCATAGTACTGAAAAAACAATTGCCAGCAAGGGCATCTATGGTATCATCTATACGCGGGAGAGGGTGTGAGTCTGGGCAAGTGACCTTATTCAACCGTCTGTAATCAACACAAAATCGATAACCCCCTGTCTTCTTCTTGACCATTACAACAGGGGAGCTCCATGGACTGGAACTAGGTTCAATTACTCCAGCCTTCAAAAGACGGTCACATTGGTGTTTAATTTCATCCCGTATTACAGGAGAGGCACGATAAGCTCTTTGGCGAACAGGAGAAGCGTCACCCGTCGGGATATTATGTCGGACGAGGTCAGTACGACCATAGTCATCAGATGTGCGACTGAAAATATCAGCATAATCTAGAGAAGAGCTTGGACCCTAGCCTGTTGAGAAGGCGACAATGTAGAGGAAGATAGGTCAAACGAGGCAGGGTTGAATGATACATGGGGGGAAGGGGGAGGGGGTGAGGACTGATGCGACACTGCACAATAATGCTCCGCAGGTCGGCCCAGAATGGGGTGAAACTCCCCAAGGAGCATACCCGCGAGAGAGATATGGGCGATGAAGTAGGGTTAACCACTGACGGGAATAATTCCATCCTCGGCACACGCAACAGAGCATGCAACAATGATAGGGAGTCAGTAACAGGTTCAAGTACACCTTCGAGGGGGGCATCATCAGGGAGAGGGTATTCAGAGGAGACCGGGATAGGCAATATCATCTCACTCGAAGCAGGCACAACAATTTTTTCATGAACAGATGCTGCAAATGAAAGAGGGGTGAGATCATTAGTAGACATAAAGGGAAACACTAAATCACCGATCCTCATACAGCGGGCTCGCATGTCAATGATGGCGCCATGGGTATAGAGGAAATCACATCCAAGGATGAACGGGGGGTGAATTCCCCTTACCACCCTGAAAGGAAAAGAAAATTGCTGAGAGTGTGAACAGAAGTCAATAGGGAGAGACCCAAGAATATCGAGTTCATGGCCAGTCACAGAAGAGGCTCTATGAGAGAGTGGTGTACACCGACGATGTGAAAGTGAAGGAAGAGAGAGCCGCAATTTGTCACTAAGCAGGGAAAAAACAGCGCCTGAATCAACGAGGGCCAGAATTTGTACATTTCCAACAGAAATAAGGAGGTGGGCAACTTCAGGTCGAGAGGGAGAAGTGAGACTGGGTCCAACAGAATTGGGGGAGGCTGGCAGATGACCCACACTACCAGCTAGAACCTGTTTCCCGAGTGAGGCGATGTATCAGAAAAAGAGACCCGACGGGACGAAATAAATCGTTCATTGGATCGCGGGTTATATTGGTTATGAGGAGCAGGGGGGTATCCAGAAGTCCTGTTCTGGGCACGACTGGAACGTTCGGGATAATAATTCCTATCACCCTCAGACCGGTCATGGCTGTAGTTAGAACGGAATTCTTGTTCCCGACGAAAAGGAGATGGGGACCGTTGGCGGTATGGGGTGAAACCCTCTGGACGACGAGGAGACGGGGAACGATTAGGGGGGCGGTCATATCTAGGGGGATTACGAGCAGGAGACTGACGGCGGGAAAATGAGGCAGAGGATTGACGGCCATAGGGGGAAGGAGAAGGGGGCCGAACCGACCCGTGTCTGACAGAATCAGCCAGTTCTCTTATTTGCAATTGGAGACTAGCCACAGTCTGGGTTAGATCTTTAAGAGGGTCTAATGGAGGGACTGCTGCAGCCACCACCGAAATAGAGGCTGAAGAAGAAGGCGGGGAGAATCTTAGAGCTTCATCGGCCCGCTCGACTTGTTGGGCTATGCGTAAAGCATGGACTATATTCGTTGCCCCATGCTCGTGGCACTTTCTCTGGAGGTCTGGGTTGAGCCCGACAAGAAAACGCCTGAAGACCTCATCGTCATGGGCTGTCGAATCAAAATGAGGAAAAGCAGCGAGGGTGAGCCTACGGAGGGCAGCCACATATACCTCTAGCGGTTCCCGAGAGAGGCAAGGGCGTGCTGTCAGCACACTCCGAAAGGAGGATACCTCGTCCTTTTTTGAAAAAATGTCCGACAGTTTCCTTTTAACCATGCTGAAATCATTCTTTGTCTCGGTGGGTAGAGAATCCCACAACAAAAATGCTGAGCCGGTTAGGCGGGATGGCAGCAATTGCACCAGAGCCACACTTTCTCCAGCTCCTGGCCAAGCATTAACGGCAACTTCCAGCTGTCGACACCATTGGAAAAATCCTCCCCACCATCGCCAGAGAAACGAGGAGGAAGGTCAATCCGAATAGTAGGAGGGAGCGAGGAAGAATAGGGACGGTGGGTTTCCATGTTAGGGGTAGGAGAGGCAGGTGGAAGTGGGTCGATTATGGGGTGAGGGTTAGATGGAACAGGGTGGTCAGAGACATCAGTATCCAACGGGTATTGGCAGTAGGTGTTGCAACGTCAGGCATGGTGAAAACAGGCAACAATGTCAATGATAGAGAAAGAAAAACACACAGCAAAGAAATAAGAAGAAAAGAGAGATGAACAAAATATCAATGGTATTACAAGAGGTCCCCTGTCAATACATAAAGTTGTATGTCTAAAAATATAGACCCAGAGAATGCAACAGACTAATGCAAATAAGGTAGGCCAACATATATCACACAAGCAGCGGTGACGAAAATCACACTACTACCACAACTGCACAACGAGAATGACAACGTATTGTAGCATAATTTATATGTAAATTCACAGGCAAAATAAAAGTATGTGTAGAGCGCAGGAAACAAGCCCGGTTGAATGGGCTAATAGACCACTCCAAAATCAAAACATTAGTATAAACAAAGTAATAGATTTTTAGCTAGGGCACCCGAAAATACAACTGACATGAAATCGTATATCAAGTATATTGAAAGAAATAGAAATATTATTCTGCAAAAATATCCATACTGTTGATAAAAATGTCAAAAACACATTTTTTGAAAGGAAAAACATGGATTCACCTAATTATTTGACACACATTCAGGAATAGAACATAACCCCAAAAAGGTTACTGTATTCTGAAAGATGCAATCCTGAGAAGTGCAGAATTCATCATTGAATCTTGACTAACGATCTTAATCTGGCCAGAAAGACTGCAGTCTCGTATAACTTGAAATCTTCTGCTGTCTTCTCTTTTATCCTGTACTTGGTCCTTGAATGCTCTTGGATCTGTATTCCAAAAGCACACTTAGACTGCAGTCTCATGGAACTTGTAGTCCTCCAATGTCTTGTCCCTGGTCCTGTATTTAGCCCAAGGATGCTCTGGGACCTGAACTTTCATACGACTCAGCCACTGGTTGTAGAAACCCCTGAATAGGTTCAGCTCTTTCTTGTTAACAGGTTTATTTGATCTCATTGTCTGCCCAACCTGTGATAAAAATGAACAAGTAAATGGAATGGTAAACCTTACAATATTCGAGGATTAGATAATCCTTAAAGGTGTTTCCATGGTGGTGCATTTAATGTTTATTCCAAGATTAGTCTTTGAAATGCAAAACAATTTACATGTACCTTTAAAATGCAAAAGACTCCTTGTTTCTGAATAAACAGTTAAAAAATGTTTCCTATGACATGTTTCTGTATGAAATTGCTGGATTTTTCATTAAAAACTGTTTTGTTTTTAGCTGAGGAAGTTTGTTATGGTATGACTAGTCTATTCACAGACCAAATCATTACCCAAGCTACAGCAATTAGAAGAACAAACCTTGTTTTGACCAAAGGCAGCAATTTTCTCAAGCTGTGTCAGTACTCTCTCATTAGGAAGCACTCCTTTACTTTCCATGTGCTTCAGAACATCAATCAAGTAGCGATAGTTCCTGTGTTTCTGAGTAGATCCAATCAAAGCCCCATAAAGATGGCATGTTGCCTCAATTCCAGCCTCCTATATAGCAAGGTAGGAAACAAGAGTTTCAAATTAGGTATTCAATGATACATGTACAGACATATATCTTTCATATTACATGTAGGTTCATGAACTAAGTTAAACTTCACAAGGATCAAAGGCTCATAGTAGTGGGTTTTCAGAGGGAGTTTGACACCATTCGGGTGTTAACCTGATAACAGGTGTTGTCACTCATCAAGAGTAGACTTCACTTTGCCCTGAACCTACTGCCTCGTAAGAAATTCTCATCATAATAAAAATACCCCTCTACCTTGAGCACTGAAGAAAAGCTGGAGTAATTCTCTGGTGTCGAAGAGTTTTCTTGCCTCTGAGACTTTGTGCACACATTGTTTGGTAATTCAACCAAATTTGGTGTCAGTGAATTATAATGCAATTCACATTGAAACAAAGTACAATTCTGTAAGACCTTTTAGACTGTCTGAAGCATTTAGGTGGATAAGAACTATTTGGTCTGCCCTGGTGTGACTTTCTTACCTCCATCTCTTTGAGCAACTGAAAACCTTCTTCTAGTTGACCACATCCTGTAGCTAGGTTAACATACGTCCGCAGGTTCGGATACACTTTACCCTCACCGATGTGCTTCAAAATAGTCTGAAAGCAAAATAATAGATAACAAATACAAATATTAAATTATCTTTTACATTATCTTTATGGAATGACTTTCAAAACTAAACAAACTACATTAATTATCACACCTTTGCCTAAATATACACAAAGTCACTGACTGACTTGATAAGCCTCACAGACCAGGGGGGTGTTTCACAAAAACTAAGATCGACTTAAGTTGGACTTGAACTATGGCAGGCCGTTCATGCCACTAGTTCCTCTAACCATTCCTGGCATTGGTTTCTCAAGTCACGTACACATGGTCACAAATCTACAGAATTTACCTTTTTTGATAGTTCATTATTGAAGGAAAAAAAATTATCTAAAGATCATAATTGAGTGACCAATGGTGAGAGCAACCAGTGGCATGAATGGCCTGCCATAGTTCAAGTCCAACTTAAGTTAATCTTAGTCTTTGTGAAACACCCCCTGCAGAAGAACAGTCCGTGGGCTGTCATAGGCCCATGCTGAAGTAAAATGTTACTTTTTGTAAACTAGATTATAAACATGTTTGGGTGAATATTTTGCAGCATGTAATTTTTGTGAACACAAAAGATTCAGATTTTACAATATATTACACTCAAGGATTTCTCTGCCCTGTCAGTTATTTTAAAACTACTCGCATTGTAATTAAAATCATCTACATGTCCTCTCATGCTGAGTATTGATTTTAACACTTTTCCGTAATACTAAAATTTTCTGCATTTCTAATCTCTTGCCATTCAAGTATCACTGATACCTGTTGATGACTTGATGTGATCAAGGGTAATTTACATTTTTCTTTCTTTGCCTGGTTCTATGAGAACAGACTGTTGCATTTACACTTCTTTCCAACATCTTTGATTTATGTAATGCTTACTTATATCAAAAGTGAAAATATAAGATTTGATTAAAAGAATCATTCTCATCACTTTTTACTTATTTTTAGACTTACCATTGCACTCTTCAGATCTCCTCTTCTTGTTCTCCGTCTTATGAAAACGTTGTAGAAATCAATGTCCACCTTCAACTTGCGTTCTTTGACATGGTCTAGAAGCTGATTCTCTTCCCGTTTCTTTCCTGGAAGAATTTCTGCTAGAAGTGAAAGACTCTTAACGTCCGGCTTCACATTTTTAGCTTCCATGTTCTCAAGAAGTCCCTGAGCTCCTCCTAACAGTGCAAGCCTTTCATCAGGATAGCTGATCTTTGCAAGTGACTGGACATTGCTGAAATCAGAGGAGATATCCAGGAGATTAGGCATGTTTGCTAAAGTCAGACTTGTACTCGTCATGTCCAAATTTGCAGGCTTGGATGATGTCACTGTCTGAGACCTTGTCATCAATGAGTCTGGAGTTTGTACAGACTCATCCATCACAGTAGCATCTGAACGTTGTTCGTTAGTGTCCCACCAGTGTGAACTAGAACCTGCTTCAGGTAAGTGTCCAGCTCTTGATTCATGGGTTCTCTGATGGCTCAAGGGACCATTTACATGATGTCTTTTATCTGGATCCACTGAGGGTTCTTTGAATGCAGGTAGTTCCATCATAACGTCATCTTCTAATTCTTCCTGATATTCATCCTCAACACGAAGTGGCTCGACCTCAATCATCTCTGCCTTCTTACCAGTCAACAGAGGTACAGCAACAGCTTTCTTCTGCTTCCTGTCCCCCTTCCTACGTCGATCCTTGGCCCTACCCTCCGTCAGCAGTGCAGGAGTCTTTTGTGCTTTTGGTGTTATTGTCCGAAGAAGAACCCTGTTAGCCACCTCTATGTCTCCCAGGCTACAGTCTCTTGTGGTACGAAGGAGCAGGTTGTAGATGTAGATATCTGGTTGGATACCCTGTGCCGACATCTGTCTCCAAGCCTATCAAAATGTAAATGGCCACAGTCATGACATACGAAAATATATTTTGATACATTAAGAAACAAAGAAATACATCAAGAAATGAGAAATGGACCTAATTTAGCGCACACCACACTGTAGTACGTTACTATAATCTTCAACCATGAAGGGTCCATTCAACATGAAGAAGAAGAAGAAGAAGAAGGAGGAAAAAGAAGAAGGAGAGGAATTAAAAAAAAAATATTTTCACAAACTATTTGAAACAGTTATCAATTATGATTTTTGCACAATCTCATAATTTTAGTACAGAAAACATGGTAAAAATAGACAGCTTTTACCATAATGTAGTAGGATCATCTCACCTCAATGGCATAGAGAAATCCTGCTTCTTTGTCTTCAGCACAGGCAAAGAGAAGGAAAGAAAAGCTCTTCGGCATCAACTGTATCCCAGACTCAACCAGGTGACGGAACAGTTTAAAGGTCATCTCAAGATCACCACACTTCGCATAGGCTTTCATCATGGCATGGTGTGTTATCAAATTTACCTTTAAATGAGAGCAGAGATACATTCCGTCAACAAAACTTTCAATCTGCTAATCAATGCATAACACAATAAAATTACATCTCCATGGCAAATAGTGCATTGCTAGGACAATATTTTATTGAACATTCCAACAGGTATTCATTCAGCACACCTGGGTCAAGAAAGGCAAATGGAGATTAATGTCTTGCTAAAGGATTTTAGTGCCATACTAAGGCTTAAACCTATGACCTATGTGTATGTGTTTAAACTACTTTACAGGTCATATATTTTCACTCCAGGCTCTCCATTCTGTATGACTGTAGAATTATTTGACATCTGACTAGATATATGTTGATGGAGAACAAGTAAAATAACTATCTGACAGGAGAATACAAATTGTCCACCTATTTGAGTGAGAAAAAAAATCTGATTGAGCCAAATGTGCTGGAATTCCTGGAATTCCTTAGTAATGGAGGTATTCAACTAATTAGGCCAAAACAATGGTGTAGCCTAAATTATATATCACCATAACTCTTTGATTCATGCTTTACAAAGTAAGAAGTAAATGCACTGTTTCTGGTTAAAATGGCACCGTCTGCCTTTAGAATAGATTTCAAATCACCTTGACAGATTTTTCAAGGATATGTTGGTGAAGTTTCTTCAGTCTTGTCACGCCATCTGCCCGTTTCCATGGTGATTCTGAGCAAGCATTAAAGAGTGCTGTGTATGTCACACTACTGGCTTCCAAACCTCTCTCCTTCATCTGTAATATAATAAAAGTTGAAAGAATAATAGTGGGTCCTTGTATAGCCCTCATATCTGTCAGACTTGACACTCCTGGCACTCCACAAGTTTAGGAGGTCAACTTTATCATGTTCTTTGCAAGCAGAAATTCACAATCCCTCAAAATATAATTGAAACAATCATCTCTTTGAATCAACCAAATCAAATTGATTGTATCTTGTGTTATTTGTAGGTGGAAGTTTATGATTCCCTCAAAAAAAGTTTTTTTATGATACCAAATAAACTAAACTGAAACTTGTACGATCTTGTTTAAATAATCATATAGAACTGCATAGGGTGAATAAGATTAAATATATTTTCAGCAAGTAGACATACACACGCTTGTCTTGCAAGTAACATCATTTCAGTGGTCTCTACACACAAAGATAGAAGCAGAGATATTCCATGCTCTGAGGTTTTTTACAAAAAATAAGCCATTCTCGTTTTGCAAAACGTTGAATTATACAGAACTTTCCTTTAGAGGTACATCTTTTGATTAATCTAGAACTGATTCAAATAAATAATGATTATTATACATATAACCAATGTAGATATACAGTTGATAGATCAGCAAGCCTTACAGTTTAAGGAGCATATAGGCCTACTTATATTATCCATTGCGCTTCATAGAATCCATTGGCCCATATTCTTCTACCCCCTTACACTTTTGTTCAAAATCTAGTTTAACAAAGAAAGTTGATCTCAGACCCAGGGTCAAGTTTGATTGCATTAGTAGAATACAGACAATAGAATATAAAGCAGTATAAGTATTAAGTATCATCCTACCCTGTTGTAGAGTTTGAAAGCCTTGTCTGTGTAGCCTGCTCTTCCACAAGCACCTATCAGGATATTATAGTTATACTCCGTAGGGAACACCTTGGCTTCCTTTAACATTGTCACCTCAAGCATCTCAATGGCTTCAGACAACTAAAATAAAGAAATGTTGAATTTATCAAAATCATGTTTGCATACTTAAAATTTATGGAAAATATATATTCTTCTGTTCAGAGCGAGAAGGGCATTAATTATGCGTTAAATTATATGAGTTAATGCCCATCTGGCTCCAAACAGATTAATTATTTTATCACATTCCTGCAAATAAAACATTTTTCCCATCAGAGACAGGATGAAGAACAATCACTAGATGATCAATGGTTATGCAATATCCAAAAAGTAAAGACATTACATCTTTGACGGTCTCTTCAGGACTTAGATTTCACCTGGGAAGTACATACAGCATACATATTCTGCTTAACAACAACAACAATAAAGTCATTTATATAGCGCTCTTACAAACTAACTGTTGTTTCACAGCACTTAAAGGTACTATGTCCCATTTGCAGGCCAAAAATGAAAAGGTTAAATTCCAACGGCATTTGAAAGACAATACTAATTTAGAACTTCCCTAAAAAAAGGGGGGCATGAAAATGTCTTTAAGTGGGAAAATAACGACTATTAGTTGTCGAATCGACTTAAGGAGCTATAGAGCCAGTAAGCAATAGTCTGATTTTTCAGACCATCATACAGAATGGTCGTACGTTTTATGCTGCGCAAAGATTCAATCAGTTTAATTGTGGCCATTACAAGAAGTGGGTTATTGATGTAAACAAATGCTCATGTACCCTTTACAGCTCATTTTATGTATGTTATTACCAAAGATGAAAAAAGCCAGTCAGTCACTCAATAGTGTCTGACAGTGAAGTCTAGCAAGTAAACAGGTTTCCTTGCATAATTTGAATATTAGGACACTGCTAACGTTCACAGATAGGACAAACATGACATATTCATGATTCCTGCAAAGTTCTACAGAATTTGATGTTGGGTGTAAAAGGGACATAGTATCTTTAAGGTAGCAATTCAAAAATGTTGTGGTTTTACAGTTGGAGAGATATATCCACAAAGACATATTGACGCAAAGATGAACAAAGGTTGCCAGAAAATAAAGTGTGGTGGGGAGGGGGTGGAGGATGTGATGGACAGATGAAAGAATCAATCAAATGAGGGCTAGATGGATAAACAGATGAATTGTTATTGACTAATATTACATATTGACATGTGGCACTTGGAATCATAGAAATGTAGAGGCAATAAGGTAGACAGACTAACAGGTTGATAGATGGAGACAGAAAGAAATGCAAATAGAAAGAAAGAAAGACTCCAGCACCACCTTCAGTGGTGGAGGCATAAAGATAGACAGATTGAGAAGGCAACTGATATAAAGACAATTGGAATACACTATCTAATGTGTTGGGATGATAGTACATACCTTATCTTGCTTGATCAGTTTTTTCATCTGATTGCCGTACCAGATGGGCGTATTCCTCTTAACACGAGGTTTAACCCATTCATTACCAAGCTCAGCTTCTTCAAGTTCATCTATCAGATCTGTCCCAAGCGGCTGATACTGAAAAGAAAGAAAGATTTTAGAATTGGCCAGATTATGTTTTTCATAGAATAGCATTCTGAAGAGTTCTGTTTGAAAGATAAGATGATGGATGATAGAAATACACACATCATACCTTAATTTCCAACAAGACCAAGTTACTATTGTAGTGTCTACAGTATCATTGAAGAAGTTATTACCTTTTACCAAATCAATACAGCATCTATCCAAGTGAAGTAGCCTCTTTTATCTAGGTATGCATACCTCATATCTTTATGATGGATTAAAGAAAAACCTGGACAGGACATTAGACACATTTATTCACCCTCCCTCATTCGGTCTGTATACAATTCTTGAAGAATGAGGCATCCGTCACATTTTTTTTCATTTTTTTTCAAAAGACCTGACCACTGAGGCAATCGCCCTGGGGATTGTTTGAGGATTAATTCTCATTGACTGGTGTATTATTATTGAACATTTAAAACAAAATGTCTTCATTACTTTATGCTTAAACGTGGTAGAGAGCCTTCCAAATGTTTGTTCTTCTTTCTCTCCAGCATTCGCTTCTTCTCTTCCTCCTTCATCTGCAGCTGACATCGGAGTAGAGGTGTATCTTTTGGTTGGAGAGTACTCATATTTGGATTGCTCCTCTTCAGATCTAGAGCTTCTCATGGAATGGTGTGATGAGAGTGATCTAGCAGACGATTGGTAGAAAGTTGTTGACCTCCGACACATGGATTCCTGACAGATTCTTGTTATCAACCATAGATGGTGGGAGGTCTGCTTCAAAGCACGAGCCATACTGCTACTCCTGATCCTGTGAGTATTCTAATCTTTAGGCTAGCTGGACATGTCATGTGAAGGCTACATAGTTAGAAAATGAGGGGGAAAAAAGGAGGGCAAATGAAAAAAGAAAAAGAAAAATAATATAACCCTGACTTTTTATTTTGTTGTCGTTGTTGCTGTTGTGTGCGCCTCTTCTGCCAGGGCCCCTGGCAGTAGAGGGGCAGACAACAAGAGGCAAGGGGAGGGGCCGGGGGGAGGGGGGAGGGGCCGGGGGAGGGGCCGGGGCACTTCTCAACAATTTGGCCTTGTCATGAAATTAGCCACTTAAAAGTCTCAAATCATTTAGTTTTACACTTGCGTGTAAATCTACATAGAGGTGGAATCCCCCATCGGCCTTGCATGTAATGTGCTTGAATGAGCAGTGCCAGTGTCAGAAATGGCTTAGAAATAAATAATAAATAATAAATAATAAATAAATAATTCACAAGAATGCCAATTTGTTTTCACTTTTTCATCAGACTTGCAACAGCCAACACCCCCTCCCCACAAAGAGATTCAATTAACCAAGAAGCAGTTTATCTCAAGATCCTTTTGCATTGCCATTGCCGTGCACGTGATATGATGCATGCATGCATGCCAGCGCATGGCATTGTATCAGAATGTTATCCAACACAAAAGTAAACGTTAGGGACTGCATTAATCAAATTACCCAAAAATGTGAAATATTTACAGGTTAAAATGAACATTTTCATTCAATAATATGAGCAATCATTACGACAATATGGAGAATATTATCATAAACTACAAACTATTCATGATATATCATCAGAAAACGTTAACATACGAGATTTATCAGTCAAAACAAGGGCTCACCGATTTGTTGAAACTGGAAATGAATTGGGAAGTGGAAGTTTACATTGAAGACGAACGAAAGAGATACTCTGGTGAAAATGTCATCAAAGGTTACTCCTTTAAGCATAATACTGGTATCATCCGGTTCAAAGGGTTACCGATTGCTGTTTAGATATCCATTTCAGGCAGAGGAACAGCAGGAATCGATTAAACGAGGTAAATGAAAAATACCCGTATCTTACATTTCAGTCCCATACGTTCATTTCGAAGTTGGTTCTAAAAAGAAAGAAAAAACGTGTAGGGTCTACGGGGGTCTAGCTTGTATAATGGGCAGTTGGGCAACACTAAGTAATGGTCAATGCCAATGGGGGGATCATGATGAGCTCGAACTTAATGCACTTTGTTTTCCAAGGCTAAAAGTCCTCTAGGCCTAATTGAGATTTTAGTGCTCTAGAATATAAGAGTTAAGACAATTTCTGGCATTCTCGTGAAATAACTAATGCCAATGGCATGGTATTAAGCTATAACATAGTTAGTATAGTCTAAGCCACTGCTCCCTGCTGCTCATTCACTTTGTACATAGTCTTGTATATAAATGGGCAGTTGGGCAACACTAATAGTAATGGTCAATGCCAATGGGGGGATCATGATGAGCTCGAACTTAATGCACTTTGTTTTCCAAGGCTAAAAGTCCTCTAGGCCTATTGAGATTTTAGTGCTCTAGAATTTCTGGCATTCTCGTGAAATAACTAATGCCAATGGCAGCTATAACATAGTATAAGCCACTGCTCCCTGCTGCTCATTCACTTTGTACATAGTCTAGATCTAGACAGTGGTTCTAGTTCTACACATATATATATTTTTTAAATTTTATTTTAATACACGATGTTGTAGGTCTAAGCCTGTTCATCGATCCACGATTCTTCCATGGTAACTGCTATGTGTGGGGGGATGAGATTGTGTGCTTTCATGAGACAACAGACAGCAGTTCATAATAATATATAATAATAATAATAATAATAATAATAATAATAATAATAATAATAATTATAATTATAATTATAATTATTATTATTATTATTATTATAATTATAATTATAATTATAATTATAATTATAATTAATAATTAATAATTAATAATTAATAATTAATAATTAATAATTAATAATAATAATAATGTGTTCTGAAAATGCCAGAGATGTCTTTTTCTTCCTTACATCAACAGATCAGTCAGATAATCCATTTGCACTTCAGACTCCTGAAGATGATGCTTATACCAGCTCAACTAGTCAGTCATCTACAAGGCAGTCTTGTATCATATCTGGGTAGGTTTTTTTAAAAACTAAATTTTAGTCATCTACAGTAGCTGACAAGATAGTCTGTCCATCCATTTATTTTGTTTCACAGAGAGCACATGCATGCAGTATTTTTCTTTTATCATTCATGTATCTTCATTGCCCAGAGACTAGAAGTCTGATCCAAGTTTACTAACTTCTTTGAAAAGAAAGTTATAGCTTAAGCTTTCTACCTGTATCTTGTTTGGAAATTAAGGCATTCCCACACTACAGCTACTCTTCTGTTCACAATTCTTCAGCAAATTTTCAGATAAAATGCAAAATTGCATACAAGCATAGTACCCAAAGTACCCCCCAAATTTGCCAAAAAAGTTTGGGAGGTAATTCACTGTATCATAGTCCCTAAAAATATAATGAAATAACTATAAATAATGCATACTTGTATTATAATTAATGATATGCCCCTAAAGTCCCTAATTGTTTGGAAATAATGAGGATTCCATTTATATTGACACTGTTTTTGTTCTTGTTTTTCCTAACATTCAGTGAGCTTGACAATGTGCTAGCAAACATCTTAACACCCAGTAACACAGACCTATGTGATCAGAGGTTTGAAGTCACTGTTGATGATGTCAAGTTTGTTGGTCATCCCCTACTCGTACAGGATGTCAATGCTAAATGGGTATGTTGGTATTGTTTGTTTATTTGTGAAGGAAGAAAATATGTTGGTAGATTCCTGGAGTATTTCTTACTATATTGGTTAGTTTTTTGTTTTACCTGACTTCAGATATAAGATTCTGTTTAAGAAATTGTCAAAAAATTTAATGAAGAGAAAAAAGGCAATGTGATTAAATTGCTTATACATGTAAATTTCAAGCATAGATGAGACAAAATACGGATATGTATTATAATGAAATACATAATATTCCGATCAGTGATGAAGAGAAAAATGTAATGTGATTAAATTTCATATATAGATGGGATGAAATACAGATGTATTACAATGAAATATGTAATATTCCAATCAGTGATTGTGCTCATGTGACAGTGGTTAAAATAAAATTAAAAAAAGAAACAACACTTTTGTTGTACATAGTTGATCTAGGATCTCATGCATCTGTGAAAGAAGAAAATTCTCCCAGATTAAAAATGAATTTCATGGTGTCATGATCTATAAGTTTATCGCAGTGTAAAAGTGACAAAGGAATGGAGCAGTCTATCTAGCACAAAATGATATGTGAGCTGAAATAATACCTACTTTTTGTGGAAGTAATTTACCATTTCTTGTCTAAAAGTTAAATGTGTATGGCAATGTTGTTTCTTACAGAGAGCAGACTCATCTACAAGGGAAGGATCAACAATCAATATGTTTAACGTGGTCTTTGTCTTACAAGTAAGTAAAAAACTAGTGAAGCATAGGAACAGACTCATGAAAACACCCCCTCTCTAACTTTCAACTTCCATATTATACTGATAAAAAGCGATATCTTTGAGAAATTTAGGATGATAATTTTCAACTATAGTTCAAAATGCAATTAAATGGTGAATAGTCTATGTAATCTTATTGACCTTTGACCTTTATTCTCTTTCTCTCACTGGTTGAAGGCAAGTGCAGACTGGTCTCTGGTCCACTGTTATCAGGATCTCAGTAAGCGGTTAGCATTAGCATTGAAGCATGAAGAGAAGAGATGTGGTTACCTGTCTCATCAAGCAGTCATTATGGTGAGAGCGGAAGACGAGGTAGCTGGTCAACCTGAAGGTATACTATCTCCTACAGTTATTTACATTGATGTTTTGCATGTCTTTCATAGGTGTCTAGAAAGGGACTGTAAATTAATATTGAAATAAGATCATATCATTTACAATAAATGCCATAAGTCAGCCTTTCATGTATATCCCTTCCTCTGCATATCGTTTAGCTTTTATTCATTTGTTTTTCTTTTATTCAATTGTTGTTGTTGTGTTCAGATATGTTTTCAGTTTTTTTTTTACACTTTAAAGGTCAAGGAACAAAGAGGTCGAAAATTCTTTATGTGATCTCTTTTTGGGGGGAGGGGGGATAAGCTCTCCTGAAAAACAGCAGAAGCATCGTGTTTATCTCTCCCTACTCTGTCCTACTTAATGCAGCCTTTTGTTCTTTTATCTTCAATCTTTCAATTCTCATATTTCTATCTTTGTATGATTAGAAGTCATTTAGAAGGTTTCTCATCTTTTAATCCAATCAATGTTTTACTTCCTCTTCGAATAGACTGCAAGGAATCGCCATTTAATCTCATGTTACACAGGAGCAAACTCACTCAAGATCTAAGAGATGTATATGAAGGGTAAGAATATATTCAGCCTGGTGAAACAAGTGACTTAATTAATTGAACAGCTCACCCCCTCTTTTGAGTGACAATACGTGAGCAAACACTAAATATACAATTTCAGGGATGTTTGTTAAGAATCAGAAATGTTAAAAGGGACCAAATCTTGTACATGAATTGATTGGACAAGTAGGATATAAATGAATTCATGTAAGGTTTGATTTGATACTAGCTTAACCTCTTTCAGTACCAGTTTAGTAACTGAGATACATGTATAAAGTTCATAGGCTCAGTTTGGAGTTTGCATGCTCATAAAATGAAATATCACAAGTGTTTGGAATGAGATACACACGAGAGACATGGTTGATGTTTCCACATTATGGAGATAGAATAACCTTCTGGTAATTTCTTTCTTTCCATTTTTTCCTTTCAGTTTACATAAGAATGGAATAGCCAGAGTGTACATCAATAACTGGATTGAAGTGAGCTTCTGTCTGCCACACAAAGTACACAATGTATCAGAGGTTATTACTATCAAGGTGAGTTAGAGTGATAACATTCTACAAGGTATCTCTATCTGTGTTCCAAATAACCTCTTGTTAAACTACATCATATAATATTGGTTTTACCATACTGGTTTTACCATGATGCAGGTTATCGCGACCACACTGACCCTTTATTTGCCACATTAAAAACTCTAAAAATGAGTGATATCCACTACATGCAAAAATCTCTGTTCATGTTTCGGCTTAAATCCGGCATTCTTCCCCCCATCACTAGTAATATTATTCCAACATAATGCTAATTTTCATTCCTACCCAACCAGACACTCCAATGACTATCACCTATTTAACCTCAAAACCAACTTAGCTCAAAATTCAATTAGACATTCTGGCTCTGATACCTGGAATGCACTACCCCCTGAAATAAAACGATGAATACAATGCTATCCTTTAAAGGTATTCAATTATTGGATTAGAAATAGAATGGTCAACTATATATTCTGTGAAGTTGAAAGAACATGATACTCCCTACATGCATTTCGTTTATGTATCTAAGTCATTCCTCTCATTAGTAAGTGCATGTATATATGTATGTACAGACCACCATTTAACTTTATTTTTTGTTTACTTTTAGAAATATTTCTCTTTGATCCTGGTATTATCAGACAATAAAGACCACCTATCTAATATTCTAAATAGACAACTTTTCTTGCCTTTCATGAGTAGTCTTTACATAAAGGTTTTACTGTATTGTATTTATGTGTTTTGTTTGAATACTTAGCACAATGGGATTGAGAAGAGTCTTGGAGCAATCAGGCCGTACCATGCCATGCTCTTACTGGAGGATCCAAACACATTGAGGGCATCATTACCGAGGGATTGTTCTCCAGCGCTTCATAGAATCATTCATATTGCAACTCCTCTGAAACGACTTCAACAACTCTCACAAGATGCTGATCTAGCACTCTCACAGGTGAGCAATAAGGTCATGGAGAATAGGAAATAAGATGGATCATATGAAGGACTAGTGAGAAGATGAAAGAGGGAGTGATAAGGAGAGGATAAGGTCAAGGATGGGAGAGGAGTGAGGGGGAAGGGAAAGAGAGGAAGGGGAATGCAGTGGGAGAAGTGAGGAGGGAGCAAGAGAAGGTATAATAGTAGAGGAGTAGCCAGCATAGTTAGTAGAGAGGAGCAGATGGGGTGAAGAAGAGAGAAGATCAAAGAGGGAAATGAAATGAGAGAAGGAGTATATGTCAGAGAGGAGAAGGTGGATAAAGCAGAGAAGGACAGAATAGGAGGTTGAAGGAAGGGAGAGAGAGAGATAAGGGGGTAGGATAAATTAAATCTAGGAAGAGGAGAAGAGGAGAAGGATGTAGAGACAAGAATTGAGGGGAAAAGATTACATGAATGGAGGAGAGGAGAGGTGAGTAGAGTTGGAAAAAAGTGAGAAGAGATAGCAGAGAAACTAGAGTCAGGAGGATAGGAGGAGAGGAAGAGCTACTGGCTAAAGACTGGAAGAAAAAAGAAAAAGGGAAGGATAACAACAAGAAGAATTGGAAGAAAATCTTGAAATGATGATGACTATGAACCAAAGTGATAAAAGTAGTTTAAACCCTGTCCTTCCTTTCCTAGGTGTTCCAGCTTGTTGGTCATTTAGTATACTGGGGTAAAGCTACTGTGATCTATCCTATCTGCGGAAGTAATGTCTACATCTTATCACCGAATGCACCAACATCTCCGTAAGTTAAAATCATGCTATGTACCATTTCTCTATGTGGAACATATCCTTCTATGATTTTTGTCAACAAAAATAGCAGCAAATTACAAGTGTACTATGTAGCTGACATCAAATCTTTGGAACATATCATCCCCAAAGTAACTCTAACCTTATCTAAACCCCGATTCTTCCCTTGACCCTAAACCCTGATCCTTAACCATGCCTTAAACCTATCCTAAACTTACCCTCATCTCAAGTCTCTCTTAACCATATTTCTATCCTTACCATAATACAAGTGTATTTTATTTTGCGTTATGGGGTATTTTACAGTTCAGCCATTCCTTTTTGTATTTTCTATGATTTCTCCAAGTATTTTTGATGTAGTCAATTAGCATGTTCAGGTTCATGCATTAATGAGATTGAAGTACTATCATCCATTGTAAAGATATTAATTCAAAAGACTTTTATCAGACCATTGTTGAAATTTCACTTTCAGACCTGTTTATATTGATTGTATTTGTCCTTAATTTATAGTGGAACACCTCTAGATTTTGACTTCCGAATGAAGTTTGGTGAATCCCTGATCAAGGTCCTTGCTGATTTCTCTCTTCCGTTACCACTCAGTGATCACAGGAACAGATTAGCAGAGAGAGAGGTATGAAATATGCTTTAATAGGTCTCAATAACAATTTCAAAATTACATTATTATTTTCAACTTTCAATGAAATGCCCTTTTTTCAATTCAGTGCAATTGAATTTACAATCAATTAATTATGATTTTCTGTTGTTTTTGTGTTATTTTTATTAAGTTATTCATCTACTAAATACCTATTAAAGGTTTTTTTTTCTTCTTTTTCATATGATATAAAATAAAATTAGTGACTGGGAAATATCAGATAAGCTGCAGCCTGTAGTTCAACAGTGTCAGGACCCCAGAACATGCATGTATTTACTTGAAACATACTACAGGCAGCATGTAGAACTTATATTCATATGCACTTATATTATTACACGGTTACATTGGCTGATAAGTATTTGTGTTCATGTCGGGGCGTATGCTAACGGCGTACCTATATTTATCTTGAGATTGACCTTTGATTCATAACCTACAGAGACCTGAAGGGGAGCTAGTAAGAATCGTCATGTGGCTACTTCAAAAGAGGTTATTGATTCAGGTAAATCAGTCTTTATATATTAATGTTTTAGAACTCATGTTGACATCCCAGGTGCTATCATCTGTTAAAGGTAAAGACCAGTTTTGGAAACGCCCCTATCTCAAAAAAATGAAATGGAAGCTCTCATTACCAATCATGTGAAAGAATATGTTTTGACTAATACGTGATGATACAAATTTTGCCAAGAAAGTCGGGAAACCGCCTACTAATTGATATATTTGGTAAATTATTATATCTATTGGGACCAAATAGATATCGAGCACGTGGTCGCGTAGTTCCATATACCGGTACATCTTTCTGTGTACAGTGCTTGTAACTTTACCAAGACTGGGCCAAATTTCTTATCATTTTGATGATTCCAGAACCTTGCAGTACACACCAATACTTATATGCTAGATGATCAACCTTTTCTGATCGATTCCACAACATTTCTTTCACAATGCAATCGCATGACCAGAACTGGTCTTTATCTTTAATGTTGCTATTTGTATACTACCCTTTCATTATGAAGATGTCTCAGTCAATGAATGGTTTGATACATTGGATGTCATGTTTGTTTATCTGACTTGCCAAATGACATTTTGACATTACATCGTTTAGAGATACAAGATATTTTAAACTCAAGGCCCTTATAGTAGTATAAGTGCCTTGAGTTTAAAATATCTTGTATCTCTAAACGATGTAATGTCAAAATGTCATTTGGCAAGTCAGATAAACAAACTCCTCTTACAAATTAAAAAAAAATCTAAACTCAATGTCAGAAAATATATGAGCTTCTGTTATGTGCCTTCTTTACACAAACGCTTCAACAACAACAAAAATCTGCTGTGGCAATATAAGAACCATTTTATGTGTAATGGAAATGAATTGCTTTGTGGAACCATGGTCCCTATCAAGTATACTAAATAAAAAAAATTTTTGTTATGAGATACAGAAATATGAATATGAAGCACACTTCACTTATGTTATTTTATTTTGTCATGGTGGTCTTATTAAGTCTGTTTACTATGTCACTTGTGAATAAGGCTTAAGAAATGGTCCTCATCCATGATTTCTATTTGATTGATTTTCAGCTTCACACGTATGTATTCATCATAACCAATCCAACATTAGCCAAGAAATCTTCTAGCGATGATCTAGAGAGGGAGGTATCTACTCCACCTCGGAATCTTCACCGGTCACTAGAGGGCGTATCACACCTCAAGGGTCTGGCAGTGGTCAAGGCAGTGGACTCGGAGAAAACCTCTCATGTATGTATTCATGTCAGCTTTCTAACAAACTGATTGATTGTGAATTGTACTCTAAGAACGATAGCAGTTCAGAGCATTCTAGTACTCTTTTAAATATTTTTATATTTCTCGTAAACTTTTTCTAGTATAATTTAATTTCACCTATGAGGTATTTTTTTTACTCCTGAAGTAGCTGTTTCTTTTTCTTTTTAATTGAGAAATATGATATAAGCAATTATTTATTACCGGTACCCTATTTTGGAAGAGAGTGAGTTTAAGAGAATGAGCCTTACTCAGTGTGAGATAAAATGTCTAGCTCATTGCAACCCTTATCACACCAACCCAGTTGACTCGGATGAATACAGCGTGAGTACAGGCTTTGCTAGCTTTGATTCCTACTCAACGGAGGAAGGACGTGGTCATCCTAGACGTAAGGTACTAGACATGTTGACTGAGCATCTAACCAAGGAAGAGAAGTCCAGTGTGCTTGCCATACCTCATGCAAACAATCCAGAAGACATCAAGCTGTTTGCAAGGTAATTAATACACTCATAAATACAGTTCTTAAAGTGTGCCAATCACCGAAACATATTGTCCTATCGCTGTAAGGGGTTTCATGTTGCTATAATGTAGTCAAACTATGAGCTTCAAAGTTTTGCTTCTACAAAGAGACATTGCAATTTAAATACATTCACAGTGAACAGAAAAATAAGATGAACAGAATTCCAAAAGTTTGAAATAAATTGGACCAATAATAAATGTTTGAAATATGACATCACCAAGTCTATGCGAATCTCAAATTGGAAATTTGGTCACTGGATTGTGACGTCGCGGATAACTCTCCTGTTTGCCGTGTACAAAAATATCATCAATTGTTGTTTTTCTCCTAAGCACCTTCTCCCTTATGGCACTACTTAAAGTATATTATGGATATAGCATATTATTATAGGTCCTTTAAAGAGAAAATACCCTCCCGAGTCATACATTTTGAAAATATATTCGTTCTGTGTGCTGGAACAAATGGGAGAGTTGTCCGCCACTACATCACAGAGACATTACCAATTCCGCCAATTTGAAGAGCCCATACCTAAAGTGATTGCAACTTTTTTTTAATTCATAACTTTCATTTTTTTGTCCAATTTCATTCAAACTTTAGCCAGTCTACTGCTCTGATTTTCTGCTTTCCTCTAGAGTAGATTGCTATCAAGGTTGGATTTCCCTTTAATACATTCCCCTCTTGAAAAATTAGATCCATCCAAAGTAATATTGAAATCTTCTGATTGATCAATCTCCTGCAGGATCTGTCCATACTTGAGAGGAATGCACCATCTTGAGGAGATCATGTACTATGAGAATGTCAACCGCTCCCAGCTCTATGCCTTACTGGAGAAGTTTAGAGATGTCCTGGTAACATGTTCACACCAAGATGCAGCCAGTGTACAGTACAAGGAATTCTTATGATCAGAACAGCTCAATGTGTTTTCACCAAGACACAGCCAGCATAAAGTACAAATAATTCCTGCTTTCTTTTGCCTCAATAGTGAAGGGTGAAGTACAGTGCATACCAATAATCTCTCTTTGAAGAGTCATCTAAAAGCAGCAGAGAGTAAGGAACTTTGTGAATAATAACTCGGCCAGAGTAATTCTAATTCTGGTAAATTTAAGGTTGAAAGAAACCAAACAACATTTTAAGATTACCCTAACCAGTCAAACTTCTCTGCTACTTGAAATTGACTTTAATGTGTAGTACTTCATGTAAGTACAATTATACATCTACAAAATGTAAGTAATTATGACCTTTAAAACAGACTCTTCCAAAGGGTATTTTAAAATTATTGACACTACATCTAGGAATACAATACAAGGAATAAATAATCATATATTTTCAGATTTATGTTTAAAGATTTGTAATGTGGTCTGTTGATCAAATCTACATGTACATATTTACAATATAATGACACAGGTTGCACTTTTTGTATATTGTATAATAAAATTTTATTGATTTAATGTCTATATCACATTAAAGAGGCTATACAAATGAGTTGATACAAGTACTGTGGTCATTTTTTTAGTAGCTATACTAATGAGCAAGTCCAAGATATTTTATCCAGTACATTACCTATATCATCAAACTTTTAAAAGAATCCGATGATCCCATCAAGGTGACATCCCTACTAGATGTTAGATCAGACTACCGGTAATAGCAAGGAAAATAAATGTACATTCTTTAATCTTTGTAATATATGGGTCATTCAGTAACCAAATAACTTGAACTGGCTCGGATACAAGTAACGACAACATGAACTAGTCTCTGGCTTGCATAAAGCATTCACTTCATAGTGAATGCAATAAAGCAAACACTTTGCATAATTGAAAGACAAGATAAGATTGGAAGACATTCATGGAAGAGATTGATTGAAGAGAGGAAGAATAAAATGATTGAAATGGGGGAATGTAAGTGCAGTTAAAAGCGATTTGGGGGAAAAAGGAGAAGAAAGGTAGACAATTGCAATGAACAAAGAGAGAGAGAGAGAGAGAAAAAGTTGTTTATTCATCTATTTTCAAGAAAATACATATAACATGATAATAAAGATGTGACATAAAACCCAGGGCAGAGATTTAAATTACATTGGATGCATTTCATGCAGGGCAAAAATGACAATACATAATAACAAAACGGAAAAGAAAACATTATAACCGAAAAGAAAACATAACGTCAGTTTTTTTTAATGAAAACATTAATAATTCCTAACAAAAGAGTAAATAATTATTTTCTTAATTTGGAATAACCTCACTACCGGTATACATTTATATACCGTGGTCATATCTACCGATCTCTTCTTAATATCATGAGTAATCAACCACGGGAACCTACATTATCTCCATAGGGAGAGAGAGAGGGAGGTCCCGTTGTAACAAGTCATATACGTCTCCTAAGCTAAAATAATTACACCTCCAAGTAGGTGTTGTGATTGCCAGCTGAGTTCCGATAGGCTGTAAAAAATAATATAAACCCACACAATATCATTTTGAAATATTACTTTTCTCAATTACATAAACCTCACCTTACATTTACATACCTTCATCATATCTTTCAATCTATTCTTATTATCATGCGTAATCACACCACGTATCACCATAGAGAGTGGGAGAGAGAGATGGAGAGGGGGAGAGAGAGGGAGATAGAGAGGTCCCGCTATAACAAGTCATACAAAATAGCTAAACCAATTACACTCCCAAGTATTAATGTTGTGATTGCCAGGTGCGTTCCGACCGGCTGTAAAAAATAACATACGACCCAAACAGTACAGTTTTCAAGATTTCTTTTCTCAGTTGTGGATACCTTACTGTGCATTTACATGTTTTTAACATATCTATCAGTCTCTTCTTGTTATCTGGAGTAATCAGACCACGGGAACTAGTATCTCTATACACAATAATTTGGGGGTCCAGCCGGCTTCTGATATATCAAGTATCGGTCCGGCGTACCTGTCCATTTTTCTTTGGTGGGCCTGTTGTATATTGGTTTCAAATGGGATTGTCAATTCAAATACAAGTATTTCGTTTTTTCTAGAATCAATAAAACACATATCTGGTCTTTGTTGTGTGGGAACAACGGTTGGGGGAACCGCCCCTCCATTGATAGTCTCCCCTTCCACGTCGGCATACATTTGTTGATCAAGATTATCAAGGCCGTTCTGTTTAATGCTCTTTATCAGATTGTGTACAATGTTATTGTGGGGCCATGTGTATCTATTCCACATTTCCTGACAATTATTCAATACATGATGCAAGGTACCTTTAGCTTGACAAAAATTACACAAGTCATTTACAGTATTCGCTTACCCCATCGATACAAGTTTTTATTACTCGGCAAACTATCAATCGCTGCATTTATTGCAAATTTCAAAACTCCTTATGGTAGATTGAAAATGATGGACTTCCAAGACAAGTCACAGTTTTCCATTTCTAGTACCTTCATGAATTCACCCTGGACTAGGAGAGGTTCTATTTCATTTTTCCATTTTTTCCTGCTTTCCTCTTTGGCTCTTTCAGGTTCATTTTGACTGATTTTTTAGTATCTTTCCAATTCGTTTGTAAACTGGTTTGATGAATTTGGTGTGCAACCTGGATTGTCAAGGACTTTCTGGTCCAGTTTTCCTCTCTGGCCAGTTGTTGATCTAGGCTAGGGCATAAACTACCATATCATCGTCTTTAACTTTCGATCTACTGTAGGCAAGGCAATGACATGTTCAGTAGAGTTCTGATATAGTGGGTAAAATGTTGGTTGCATATCATGAAAGAACTTCTCATTTGAAAAGTTCAGATATTACGTTTGCCTATCTGGATTTCACTTCTGATTTCATGAAAATTTTGTCCAAATTGTACAGGGGGTGTTTCACAAAGACTAAGATCGACTTTAAGTTGGATTTAAGTATAGCAGGCCGTTCATGCCATTGTTTGCTATCATTATTTACTGGCATTGGTCTCTCAAGGGATGTCCAAATCATGGTAACAAATCTACAAAACTTACATTTTTTGATAATTCATTATTGAAGGAAAAAATATTATCTAAAGATTATAATTTAGAGACCAATTGGGATAGCAACCAATGGCAATGGCATGAACGGCCTGTTATACTTAAGTCCAACTTAAAGTCGATCTTAGTCTTTGTGAAACACCCCCAGATCAAATATGTGTTTTTTAAGAGTAGTCCACTCATGTGCATTGTGCTGGGGTATAAGTATCATAATGCATTGTGGTATATAGCCATGCAATCATATAATGATGTGATGGGCTCAGCTGAGCAGACATTACAAATAAAGTTTGTGTCCCTTGCATGATTCAAACTAGCATTTACATTCTAAATCTAGAAAGAAACTCTGGTTCCAATGATAATTTGTCTGCAGTATAAATGCCTTCATCTCTAAGGGAGATGAAAGGGAGAATACAATAACTGAAAAGGAGGTAGATGCTGTGAAAAAGATATGAAGCACCCAAAAATGTGACGGAATTATTTTTGATAGAGAGATGGAAGATAATTAGAATACATGCAACGAACCTGAGGAAATACATAGCTCAAGTAAAGTTTTTATCTGTCCTACTTGAAATTACCAACTTCACATAAAATGAGGCATTCTGTGACATTTATACATCTGAAGATAATGACAGTGTCAATGTTAGTGGCAGTAAGAATTTAAATGACCATACTAATTTAACCCTGCATTGGCAAATTGATCTCAACTGAACCACATTACATCATAACAGAGACACATCATAAAATAACAATGTTACAACACAAAAGTCATTTCAGCTAGGTTATTTTGCTCATCCCACTTCTTTTGATTTTTAAGCCCTAGGGGGTGTTTCACAAAGACTAATATCGACTTTAAGTTGGACTTTAGTATAACAGGCCGTTCGTGCCATTGTTTTCTCTCATCATTTACTGGCATTGGTTTCTCACGGGACGTACAAATCATGGTAAAAAATCTACAAAACTTACATTTTTTGATAATTCATTATTGAAGGAAAAAATATTATCTAAAGATCATAATGGTGAGAGCAAACAATGGCACGAACGGCCTGTTATACTTAAATCCAACTTAAAGTCGATCTTAGTCTTTGTGAAACATCCCCCTGATATTACAAATATTCAATACAAGGTCCATATTCAAAACAAGGTCCATATAAATTTAAGGTGCCACAGTCCTGTAATGAGGCTCCATTGCATTGTCCCTGCGATAGAGGTTTACATACCTTTATTATTATTTTTTTTTTTATTATTTATTTTTTTTAAACTTGCAAAACTATCATTGTTATTTTTGTATGTCTCCCTGAAGGTGTTGCATCTCTGCAATATAACTGAAATCTGTTTGTTTGAATGTTTTGTATTTTGTTTATACACGTATCATGTTAATTTCAATTTTGTAACCTTGATTTTTTTTTAAAGTGATTTTGAATTTGAAGCGAATAAAGAACATGAAATAAGTTAAACATTGTCAGAGTGGAGGGAATATGATCCTTTAAAATTCACAATACCCTTCAAATTTGAGCAAATTTTCCTGGGATAGATATATACATGTATGTAGCTGTTGTAGCATCACATGTTCATCCCATGTTATTTTGATCCTGGGTCTTTTTTTTAAATAAGTACTTAGATTTTATTTTCTATTTAGCCTAGCTAGCTGAGTAAAATAGATTATTCGTTTTCAGAAAACATAACATTTGACCTTGAACTACATGCAGTGTACATGAATACAAATAATTATGTGTTACATCATGTTGCCGAGCCAAATTAATCAGTCCAATAACCAATCAAATAATTATGTACATGTATATTACACACGTCACATGACATGCATGCCTATCATAACATTGATTTGTTTCCTCAAAACATTTTTGTTTCAATGTGGTTGCCTGAACTTTCTGCTTTTATTGATAGAAAAATGGAAAAACTTATCACCCGTTAGTGCTAAAGGATCAATTGTTAAAGAAATCAGAAAGGAGATTATCAATGGCAAGGAATGCTTCTCAGAAAATGCTGAATATCTGGAGAAGATGGGGAATAAATTACAGTTTAAAGTTAAAGATAGCATTGACATCTATATTTCCCATTGCTACATACAGAAGTGAGACATGGGCCATGACCAAAAGAGATGAAAAGAGAGTAGATGCGTTTGAAATGTGGGTGTATCAGCGAATACTGAGGGTTCAGATCAAACCAATGGGTACTGGACAAGCTGGATACAGAGATGTTGCTCAGAAAGAGTATTGCCAGAAGGAAACTGCAGTTTTTTGGCCATGTAGTATTAGGAGAGATGGTCTTGGAAAGTCCCTTATAACAGAAATAGTGGAAGCCAAGCGAAGAAGAGGCAGACCTGCTATTTCCTGGTTCAAAGACATCCACATATGGACAGGGAAAAATCTGTCAGAGGCAACAAGAGCAATAGCAGACAGAGAAGGATGGTATAAACTTGTGGTGGCCACAGCAGCGCAGCTATATCGCCACCTGACTGAAGAAGAATTCACAGAAATATATTCATAGCCTTCAAAGGAGCTTGGTAACATTGTTCAGATGAGAGAAAAGGTGCTAAGGTAGTGACTTCAATGCTAGATGTACAATTAAAGATAATCTGAAAATTTGAATGAAAACAGACCATTAATTTAATGGTAATATTGGGAAAACTGATCTGAACAATTCCTTAATTCTCCTAACTATATTATTATAATTTAATTAAATTTTAGGTCAATGTAAATTGTCACAAAGCAATAAATTGGCATTATATACCATTCCAAACATTTAAGTGTTGAAAAAGCCTGCTTCATGTCTTATTTTCATAGAAAAACGGTTGGGAAAATTCAAAGATTGGTTGGGAGAATTTACTGCTACATGTTGTCGCACAGTGACGGCTTCAAAGAAAACCATATATATCTTTATGGTTTGAAAAAAAAATCAAGATGTTTTGCATGTTAGAGGGTATAAGTACAGTAGAAGGAATATAATTAGTAATATTTCATACAAAAATTATAATGTTACCCGTTCACTTTAAGTATTAAACTGAATACCAGTATATGATAACAGTACATACAATCACAAACATGCCAAGTGAGGATCGATAGACAATATATAGACTCACATCTTTGATATTCTAAATTTTAAACAAAAATGAAAGCACTACAAGATTATTTCAGTTTCTGAAAATGAATAATGTGGGTGATGATCTACTCCAATGATTATTTAGAGTTCTTCATCTCTTCTTCTCTCACTTTATTCCTCTTACTAACACAAGGATTACCCATCACATAAAACCTGAGTGGTTTCTCAACCCATTCCTTTGTTGCTGAGTCTATACCTATCCTTGGACAGCTTACAATATCACCATCAGAGATCTGGTCACCACTCTCTACCCACATGACAGCATCACTCTGTGTCAGATCAGTGCCATTCAGCTTTCTGTCAATGTCCAAGGAGAGACAGAGCTTGCCGGGACCGTTACAAAGATCCTTTGTCTTGAATGTTCGGTTTGATTTTTTACTTGCTTTCTGTCTCAGGGTTGTCATGGTATCCTTGCCTTCCAGAGGGACCAGACCTCGCAGGAGCACTGCCTGACCTTCCCCTTTTAAAAGACAAAGAAAAATGATTCAAATTCTTTAGCATTTATCCCATATCTCCAGATCTGCTGTACATAACAGCAACAACAAAAAAACAAAAAAATATGAGAGAGCATCTAATATCCTACATCAATCAGAATTCAATATTAAACAATTTAAATCAACATGGTACCATGAAAATTAAAGCTGTACTTTCTCCCTAGATTCCTTTTGAAGGTGTGTTTGTCACTTACTAACTCTTAAGAGCTAGAAAAGGAAATCCAGTAATAAATATAATATAATATAAGTTAAATGCTTGAAGATTTTCGTTAAGGTGTCTTTGTTATTTGCTTATTTCAATTGGCAGAGTGAGAAAAAAAAAAAAAAAAAAAAAAATCCATTTTCGAAAATAAACAGAGATATGACCCAATCGACGACAATGGTCATCACCTTGACCTTGATGTTTACGATGTTTCCGCTAAAACCCTACAAATCAAAAGATCCTTAGCTGATAGTTACCTTGACTGGTGATGTTGAGACAATGATACATGCCATAAGTCATATAGACATAGGCATGGCCTGGACTAAGGAACATGTTCTTATTAGACGCTGTCTTCCTTCCTTTGTAAGTATGACATGCTGTATCCTCGGCTCCTTCATAAGCTTCAGTCTCCACGATCCGTCCAGTTAACCTCTGGTCCCCAATAACCCTCACTAAGACCTGGCCTAATAGCTGCTTGGCTAGCTGGATGCAGGGCTGCTGGAAGAAACTAGGACCTAGTCTAGGACCAGCTGATGGCATCTTGTCAGCCTGGCTTTGATCTGGTGGGATCTGTACTGCATCAGGCACATCAGCTGCACTTGGTTCTGATTGTGACAAGTCTTTGAAATATGGGCTCTTCACTGGTATGTCATCCCCATCCCCTGATGCATTCCTTTTCAACACTGCTCTTTCCGTTCTAGATATCAAAACAAAAGAATCAAAGGGTTTGATGATGAAACCATATAAACTCTAAACATAATACCTATCATTTGATGAAGGATGTATTTTCATGTAAGGATTTCTACATACACTTGCCTGACTTGATTTTGTAGCTTTAACATGTATTACTCAAATAGATATTAAGCATGTTAAAAAATATCTGTATACCGGGTAGTCAAATCTGTCAAATATTGTATATGATACTACTGAGTAAATTTGTATCTAATATATGGAAGTAGGCCCTATTTAAAATTATCAGACTATATTCAAATTGGGTGAACTTTTACCTGTTGGCCACATTTTTTTGCTGCAGTGAAGTTTCCATACCTAACAAAATTGAGCTTTATTAGTACTTGAGTCGGCTGTGATGCCAAATGCCAATGTTGGTCAATATTATCTGAAAAACAAAAAATATATTAAAATATATAATTATTTCATTAACAATAGGGTGAACTACAGTGTTCGTTATCAATACATTACTTTGTCACCATTTGTCATCTTTTCTATGTCATTGCTGGAGAAAATAATAAGACCATCGCATCTGCAGGATTCAGGGATTTATGCTACACCTATTCTACTACACATGTACTACTAGTCTCTATATCTTGTCAGAACTAGATCAGATCATTTATCCTAGCTAGCTCTTGCCAGTTATCTGTCACATATGTATGATTAACCTATATGATTATATCATGTCCCTTTGTCAGATCTATTCTTGTCTATTAATATAAATTATTATAATTATAAAAACAATCGAAATTTTTGTTCTGCAAAAAGTGCAAGCTAGCTCAACTAGATCAAGACCAAAAGCTTCAGTCTCTCTATATCGTCGGTTGTAATTCCACTGAGACTACGTCTGGCTCCACTAGACCTCCGTATATAGATGTCGACAAATGTCAGTTTTATTAAAGAATGACCGATACCAGACGGTTATTTCTGTCTAAACTAGATCTAACTTCTAAACTTGTAAAGTTCCAAGTTAATTCCATTTCCATCAATATAGATTCTAGACTAGATTGTAGATTCTATATTCTAGGCTTAATTTTAACTAACTATGTAAGAAAACATACAAATTGATTCACCACTGCATGTGACCAGAGTCTGAATCAATATTTCAGTCATCATTATGCATAACATTACCGACACTCGACGTTCGACTCGGTACTACTACTAGTCTATACTCCTACTCCTAACTCCTATTACTAGCAAACGCGAAACGGCAATAATAAATATGAATTCCCAACAATACACAATTTTTAATATATGGGATCTACATCTGACATTCGTGCACAAATATCACTCACCTCCAGCTCCACATTAAACAAAATATCTGACTTTTTAATACCTGATGCATGGAACTTAGTGACCACTTGTGAATATCCCCCTGCTAAATTTCATCAACTGGCACTTTTAAAAACTTTAGAAATCTAAACTCACCACAAACAGGTAGAAAAACAGACCGCGGCCGCGGTGGTTTGTTTACTTTGACGTATTAAGTGGGCGTGGTCAATTAGTACGTGGACGTGGTATTTATTTACATAGAAATCTAGACTATAGTCTATAGATCGCTACGGGCATTTACCATAGAGATCTCGAGTCCTTCATGCATCCTACATACACTTTTCCAAAGCCAAGTTCATTTCATGCAGGGCAGCGTTTCATGAAACCGTGATCGTCAGGACAGTGCCGCGGGCCGGGAATGAGAGCGGGGATGAGGGACACGCGAGGGGATATGTCCTCATGATTTTATCAGAGGATTATGCATCTCGATCCATCTCCACGTAGGATTTAGGTTTTTTTTTTTTTTTTTGGGGGTAAGGGCACAATTATATATCATGAAAATTACAATCTGGTCATGTAAGAACTGATTATGCAGTTCATAATTTTCAAGGAATATATAGGCCTATGGGATGATTTTCATCTTCATCATGATCATCATCAATTGGCAGCTAGCAGCATCGATCATCATCACATGCATGTTTTGCATCCACATCTTCCTAATTGTCATAATCTTTCTCATCAGAAGTATCAACACCCTTATCCCTGACCCTCTTCATCACCATCATCACTCCACATAATCAGAAGTAGTTCTAAAGAGGGATTAATTGGGGAAGGAGGGGGGGGGCTGGGTCATGCACCCCTCCCCCGATCCCCCACAAAAAAAAATTACAAGGCACATGTAGAAAATGGAAGAACCCCTAGCCCCCACCTCCACCCCCACACCCACTCCAGCCTGTTATCAATATCACCACAATCATTACCATCACTATTAAGATACACGTACATGTCACACAAAGTATCATCATCACCATTATCATCATCACCACCATCATCACATCATCATCATCATGTCATCATCATCGTCATCATCACATCACCATCAATGCTTCTCATTAGTGTCAAGATATTCATTTCCATCATACTATCATATCCAAATTATCACATCTTATTCCTATACAATGAAGACAATCAGTCAAATAGACATTTTTGTTTGTTTTGCATGTTAGATTAAGTTACATCATAATATTCATATGTTTGTTACACACTCAGAACTTTTCTAGCACAAGAGTATTATAAGGTACAATACTCAATATAATTTCACACAATACATGTAGCATTTAAACTGGACACTTATGTACAAATTCTTGTAATGTACAATAACTTCTGAAGATATTGTAAAAACATATGGTACTTGAAAATAAAATAAACATATGTAACTCCATAAAAAACAGAAAACATCACAAGTACATTTAGCATAATAAAAAACATATACCACATCAGTATTTACAAAAAAAGAGTACATTTCATATTGTCAAATATAATTTAGAATGATGTATCAAATGCAATGCCTAATTGCTTATAAGAATAATATTTATCAGAGATAGTGAGAATAGACAACTGACTTTAGTACCATCTGCAAGCTTTCAATACTAAGCACAGTCAATGGTATTTGGGTGATACTAAGGGAATCGATAGATAAATCAAACAATTTAAAGGGTTTTCATCAGGTATAGCTTTCTCGAATAAACAAAATATAAACCAAACATTCTAAGAAAAATCACATACCGGTAATAGATCATAGCAGATCACAGACATTTTGTTTAATGTATGCGCAATGTTATCTAGCTTTAATGTATACAAATCATTCATCTTTTATGACCAAGCCTTTATAGAATACAATGTATCTTGCCAATACACTACACTACCTCTCAATTTGACTATTACTGTCATAACCACTGTGAACAAATTGATTCCTAACAAGAATTCAAAATTTTAAGAATTTTAAGACATTTGTAAAATCAGTCTATATCATGGCCCCCCCCCCAAAAAAAAAATAATTATTATTATTATTTTCAACAACAAAAATACTGTACAGATGAAAAATCGCATAAATTGTGGTAACGTGCAATCATAAGTTTTGTCAGTAGATTGTGAAATCATACACCTTGTCAATATTTGTCCTTGACAATAACATAGTCACAGGAGTAGCAGGGTAGAATGCATGGTTCTATGTAACAGACAAGCTATTAGCACAAGTCATTATTCAAAAGCATGACATCGTTTTTGGCTGGGACAATAATGCGTGTATTTATTTATCGTTACTACTAAAAAGTAAAAAGATCTTACTAATAAGAACCATTCCTGTTCTAATGTGCATTTATTATGATACTGTTCATCTCGTTATTATTATTATCAAAGACCTGATTTCATGTTTTATGCACTCAAGCATATAAGATCTTCTTTTCCTGATCCTAAAAGCCTGCTCTAAATATAGAAATCTTTGATTCATAATTCTAATCTGAACATTCTTGAATCATAACATTATTCTAGTCAAGTGACATTCTAACATTCAAATCTTAGCAGTGACTTAATCATTTCCACCAAAATGATTCATCTGTGTTTCATGATTTCTCTCTTACAGAAAGAACAGATCAATTTTAAAACCTCTGTCATAGATACTAAAGTACTGGCATATACAAAGTCTTTACAAGTGATGCTTCTTGAAGTAGTATTGTTACTTTTTTAAACAATAATTAAACAATGAATTCATCATCTTTAAAACCCCAAACCTATAATAACTGACCATCGAGAAGGGATTTTTGTTTGGTTTTTTATTTACGCACTACACAATGACATTGCATTGCACTGCACCCAAGTTAACATATTGTACATGATTGCTATCATTATTCAATACTGCCATTATAATTGATTCCATTTCTGCACTGTTTATCAAAATCAACCAAATATAAAAGATATCTCATATTTTGTTGTGCATGTAACTATACTGGTGCCTGTGAAACATTATCATCACTCCAAGCCTGTTTCTCTTGGACTTAATTATATTTTGATCCAATAATTGATAATCATACATTGATGATTTGATATTGAAATGTGATCATGATTGAAAATTCAATGAATTCAAAATATAAGAAATATATGTATCACCATTTAGTAATGTGATAGTCACATTTGTTCTCTCTGTATCTCTTACATAAAACTCAAAAGCTCTGATGACATGATTTTCAGATAAACTGCATTCCCAATGATCTCTAATAATAATGATAATAATAGGCATTTCTATAGCACCGTCTATCTAGACAATTCTATTCCGAGGCGCACAAGAAAAATAGGAAAATTAAGAGTTTGGATGACACCCAAGTCTTGATAGGACTAACATAGAATGTATGTTGTTCTGCTAACTAGATTCATGCACTGTGTTTGTGATAAATAATGCATAAAATGCGTGAACTGTCTTTGCCTATCCAACTAAATAAGAAATCTTGTACAGAAATCTTTTATCAATGACAAATGGCTAAGAAAAAGAAAAGAAAAAAAAAAAACGTGACCTATCAGTCGTTTGTAAATCTGTAGAAATTACATCTTTATACTGAGCCATATCTATTGTTTCTATACTCTATAATCTATATGTCTAATGCATCGATAACCACTTTGAGGCGTTTATTTGCAGTGCAGTATTTTCAAGATAATCTAAAGCTGGATAATTTCTTTTGCAATAAGTTATGTAGATATGTCAGGCAAGGCAACTGCAGCATTTTCGGGGTGCCAAAAGCATGTATATTTAATACTTCTTGCATAGAAAGCAAATAAACTATTCCCTATTTGCAACATATACAAACAGATAAATTAATGTTATATATCATAATACATTTAGAAACATTTTATCATTTTCCCAATTTGGGAAGGAAAAATGATGTTGGAAAAACAGATGAATATTTATACCTACATAATATGTTGACAAGTTCAAGTTTATCAGAATAGAACCCGTGTGTGCAATACTTTGATTCATTGATTAAGTTAACATGATTTCTCAAGGAAGCAAAAGATTGATACAGAACCCATCATGGTATGAATCAAAGCATGTCATGATTTACATCATCCCTCCTAATTCCTACACACCCAGTCAATAATAATTAGGCAAGCACTGCATTTCCATTTGTGCACAATGAAAGGTTATAAAGCACCTATCAAATAGCTTTACAAAAATAAAGAAAACACTGACCAAAGAATCAACTAATTGACTTGAAAAAAAAATGTCTGAATAAATAAAACCTGTGGCAAATATGTATGCACTTTTCCTCTGAAATGAAATATTTATGAAGAATAAAGTGACTACATGCACTACACAGAAATGTCAAATGATTGATAAAACTCAATCATACAACACAGAGATTAGTGCTGGAAAATTCACGGGAAAGTTTAGTTAGAAGAAATCATGAATTATAGATACATGTACCACTTGATGCATAATTAAAATTACAAGATTTATAAGTTAACTTGGTCACATGATTTGAATACTGTTTGGATCTTGTTATCTTTCAAAGTCACACCAAAGACCAACACACATGATTTCTTACATTTTTTGTCTCCTCCTCGTTTTACATGTAAGCAAAAGTTTACAATTTTCACAAATGCTTCTTATATGGACTGCAATGAAACCATTCTAGCTCAGCACTCTGAAAACAAAATCAACACATCATAATTCTAACCTGTAAATTTCAACTTTTACAAATGTTAATTATGAAATTTTCCTTTCACCCAATAGAGCTTCATGAATTATCTCTAAGTAAAGGTCTGGCTGCAGATCAGTAGCCAAATACAACCTTCCTTCATTCCTTTCATATTCATCTAAATTTATCTCTTTCCTTGCCCCACTGTCCATATTTCCTCTTTATCAAAATCCAATGACCCCCTCTCCACCTATACATTGTAACAATCAACCTCTCACCTCCCATTCATATTTGAAATGGCCATCTCCAGCGGAAATTATATCATAAGCAAATAAATACCTGAATTTTTTTCTTCTCAACATTTAATCCATCCTTTCAGCTACCATCAACATGTACATGTACCATCATTCCTTGGCTACATCATCTTTTATCTACCACCACCCTTGACTACCAACATCCTTGACTATATTCAACTTCCGACCATCACCCTCATCACTCTAGAGTCAGAGTCCCTCATAGCTAGGTGTCCCATTACCCCTCCTACAAGCCATCAGTCTTGGTTTGTTACCCCTACTGCCTTTATTCTGCCCCTAGAGTCCCTCGTAGCTGGGTGTCTCGTTACCCCTCCTAAAAGCCATCAGTCTTGGTTTGTTACCCCTCCTACCAGCCATCAGTCTTAGTGTGTTACCCCACGCCTTTATTCTGCTCCCTAGAGTCCCTCATAGCTGGGTGTCTCATTACCCCTTCTACCAGCCATCAGTCTTGGTTTGTTACCCCTACTGCCTTTATTCTGCTCCCTAGAGTCCCTCATAGCTGGGTGTCTCTCATAGCTGGGTGTCTCATTATCCCTCCTACCAGCCATCAGTCTTGGTTTGTTACCCCTACTACCTTCATTCTGCTCCCTAGAGTCCCTCATAGCTGGGTGTCTCATTACCCCTCCTACCAGCCATCAGTCTTGGTGTGTTACCCCACTGCCTTTATTCTGCTCCTAGAGTCCCTCATAGCTGGGTGTCTCATTACCCCTCCTACCAGCCATCAGTATTGGTTTGTTACCCCTACTGCCTTTATTCTGCTCCCTAGAGTCCTTCATAGCTGGGTGTCTCATTACCCCTCCTACCAGCCATCAGTCTTGGTGTGTTACACCACTGCCTTTATTCTGCTTCCTAGAGTCCCTCATAGCTGGGTGTCTCATTACCCCTTCTACCAGCCATCAGTCTTGGTTTGTTACCCCTACTGCCTTTATTCTGCTCCCTAGAGTCCCTCATAGCTGGGTGTCTCATTACCTCTCCTACCAGCCATCAGTCTTGGTTTGTTACCCCTACTGCCTTTATTCTGCTCCCTTGAATCCCTCATAGCTGGGTGTCTCATTACCCCTTCTACCAGCCATCAGTCTTGGTTTGTTACCCCTACTGCCTTTATTCTGCTCCCTAGAGTCCCTCATAGCTGGGTGTCTCGTTACCCCTCCTACCAGCCATCAGTCTTGGTTTGTTACCCCTACTGCCTTTATTCTGCTCCCTAGAGTCCCTCATAGCTGGGTGTCTCGTTACCCCTCCTACCAGCCATCAGTCTTGGTTTGTTACCCCTACTGCCTTTATTCTGCTCCCTAGAGTCCCTCATAGCTGGGTGTCTCATTACCTCTCCTACCAGCCATCAGTCTTGGTTTGTTACCCCTACTGCCTTTATTCTGCTCCCTAGAGTCCCTCATAGCTGGGAGTCTCGTTACCCCTCCTACCAGCCATCAGTCTTGGTTTGTTACCCCCACTGCCTTTACTCGGCTTCCTTACCATAGTATCCCTGCAATGCAATGAGAGAATGCATGAATAGTAACAAGGAACCTACTCATCCAAAGCATTCAACAATTTTCTTCCTACAAGGTTAGAAAAAAATGGTTCACTCAGATCCTCAGATCACTGATGTGGTTTACAATCATCTAAAAAGCAATTCAAAGGAAAGACTAGTCGCTAAAGCCCAGACTTTTATTGAGTTGACAAATTGCACTCAAAATTTACAAAGACTTTCTTCATAACTGGTGTCCCATTTTCTGCACCTGGGTCAAGAGGAAAACCTACATATCGTGTATGGACTCAAGGCAATTAAGCAAAGGGCAAGGATTTAACCTCGCAATGTCATGACTGAAAGTCAGGGGATAGAGTAATTCTTGAAAATAAACAAATTTTTATACGTTACAGATACTAAGTAGAATAAGATGATGGATAGTTGCAAAAATATGTTAAGAATCTTTCTGTTGATTTCCTTATCAATTCATATCACAGAAACAGGTATTTTATTGCTCTGTGCATCTGTTGACTACAGACAATTCTGAACACAAGTCTATACTCACCCAAAGAATGGTATCAATGATATGAGGGTTTCTTTGCTAGGTGTCTCTGTAAGCTCAAGGGAGTTCTGAACGCAGAAATTGATAACCAGTCTCAGATAGTGCTGTAACCTTTTCCGCCTTTCTTCAACAAACTTCGTATCCTATTGAATCAAACAACAAAAACTTGACTAAAGCTCACAGTATCAACAGTTGATGATCCTTTTCTCGATATTTACTCAGGCAACATTACCTCTGAGCTATGTTTTGTTATAGAAATAGAATTGGGCCTTGCAAATGGGGTTTAGGTATAGTTTTGGGTCCACAGTTATTGACTGCAATGTAATTGCCACAAGCCACTAAAACATATAATAATAATCATAATAATAGTTAGTTCTTATATAGCACTTTTCAGGACCGAAGGCCCTCTCAAAGCGCTTTACAGATATATATATTATTACCCCGGTCATCGGATTCAGGCTTACCCGCACACAATGTATGCACATTGTCCACTCCCTGGGGAGCATTCCAGCCAGGCGTCATTTTTACAAGCGCACACTTGCTAATCTAAGCACATTAGCTTTCGCATCCTACCGGGTACCCATTTAACACCTGGGTGGAGAGTGGCAAATGTAGATCAATGTCTTGCCAAAGGACATTAGTGCCGCGGTGGGACTTGATCCGCGGACCTTGTGATCCACAGTCCGATGACATATGTCATACAACCTCACCATCAAGGCTTGTTCAGATATGGTGTGGTGTGGTAAACCCCACCAAAAAAGCCGCTTCACCTTTTTATACATGTAAATGAATGGCAACTTTGTGCAACAAAGGACTTGTGCGTATTCACTGAGCTCTGTGTTATAAGATACAGAAATGTGGACTTGTGCGTATTCACTGAGCTCTGTGTTATAAGATACAGAAATGTGGACTTGTGTGTATTCACTGAGCTCTGTGTTATAAGATACAGACATGTGGACTTGTGTGTATTCACTGAGCTCTGTGTTATAAGATACAGAAATGTGGACTTGTGTGTATTCACTGAGCTCTGTGTTATAAGATACAGAAATGTGGACTTGTGCGTATTCACTGAGCTCTGTGTTATAAGATACAGACATGTGGACTTGTGCGTATTCACTGAGCTCTGTGTTATAAGATACAGAAATGTGGACTTGTGTGTATTCACTGAGCTCTGTGTTATAAGATACAGAAATGTGGACTTGTGCGTATTCACTGAGCTCTGTGTTATAAGATACAGACATGTGGACTTGCATGTGCGTATTCACTGAGCTCTGTGTTATAAGATACAGACATGTGGACTTGTGTGTATTCACTGAGCTCTGTGTTATAAGATACAGACATGAGGACTTGTGTGTATTCACTGAGCTCTGTGTTATAAGATACAGAAATGTGGACTTGTGCGTATTCACTGAGCTCTGTGTTATAAGATACAGAAATGTGGACTTGTGTGTATTCACTGAGCTCTGTGTTATAAGATACAGAAATGTGGACTTGTGCGTATTCACTGAGCTCTGTGTTATAAGATACAGACATGTGGACTTGTGCGTATTCACTGAGCTCTGTGTTATAAGATACAGAAATGTGGACTTGTGTGTATTCACTGAGCTCTGTGTTATAAGATACAGACATGTGGACTTGTGCGTATTCACTGAGCTCTGTGTTATAAGATACAGAAATGTGGACTTGTGCGTATTCACTGAGCTCTGTGTTATAAGATACAGACATGTGGACTTGTGCGTATTCACTGAGCTCTGTGTTATAAGATACAGAAATGTGGACTTGTGCGTATTCACTGAGCTCTGTGTTATAAGATACAGAAATGTGGACTTGTGTGTATTCACTGAGCTCTGTGTTATAAGATACAGAAATGTGGACTTGTGCGTATTCACTGAGCTCTGTGTTATAAGATACAGAAATGTGGACTTGTGCGTATTCACTGAGCTCTGTGTTATAAGATACAGAAATGTGGACTTGTGCGTATTCACTGAGCTCTGTGTTATAAGATACAGACATGTGGACTTGTGCGTATTCACTGAGCTCTGTGTTATAAGATACAGACATGTGGACTTGTGCGTATTCACTGAGCTCTGTGTTATAAGATACAGACATGTGGACTTGTGCGTATTCACTGAGCTCTGTGTTATAAGATACAGAAATGTGGACTTGTGTGTATTCACTGAGCTCTGTGTTATAAGATACAGAAATGTGGACTTGTGCGTATTCACTGAGCTCTGTGTTATAAGATACAGACATGTGGACTTGTGCGTATTCACTGAGCTCTGTGTTATAAGATACAGAAATGTGGACTTGTGTGTATTCACTGAGCTCTGTGTTATAAGATACAGAAATGTGGACTTGTGCGTATTCACTGAGCTCTGTGTTATAAGATACAGACATGTGGACTTGTGCGTATTCACTGAGCTCTGTGTTATAAGATACAGAAATGTGGACTTGTGTGTATTCACTGAGCTCTGTGTTATAAGATACAGACATGTGGACTTGTGCGTATTCACTGAGCTCTGTGTTATAAGATACAGACATGTGGACTTGTGCGTATTCACTGAGCTCTGTGTTATAAGATACAGAAATGTGGACTTGTGTGTATTCACTGAGCTCTGTGTTATAAGATACAGAAATGTGGACTTGTGCGTATTCACTGAGCTCTGTGTTATAAGATACAGAAATGTGGACTTGTGCGTATTCACTGAGCTCTGTGTTATAAGATACAGAAATGTGGACTTGTGCGTATTCACTGAGCTCTGTGTTATAAGATACAGAAATGTGGACTTGTGTGTATTCACTGAGCTCTGTGTTATAAGATACAGAAATGTGGACTTGTGCGTATTCACTGAGCTCTGTGTTATAAGATACAGACATGTGGACTTGTGCGTATTCACTGAGCTCTGTGTTATAAGATACAGAAATGTGGACTTGTGTGTATTCACTGAGCTCTGTGTTATAAGATACAGACATGTGGACTTGTGCGTATTCACTGAGCTCTGTGTTATAAGATACAGAAATGTGGACTTGTGCGTATTCACTGAGCTCTGTGTTATAAGATACAGACATGTGGACTTGTGCGTATTCACTGAGCTCTGTGTTATAAGATACAGAAATGTGGACTTGTGTGTATTCACTGAGCTCTGTGTTATAAGATACAGAAATGTGGACTTGTGCGTATTCACTGAGCTCTGTGTTATAAGATACAGAAATGTGGACTTGTGCGTATTCACTGAGCTCTGTGTTATAAGATACAGAAATGTGGACTTGTGTGTATTCACTGAGCTCTGTGTTATAAGATACAGAAATGTGGACTTGTGCGTATTCACTGAGCTCTGTGTTATAAGATACAGAAATGTGGACTTGTGCGTATTCACTGAGCTCTGTGTTATAAGATACAGAAATGTGGACTTGTGCGTATTCACTGAGCTCTGTGTTATAAGATACAGACATGTGGACTTGTGCGTATTCACTGAGCTCTGTGTTATAAGATACAGACATGTGGACTTGTGCGTATTCACTGAGCTCTGTGTTATAAGATACAGACATGTGGACTTGTGCGTATTCACTGAGCTCTGTGTTATAAGATACAGAAATGTGGACTTGTGTGTATTCACTGAGCTCTGTGTTATAAGATACAGAAATGTGGACTTGTGCGTATTCACTGAGCTCTGTGTTATAAGATACAGAAATGTGGACTTGTGCGTATTCACTGAGCTCTGTGTTATAAGATACAGAAATGTGGACTTGTGTGTATTCACTGAGCTCTGTGTTATAAGATACAGAAATGTGGACTTGTGCGTATTCACTGAGCTCTGTGTTATAAGATACAGACATGTGGACTTGTGCGTATTCACTGAGCTCTGTGTTATAAGATACAGAAATGTGGACTTGTGTGTATTCACTGAGCTCTGTGTTATAAGATACAGACATGTGGACTTGTGCGTATTCACTGAGCTCTGTGTTATAAGATACAGAAATGTGGACTTGTGCGTATTCACTGAGCTCTGTGTTATAAGATACAGACATGTGGACTTGTGCGTATTCACTGAGCTCTGTGTTATAAGATACAGAAATGTGGACTTGTGCGTATTCACTGAGCTCTGTGTTATAAGATACAGAAATGTGGACTTGTGCGTATTCACTGAGCTCTGTGTTATAAGATACAGACATGTGGACTTGTGTGTATTCACTGAGCTCTGTGTTATAAGATACAGAAATGTGGACTTGTGCGTATTCACTGAGCTCTGTGTTATAAGATACAGAAATGTGGACTTGTGCGTATTCACTGAGCTCTGTGTTATAAGATACAGAAATGTGGACTTGTGCGTATTCACTGAGCTCTGTGTTATAAGATACAGAAATGTGGACTTGTGCGTATTCACTGAGCTCTGTGTTATAAGATACAGACATGTGGACTTGTGCGTATTCACTGAGCTCTGTGTTATAAGATACAGAAATGTGGACTTGTGTGTATTCACTGAGCTCTGTGTTATAAGATACAGAAATGTGGACTTGTGCGTATTCACTGAGCTCTGTGTTATAAGATACAGAAATGTGGACTTGTGTGTATTCACTGAGCTCTGTGTTATAAGATACAGACATGTGGACTTGTGCGTATTCACTGAGCTCTGTGTTATAAGATACAGAAATGTGGACTTGTGCGTATTCACTGAGCTCTGTGTTATAAGATACAGAAATGTGGACTTGTGCGTATTCACTGAGCTCTGTGTTATAAGATACAGAAATGTGGACTTGTGTGTATTCACTGAGCTCTGTGTTATAAGATACAGAAATGTGGACTTGTGTGTATTCACTGAGCTCTGTGTTATAAGATACAGACATGTGGACTTGTGCGTATTCACTGAGCTCTGTGTTATAAGATACAGAAATGTGGACTTGTGCGTATTCACTGAGCTCTGTGTTATAAGATACAGACATGTGGACTTGTGCGTATTCACTGAGCTCTGTGTTATAAGATACAGACATGTGGACTTGTGCGTATTCACTGAGCTCTGTGTTATAAGATACAGACATGTGGACTTGTGCGTATTCACTGAGCTCTGTGTTATAAGATACAGACATGTGGACTTGTGCGTATTCACTGAGCTCTGTGTTATAAGATACAGAAATGTGGACTTGTGCGTATTCACTGAGCTCTGTGTTATAAGATACAGACATGTGGACTTGTGCGTATTCACTGAGCTCTGTGTTATAAGATACAGAAATGTGGACTTGTGCGTATTCACTGAGCTCTGTGTTATAAGATACAGACATGTGGACTTGTGCGTATTCACTGAGCTCTGTGTTATAAGATACAGACATGTGGACTTGTGCGTATTCACTGAGCTCTGTGTTATAAGATACAGAAATGTGGACTTGTGCGTATTCACTGAGCTCTGTGTTATAAGATACAGAAATGTGGACTTGTGTGTATTCACTGAGCTCTGTGTTATAAGATACAGACATGTGGACTTGTGCGTATTCACTGAGCTCTGTGTTATAAGATACAGACATGTGGACTTGTGCGTATTCACTGAGCTCTGTGTTATAAGATACAGAAATGTGGACTTGTGTGTATTCACTGAGCTCTGTGTTATAAGATACAGAAATGTGGACTTGTGCGTATTCACTGAGCTCTGTGTTATAAGATACAGAAATGTGGACTTGTGCGTATTCACTGAGCTCTGTGTTATAAGATACAGACATGTGGACTTGTGCGTATTCACTGAGCTCTGTGTTATAAGATACAGAAATGTGGACTTGTGTGTATTCACTGAGCTCTGTGTTATAAGATACAGAAATGTGGACTTGTGCGTATTCACTGAGCTCTGTGTTATAAGATACAGAAATGTGGACTTGTGTGTATTCACTGAGCTCTGTGTTATAAGATACAGAAATGTGGACTTGTGCGTATTCACTGAGCTCTGTGTTATAAGATACAGACATGTGGACTTGTGCGTATTCACTGAGCTCTGTGTTATAAGATACAGAAATGTGGACTTGTGTGTATTCACTGAGCTCTGTGTTATAAGATACAGACATGTGGACTTGTGCGTATTCACTGAGCTCTGTGTTATAAGATACAGAAATGTGGACTTGTGCGTATTCACTGAGCTCTGTGTTATAAGATACAGACATGTGGACTTGTGCGTATTCACTGAGCTCTGTGTTATAAGATACAGAAATGTGGACTTGTGCGTATTCACTGAGCTCTGTGTTATAAGATACAGAAATGTGGACTTGTGTGTATTCACTGAGCTCTGTGTTATAAGATACAGAAATGTGGACTTGTGCGTATTCACTGAGCTCTGTGTTATAAGATACAGAAATGTGGACTTGTGCGTATTCACTGAGCTCTGTGTTATAAGATACAGAAATGTGGACTTGTGCGTATTCACTGAGCTCTGTGTTATAAGATACAGACATGAGGACTTGTGCGTATTCACTGAGCTCTGTGTTATAAGATACAGACATGTGGACTTGTGCGTATTCACTGAGCTCTGTGTTATAAGATACAGACATGTGGACTTGTGCGTATTGACTGAGCTCTGTGTTATAAGATACAGACATGTGGACTTGTGCGTATTCACTGAGCTCTGTGTTATAAGATACAGACATGTGGACTTGTGCGTATTCACTGAGCTCTGTGTTATAAGATACAGAAATGTGGACTTGTGTGTATTCACTGAGCTCTGTGTTATAAGATACAGAAATGTGGACTTGTGCGTATTCACTGAGCTCTGTGTTATAAGATACAGACATGTGGACTTGTGCGTATTCACTGAGCTCTGTGTTATAAGATACAGAAATGTGGACTTGTGTGTATTCACTGAGCTCTGTGTTATAAGATACAGAAATGTGGACTTGTGCGTATTCACTGAGCTCTGTGTTATAAGATACAGACATGTGGACTTGTGCGTATTCACTGAGCTCTGTGTTATAAGATACAGAAATGTGGACTTGTGTGTATTCACTGAGCTCTGTGTTATAAGATACAGACATGTGGACTTGTGCGTATTCACTGAGCTCTGTGTTATAAGATACAGAAATGTGGACTTGTGCGTATTCACTGAGCTCTGTGTTATAAGATACAGACATGTGGACTTGTGCGTATTCACTGAGCTCTGTGTTATAAGATACAGAAATGTGGACTTGTGCGTATTCACTGAGCTCTGTGTTATAAGATACAGAAATGTGGACTTGTGCGTATTCACTGAGCTCTGTGTTATAAGATACAGAAATGTGGACTTGTGTGTATTCACTGAGCTCTGTGTTATAAGATACAGACATGTGGACTTGTGCGTATTCACTGAGCTCTGTGTTATAAGATACAGAAATGTGGACTTGTGTGTATTCACTGAGCTCTGTGTTATAAGATACAGAAATGTGGACTTGTGCGTATTCACTGAGCTCTGTGTTATAAGATACAGACATGTGGACTTGTGCGTATTCACTGAGCTCTGTGTTATAAGATACAGAAATGTGGACTTGTGCGTATTCACTGAGCTCTGTGTTATAAGATACAGAAATGTGGACTTGTGTGTATTCACTGAGCTCTGTGTTATAAGATACAGAAATGTGGACTTGTGCGTATTCACTGAGCTCTGTGTTATAAGATACAGAAATGTGGACTTGTGTGTATTCACTGAGCTCTGTGTTATAAGATACAGAAATGTGGACTTGTGTGTATTCACTGAGCTCTGTGTTATAAGATACAGACATGTGGACTTGTGCGTATTCACTGAGCTCTGTGTTATAAGATACAGAAATGTGGACTTGTGCGTATTCACTGAGCTCTGTGTTATAAGATACAGACATGTGGACTTGTGCGTATTCACTGAGCTCTGTGTTATAAGATACAGAAATGTGGACTTGTGCGTATTCACTGAGCTCTGTGTTATAAGATACAGACATGTGGACTTGTGCGTATTCACTGAGCTCTGTGTTATAAGATACAGACATGTGGACTTGTGCGTATTCACTGAGCTCTGTGTTATAAGATACAGACATGTGGACTTGTGCGTATTCACTGAGCTCTGTGTTATAAGATACAGACATGTGGACTTGTGCGTATTCACTGAGCTCTGTGTTATAAGATACAGACATGTGGACTTGTGCGTATTCACTGAGCTCTGTGTTATAAGATACAGAAATGTGGACTTGTGTGTATTCACTGAGCTCTGTGTTATAAGATACAGAAATGTGGACTTGTGCGTATTCACTGAGCTCTGTGTTATAAGATACAGAAATGTGGACTTGTGTGTATTCACTGAGCTCTGTGTTATAAGATACAGACATGTGGACTTGTGCGTATTCACTGAGCTCTGTGTTATAAGATACAGAAATGTGGACTTGTGCGTATTCACTGAGCTCTGTGTTATAAGATACAGAAATGTGGACTTGTGTGTATTCACTGAGCTCTGTGTTATAAGATACAGACATGTGGACTTGTGCGTATTCACTGAGCTCTGTGTTATAAGATACAGACATGTGGACTTGTGCGTATTCACTGAGCTCTGTGTTATAAGATACAGAAATGTGGACTTGTGCGTATTCACTGAGCTCTGTGTTATAAGATACAGAAATGTGGACTTGTGTGTATTCACTGAGCTCTGTGTTATAAGATACAGACATGTGGACTTGTGCGTATTGACTGAGCTCTGTGTTATAAGATACAGACATGTGGACTTGTGCGTATTCACTGAGCTCTGTGTTATAAGATACAGAAATGTGGACTTGTGCGTATTCACTGAGCTCTGTGTTATAAGATACAGAAATGTGGACTTGTGTGTATTCACTGAGCTCTGTGTTATAAGATACAGAAATGTGGACTTGTGTGTATTCACTGAGCTCTGTGTTATAAGATACAGAAATGTGGACTTGTGCGTATTCACTGAGCTCTGTGTTATAAGATACAGAAATGTGGACTTGTGCGTATTCACTGAGCTCTGTGTTATAAGATACAGAAATGTGGACTTGTGTGTATTCACTGAGCTCTGTGTTATAAGATACAGAAATGTGGACTTGTGCGTATTCACTGAGCTCTGTGTTATAAGATACAGAAATGTGGACTTGTGCGTATTCACTGAGCTCTGTGTTATAAGATACAGACATGTGAAGCGTATTACAGTTTACATCATCATTAAACTAGATGGAACTTCAACTGCGGGCTGTCGGAAATGATGCCTCCGCCATAGAGCAATTTTACAAACCAAAATGGAAGCAATTTTTAAAATACAAGTTTGATTGTAATCCATCTGTTGGTTCTAATGATAACGCGATCACGAGCTATTTTGAGATACATAATGAGCCCTGTGACCTTTGACCTTGTGACCCCCAAATCTAATCAGTTCATTGACTCTGCAAGATACATACATGACCCAAGTTTGGCGGTAATCCATCAATCGGTTCTTGAGATAACGTGATCACGAGCTATTTTTGCATACATAATGAGCCCTGTGACCTTTGACCTTGGACCTCGTGACCCCAAAATCTAATCACTTCATTAGCTCTGCAAGATACATACATGACCCGAGTTTGGCGGTAATCCATCAATCGGTTCTTGAGATAACGTGATCACGAGAACGGGACGTACGTACGTACGTACGTACGGACGGACGGACAACCAGAAAACATAATGCCTCCGGCTACTTTGTAGCGGAGGCATAAAAAATGCTGAGGTTTTGCCACGTCATATCTGAACGAGCCTTTAGACAACATCTGAGCAGTGGTATATCAGGGGGGTATTTCACAAAGATCCTAAGTTGAAATTATCTCTAAGTTGGACTTAACAATTATGGAAAGCCGTTTTAATAGCATCTTTGAAAATACTTTGTAAATTTTTAAAAGGCATAAAATGTTGATTCAAATCATTCATAATTTCTATTCAATTATCAAGGAGATTTCATGTTCTTGATATGGAATCTATGAAAAGTCTAAAATACTTGAATTTTTGCTTTTGAATATATTTTATTTTAAGGCTACAAATGGCTCTCCATAATGTTTAAGGGCAACTTAGAGTTAAGTTCGACTTAGGATTTTTGTGAAACACCCCCAGATATATTAATGGTTATTAAAATGAGCCACATTTATACTATCAGTTCATTCAAGAATATACACCAACAAATTAAGATTCTTCAATTTTCTCTTGAATCACAAATGATAGAAAACAAGCATGAAAAGGTTCTACAACCACATGGACTAGTTTTCTATTTCTTGTATTTAAAGTTTTGGTGTTTATGACAACTTGAGGAGGGTGAAATTTCAATCGTTCCCACCTTTTGTAAAACTCTCAGAATGCCTAAATTAACCCTTACCCTTTTACATGGTATAGAGCAGCACAGAAATGAGGTCTTGAGACGTCTTGCATTATCATCTTCAGGATTGCAATAATCAACTCAATTGTGAAAATAGTGCCTTCTTGTAGAATCAGTTAATGTGGTTTCAGTCTATACAAAGCCATTCCTACAAGTATGAATGATCTGTTTCTTCAGGTTACTATTAAATAGTTTCAATGTGAGTTTGATAAGAGATGAAATGAAAGCTGAGCTTACCTTGTTACCCACAGCCTTCTTTGGAGGGAATTCAAACGTGTTAATGACAGCGTTAGATTTCTTCATTTTGATATGGAGCTCTCGGAACTGAGAGTATCGGCGATAAACATTCCATTCGTCATCTCGGATACGAATGTAAATCTGTGTAGGAGAAGAGTTAAAGATAATAAACAGTAATAGAAGAAAAAGGAAACTGAAGTGAAAAATATACATGTATATGCAGAGATATTTGATATTGTGTACAGGATTTCCAATTAATTTAAAGGTAGATATCTGAAAGGAACACCAGGGGGGTGTTTCATAAAGCTGTTCGTAAAGTTACGCATGACTTCTGAACGAATTGAATATGAAGTGCCAGATAGGATGCCCAAAGATTTTCCTGATGTTTTAACAAAGTGTGATTATATTTCCAATAACTTCAATTAAATTATAGCAAAAAATATACTTTGCATTAAAAATGTTTGTTATAATAAGAATGTTAATCTACATCTGCACAGTTCAACTTTAGTTGATGCAGTTAAAAATGATTGAGCATCCCATTTGGCTTTTCACATTTAAGTCATTCGTAAAGTCATGCGTAACTTTACAAACAGCTTTATGAAACAACCCCCTGATCAAGGAAAATATAAGGCCTTAGGTATGAATTCTTTTTCCTGACAGCTCCACTTACAACCACCTCAGAGGTTCACATAGAAATCACAGACCCACAGCCAACAAAATATTTCTAGTGCATGATGACATTGTAGAAATTCAAGCAATGAGTCTGTCATATAAATGATATTTTACCTCTCACATTTTTGTTTATAGATTCCACAACTTTCTTGGTTTCATCACCTACAATCAAAACCCTCCCAAAAAAGTTTGTTTGAGCTTACCAAATGTACATGAGCTTAAATATGTAACTTGATTTGGTCATACATGTACCTACACTGTTCAGTCAAAATAGAGCTAAGCTAACAAGGCTCTACAGAGGGAAGGGGTGTGGTTGAAGGGTGAAGAAAGAGGGAAGAGAGTGGAGTGGAGTGGAGGGAGGGATAGATGGAGACCTACCTGGTATACATGGAAGGCATCTTTACCCTTCCCTCTCAAGAAAGCTGATGGTATCCATGGATTGATGAGAGCTCTGGTTACTGGGGCTAACGGGGCTCTCCAGAGAGAGGAGATGTGGGGAGGGGAGGAAGGAGGAAGAGTGGAGTAGGGAGGAGGGATAGATGGAGACCTACCTGGTATACATGGAAGGCATCTTTACCCTTCCCTCTCAAGAAAGCTGATGGTATCCATGGATTGATGAGAGCTCTGGTTACTGGGGCTAACGGGGCTCTCCAGAGAGAGGAGATGTGGGGAGGGGGAGGAAGAAGGAAGAAGGGAGTAGGGAGGAGGATAGATGGAGACCTACCTGGTATACATGGAAGGCATCTTTACCCTTCCCTCTCAAGAAAGCTGATGGTATCCATGGATTGATGAGAGCTCTGGTTACTGGGGCTAACGGGGCTCTCCAGAGAGAGGAGATGTGGGGAGGGGGAGGGGGAGGAAGGAGGAAGAGTGGAGTAGGGAGGAGGGATAGATGGAGACCTACCTGGTATACATGGAAGGCATCTTTACCCTTCCCTCTCAAGAAAGCTGATGGTATCCATAGATTGATGAGAGCTCTGGTTACTGGGGCTAACGGGGCTCTCCAGAGAGAGGAGATGTGGGGAGGGGGAGGAAGGAGGAAGAGTGGAGTAGGGAGGAGGGATAGATGGAGACCTACCTGGTATACATGGAAGGCATCTTTACCCTTCCCTCTCAAGAAAGCTGATGGTATCCATAGATTGATGAGAGCTCTGGTTACTGGGGCTAACGGGGCTCTCCAGAGAGAGGAGATGTGGGGAGGGGGAGGAAGGAGGAAGAAGGGAGTAGGGAGGAGGATAGATGGAGACCTACCTGGTATACATGGAAGGCATCTTTACCCTTCCCTCTCAAGAAAGCTGATGGTATCCATGGATTGATGAGAGCTCTGGTTACTGGGGCTAACAGGGCTCTCCAGAGAGAGGAGATGTGGGGAGGGGGAGGAAGGAGGAAGAGTGGAGTAGGGAGGAGGGATAGATGGAGACCTACCTGGTATACATGGAAGGCATCTTTACCCTTCCCTCTCAAGAAAGCTGATGGTATCCATAGATTGATGAGAGCTCTGGTTGCTGGAGCTAATGGGGCTCTCCAGAGAGAGGAGATGTGGGGAGGGGGAGGAAGGAGGGAGGGATAGATGGAGACCTACCTGGTATACATGGAAGGCATCTTTACCCTTCCCTCTCAAGAAAGCTGATGGTATCCATGGATTGATGAGAGCTCTGGTTACTGGGGCTAACGAGGCTCTCCAGAGAGAGGAGATGTGGGGAGGGGGAGGAAGGAGGGAGGGGTAGATGGAGACCTACCTGGTATACATGGAAGGCATCTTTACCCTTCCCTCTCAAGAAAGCTGATGGTATCCATAGATTGATGAGAGCTCTGGTTGCTGGAGCTAACGAGGCTCTACAGAATAAAAGGAAAGAACAAGAGTGGGCTAATCAATGAAGATCAACAACATATGTTTATACACTACAGTCCATTACACATGTTTGATGGAAATATATTTAGGGATTCAATGATAATGAAAACATCAGGTTGCATTTACATGTAGGTAAAATGAAAATAACTGTTGCATGTTGAATTAATACTGACAGATGCATTAATAAAAGCACAACCCACATGCCATTTATTATCTTTGTCATCACAATTATTGATACAAGATATAAGACTTACGTTTCTGAATCTGGTGAGTTGAGCTCTGAGTCTGATCTATCTTCTGGTAGAGGTCCTCTAAGGTCAACCAATTCATCTCTTAACGTCTTGATAAGAAAATCTTTAGCCTTGAGTTGTCTAGTTAGATAGTCATTGAATTCCATCAGCTCACCGTGCATCTCAGCAACCTGTATTAACTTGTGTTCATACTGCTGTGCTTGCTCACTGGATGGAATACAGAAAACAGGGGAATGTAGACGAAATCATGACCCATTCAAACATCTAATCTAAAGTTTAATAACAGATGACATGGAACCACACAGTCCTGTAGTTGAGACTGACTCAGCGGACGGTACAAAGGAACAGGACATCAATCCTCATTTACCAAGTCCTTTATATCTTCAGAATTTGCATTTTAGTTGATATAATTTCACATGTGCATTTACATCTGTAGAAAGGTGTAGTCATGTTGGCAGATTGAGCAAGGCTTCTTACATTTACTATCCAATCTAATGTCTTATCATGCAGAACATCAAATACTTTTCCAAGACGCAGCTTCCGATTTCTGTCACTTTACTCTTAAAGCCCCTCTGCACTAGTTTGGCCAGGAGGGATTAGACCACCCTGCTGGTCACTGACAGGTGGTTATCTCATCAACTCAGCACTCAATTAACATAAGAAATAGAGGATCATGGGGGAACAACTTAGGCATTGTTTTCTATATACAGGGAGCAAGTAGCTACAAGTAGTGCAGTGGGGCTTTAACATTGACTTAAATCAGCACATAACCTGCTTAACTTACTCTCTATGTTTTAATCATAAGATATTGACAGAGAGAAAAGGAATCATATGCTTTGGTTTTCTACGGTATGTTGCCATCACTCTAAGACATGCTTCATACACTGTAATTTATTGTTATAATAATTCACAAATAGCAGCGTTTACCATCATTTATATTTTGATGAGAAAAGAAGTTACCCATTTTGTATGTCAATGTAAACTCTTTGAATTCAAGCCTCTATTACAAAAGTAAGTGTCATACCTGTAATCTATAAGACCTTCTCTAGGTTCCGGTATCGCTGGTTGAATATCGTCAGGTCTGATGCCAGGTAAACCTGAAAGGATTCAAGATGAGGTTAACAGGAAATATTTCTCAATCCTATTCAAGGTTACATCAAACAAACTCACACACTGTAGGAGGACGAAGCAAGAATCAACATGTATGACAAATATAGTCTGTGAAATGCATGCTAAGGGCTGTTGTTCCCTAATACTTACAGAAATTTTATTTAAAACCATAAGAAGATTAGAGAGCAGTATAGCCAAATAAAAGCTGATATGGAGCATTCTTTTTGCAATTTTCATTTCTTTATTACTGAAACTGAGAATGGAATCACAGAAGTTTGAGCTGACACTGAAAACAGAATATGTATAATACATGTACTGTGCATGTAATTCTTCATTCTAAATCGTCATGATTACAAAACCCTGTACTTGACTTGTGAGCAAGTACAAACTAATCTTATCTTGCAAATACCTACATTGTGAGTCCTATTCAGATTCCAGACATAGATTTATTTACTCATTATTTATTCATTTATTTTTATTTTGTGTCAATTCAAATAAATGCTGGAGAAGTGTGCATCAGGAGTTGGGTGGTTGTTATGACCTCCAATCACTCCCATTGATACGTCTCTCAACAGCATCTGCACTGCTGCTCTGCTACATACATTCACATGTACTCCAACCCATCTAACAACCAACCAATCAACCTACAGAGTGAGGGATATAGTACCTTCTATTGCTCCCATAGATCCTTTTCTTCTCAGCATCTGAACTGCAGCTACATATCCCAACCCACCATCCCATCTACCAATCAACCTACAGAGTGAGGGATATAGTACCTTCTATCGCTCCCATAGATCCTTTTCTTCTCAGCATCTGAACTGCAGCTACATATCCTAACCCACCATCCCATCTACCAATCAACCTACAGAGTGAGGGATATTATACCTTCTATCGCTCCCATAGATCCTTCTCTTCTCAGCATCTGAACTGCAGCTACATATCCCAACCCACCATCCCATCTACCAATCAACCTACAGAGTGAGGGATATTATACCTTCTATCGCTCCCATAGATCCTTCTCTTCTCAGCATCTGAACTGCAGCTACATATCCCAACCCACCATCCCATCTACCAATCAACCTACAGAGTGAGGGATATAGTACCTTCTATCGCTCCCATAGATCCTTTCTTCTCAGCATCTGAACTGCAGCTACATATCCCAACCCACCATCCCATCTACCAATCAACCTACAGAGTGAGGGATATTATACCTTCTATCGCTCCCATAGATCCTTCTCTTCTCAGCATCTGAACTGCAGCTACATACTTTTTTAATTGATTCTTCAGTAATTCATTTTCCCTGTAAGATTAAATCATCAAAAGAATCATATTAGAAATTGCCATCAAAATTTTGCTATCAGATTATCAGCCACTAAGACATTTCCCTTCGCTTTTTGATTCCACAGTACACCATAGAACTTGTAATCAATATTAACATGTAAAAACAAGGATTAAACAAATCTTCCAATATCTAAAGTACTGTATTTTTAAAATAACATTTAAAACATATCACCCTTTCAAACAGGCAAGTTTTTCATGAAAATTAACATCTCTTGATCTGGAAGATTATAATTCTTAAATTCATTTTTCATACTTCCATAAAAGTACTGAGATATTGTGTATCTGAAATACCTTGTAAGAGCCTGTACTTGTGAGTCTAATTTTTCCTGCGAGTCATGACTTTTGACCCTTAGTTCCTCTAGTTGACCTCTAAGAGATGCTGAGTGTTCCATCTCACTGTCTAACAGTGCACGCAGTGATCTGTAACATAACCGTAGGTTAATTTAATACATGAATTCTTTGTATATAAGATTTAACAGATGCATGTCATTTGAGGTATCAGCCACCTGTAAAAAAGTGTTTCACATTATACACAAAATATGTCTTACAAATAAATACATATTTATATTTGATTTGATTCGAATTTATTTCCATATTTCACAAATAAATTTGAACAAGTAATTATACAAACAAACAATACATTAAAAAATGAGGTACAATTAAATGAATAAATTGAAGACTAAAGTACAATAAAATATTACATAATCAACAATTTGTTTGTAATTAACACGACGTGAAATATGGGGGAACCAAAAAGAAGCAATGCTTGTAAAAATATTTGGTTTGCAGGGGTAATTGTGTCTAATCAATATTAATCAAGAAAAATGTAATAAAAGAAAATGAATAAGACAACAACAACAAAGAATAAAAGAAAAAAAGAAATATAATAACATAAGTAAAGAACAGACAAAAATGTATTTTACAATAATTTCATATTTTTGCATGTGTCTGTGATGCAGATTTTCAAGTAAATAAATGTACATAAATGTATGATAATGAATTAAACTACTAATTTCATTTCAAAACAATATTACAGAGCAGACTATATACGCATTACAGTATGCAGATCCCTTTACAGAGACTTTAAAGATACTATGTCCCTTTTGCAGCCAACATCAAATTCTGTAGAACTTTGCAGGAATTATGAATATGTCATGTATGTCCTATCTGTGAAATCAGTGTCGTAATATTCAAATTATGCAAGGAAACCAGTTTACTTGCTAGACTTCACAGCCAGACACTATTCAGTGACTGACTGGCTTTTTTTCATCTTTGGTAATAACATACATAAAATGAGCTGTAAAGGGTACATGAGCATTTGTCTACATCAATAACCCACTTCTTGTAATGGCCAAAATTAAACTGATTGAATCTTTGCGCAGCATAAAACGTACGACCATTCGGTACAATGGTCTGAAAAATCAGACTATTACTTACTGGCTCTATAGCTCCTAAGTCGATTCGACAACTAATAGTCGTTATTTTCCCACTTAAAGACATTTTCAAGCCCCCTTTTTATGGGGAAGTTCTAAATTAGTATTGTATTTCAAATGCTGTTGGAATTTAACCTTTTCATTTTTTGGCCTGCAAATGGGACATAGTACCTTTAAGTCTTTGAAGCTCTAAACATAACTCAACTTACCTGTTCTTCTCTTGTAGATCATCATTACGATTCATAGTAGCAAGAAGGGCTTGTCTCAGGTCATCTGTTTGAAAGGAATCAATTATATCAATACATCTATTGATCTTTATTTTACTGAACAGTTTTTTTTTTTAATGTACAAGATCATCATTAACTTGTCTTTCCCTTTATGAACATGCTACGCAGATTACTTGTATGGCGATACATGTATATCAATCCTGTAAGTCAATCCTTCGTAAGTGCAAGATTTTGACATTTACAGAACAAAATAAACAACCTGTCATACATTGGATGCGCATTGTACAAGGTGTTTATCATTTCAGATGTTTTGATTGCACCAAGAAAGAAAAAAGCCTACATGTAGCCTGTGATGAATACTACATGTAAGATCATAAACACTGCACTGAATAAGATCATAAATACTACATGTAAGATCATAAACACTGCACTGAATAAGATCATAAATACTACATGTAAGATCATTAACACTGCACTGAATAAGATCATAAACACTACATGTAAGATCATTAACACTGCACTGAATAAGATCATAAACACTACATGTAAGATCATAAACACTGCATGTAAGATCATAAATACTACATGTAAGATCATAAATACTACATGTAAGATCATAAATACTACATGTAAGATCATAAATACTACATGTAAGATCATAAATACTACATGTAAGATCATAAATACTGCACTGAACAGACAGACAGATAGATAGGTAAACAGAGATAGAAAGAAAGAGAAACATACAGAGAGAGAGTGAGAGAGAGAGAGAGAGAGAGAGAGAAAGTGAGAAAGATAGAGAGAGAAAGTGAGAGAGATAGAAAGAAAGAGAAACATAGAGAGAGAAAGTGAGAAAGATAGAGAAAGTGAGAAAGATAGAGAAAGTGAGAGAGATAGAGAAAATGAGAGAGAGAGAGAGAGAGGGGGAGGGGGAGCGGGAGAGAGAGAGAGATAGAGAGAGAGAGAGAGAGAGAGAGAGAGAAAGTGAGAAAGTGAGAAAGATAGAGAGAGAAAGTGAGAGAGATAGAAAGAATGAGAAACATAGAGAGAGAGAGAGAGAAAGTGAGAAAGTGAGAAAGATAGAGAGAGAAAGTGAGAGAGATAGAAAGAAAGAGAAACATAGAGAGAGAGAGAGAAAGTGAGAGAGATAGAAAGAAAGAGAAACATAGAGAGAGAGAGAGAGAGAAAGTGAGAAAGATAGAGAGAGAAAGTGAGAGAGATAGAGAAAATGAGAGAGAGAGGGGGAGGGGGAGCGGGAGAGAGAGAGAGAGATAGAGAGAGAGAGAGAGAGAGAGAGAAGGGAGGGAGGGGGAGAAGGATGTTCAATTACCTGTAGACATGTCAGGTGCAAGTCTTTCTGCCTCCTCCGTTCGACCAAGTTCTCCCAAAGAGCTTCAATATACAAAAACAAATAACATAATAAATTGCAAAAATGATTAGTGCCGCTCTGAAAAAGTAAAACAACAGAAAATAGCATTAATGTAATATATTTCAGCAACAAAACAAATACATGTCACCACTTTTAACTCTCATGATACATACATGTATGTAGCTAAATATACCACTGAATAGAAAGTGTTGAATATATAAATGTACATACTGTATACACATAGGTGTAGATGAACACTTATCTAATGTCTGCTTAAAGCAAGAACGGTATCGATTCTGCAGACAATATGCACAATTTTGTTTTAAAAGTATAACACATGACATGTTAGAAGATTGTCAAGCTTGCTAATCAATGGTCGCAGGAAATATAAAAATCATACCTATCTGTGAGGCCTTTCTGTGCTAGAGCTAAACCCAATGCAGCATTCTCAGTCTCAGCACCAAAAGTTAACACACTGGAATCATTAGACTGGATCTCATCTAGTCAACAATAATAACAAAAAATAAAATACCTGTTCTTAACCTTGCTATACGGTAAATCAAAATAACCTAAACCTAACCATTCTCCCCACTCAGCCAAATATCAATAAACAAAATGCCAATAGATGGACCTCTTATCACAGAATGTCATTAAAGTGACTAGGTAACATTGCCTCAGATTCTGAAACAAAATCCTGGATTTAGCTCATGCTGCAAACATAATTATAAACCTTTAGGTCAGTCAGGAATCCCATGACTTTTACAAGCCAATCGCCTGTCTGATTATCAAGATATTTATGATTGGAAATCAAAATTTCATTTTTCGTTTTCCTAACGGTTTTCATAACAATACAGTCTATTGGGGAAAATGAGTATGGTAAAACCGGTCACTCAAAGATTTTTTTTTCTTCAATATTACACCATATCACAGACACTGATAACACGTAGGGCCATGCATCTCAGATTTATCATTGTTAAACGATGCCTTTAATACTAAATATCTATTTCATGTATAACAAAGTAGTATACAAGTACAAATTTTAAAGGTTGATTGCCTGATTTTCTTTCTAGTAATAAGAAAGATAATTGCAGCTTGTATAGCACTCATATCTATCATGTTGTGATGCTCATGCTGCTCAGACGTCATTAACCTGGTTATAACAGAAAGTTTCTAGAAGCCTCTTCTGAGCAAACATTAAAGTACAAGGGTTCTTCTCACAGCCCTTATTTGAACAGAAAATGTCTAAAGCCACAGGGTTATGATTAACAGTACTACATTGTCATTCAATGTATTCATTTCTTCACCTTAATAAACCCTAATGCAGCATCTATGCTATAACAAGCATTTCAAATAAGATTTTTCTTTCTCCAAGCTATTTCGTTCCATAGGTTACAGCAGAGCCATCTATACACAGAGTTTGGCCAACTTGGTTTCACTGGGTCACAACATGGCGTATATTCTTTTGTTTTGTGCTTGCCCAACAAAGCAGTAGTCGCCATATTGTGTCCAACTCGAACTGGGTTGGCCAAACTCTCCTAATCAATGGCACTGGGTTATGGCATCTAAGATTTCTGTAAATCTGATGAATGTATCAAGCTGATAACCCTTCTAGAGCTTAAATCAGACAAAAATAAAATATGTTATTACTTCGTAAATTTATGTTCAAAATTGCATAAAACATTTCATTAATACATGGTAATGTATGGGACATATTTTGGCCTTGCCCAATGACAACCTAAATCTAACATTCAAGAACCAATCAACCTGCAGGAGAACATACCTTGTGCAACAGGAAACATGGCCTCATCAGACTCCTCACCGAGTAGATGAAAGCTTCCTTTACCGGTACTCAATGCAGGACTCATCCTATCCATCGATTCTACACTAGCTCTCTTAGTAGATGTTGAAGACTCCTCATCAGCATTCCCATCAACATCACCATCTCCATTTGACAGTCTCTCTCCAGCTCCAAATGTATCATATATACTCCTGGTTGTTGTACCTTCGGGAGTGGAGATGGTAATGTCCTGACGCAACTGATCGCTGACTTCCGTCGCATCCACAGAGTTCCGTAACTCGTACTGTGCTAGCGTGGATGTTTCTAGTGGCGTTGAGGGTGGGGTTTTTGCCGGGAATGAAGAGTACAGCTCTCGTGAGTGGAGTGCAGGATCTCCACCCCCTACATCGGGTGTGACGCTACCATTGACAAGCGCCATCTGTTGACGAGTGATCTCCATCTCATGGTTCTTCATTGAGTTGCGTATTCTCTGGTATTGATCAAGATGGGACACATCTTGAGGTGTGGAAGGGGGCGTGGTTGCAGGAAATGACACCGGAAAGTCTTCAGATGTTGAAGAATGGTCCCTGGATATATCTACTTCATTATCATTAACATCACTTCTAACTACCGGCCTCGACACTCCAGCAGGTTGTACGGCTAACGAGTCAGTTAATCTTCCACCACTACTAGCAGATTCCGTCTCTTTATCAGATCTTAGTGAAGATGAACTACTTTCAATAGCACCAGACAAAGATGAGCTTCCACTACTGAGACTAGAGCTTCCTACTCCTAGTGCTGAGAACCGTCCTATATCACTACTTGGAGCAAAATCTTGTGAACTATCATGTGATTCTACCGATTCATTGCGTCCAGTATCAACCAGGTTGACTTTAAATGATGGAGATCCTGCTAGTACTGATGATGATGATGATGATGTTCCTTGATTGTCATTAAATGATACTATAGACACAGAGCCTTTCTTCTTGCCTTTCTTCTTCTTCTTCTCCTTATGACCTGAAAACAACAGAGAGAAAACAGTCACTTCAAAATATCGTGCCAGTATCTGGAAATAATGACAGAGTACTTATGTGAATATACATGTAGATACAAGTAGGAGAAAGAAGGAAATACATGATCATGTATCAACACTTATTCACATTTCAAACAACTTACCATTATATTTTTTTTCAAGCATATATGATTCCCAAATCCTCTACATTCGTAGTCAGATTCAGAAAAGAGTGTCTTGCGATGAATTCACAATAATAGCTATCGTATGTACATGTCATAACACAGAATGGAGGTCAAAATTCATACTTCTGTCACGGTCAAGGGTTCTCCTGTTATCTTCATTATTTCAAAACAAATTTATCTTGGCATAACTGGACTTTGATTAACTGGAACGCAACTACTATAAATCTGAGCATCTGACATCTGACACATATAAACGCCTTCACAAATTCCCCCCACCCCCCAAAAAAAATGATAATAATAATAGTTTTAAAAAACCTCTTCATATCACAATTTCCATGTACATTACAGGAACAACATTTATATCAGCTACCTTCTGCTGTTTTATGGTCTCACAATCATTTTTCATTTATATTTCACATATTCACTTATTTATATTCACTCCATGTCTTCTAAGAATAATTGCTTAGTCTAGTCATACATACCTTGTGTTGCAGCACTGGCTACTATGACAGGTTCTGGATCTTGGTCCTGTATGTTTTGGGCCTGGACTGTCTCAGGAGCTTGTATGAATGACGAGAGAGACTCAAACGCTGTAGGCTAACAAACCACAAATAAAAGAATCAAGTAAGAATAGGATGAATTGGAATTAAGATTTGGTGCTTAGATATGCCTTGTGACAATTTCATTAAATCAATTGATTTCTATTCTAATTTTACAAGATAATAATGCCATAATCAAATAACAAGATAACAATGTTTAAAGGTTGGAACTATATTGTCTGCTGAGAGTTTGCAGGGCATTAACTCATACATGTACTTTAACTGAGTTAATGATCCTCTTGCTCTCAGCAGACAATATATCATTACTGGATAATTAGTCAGTTAAACAGTTAGTTATTAAACCCCACACCCCCCCCCCCTCAACAACAAAAAATAGTTTAAAAGGATTCTTCATTGCCCCTTTAATGTCTTCTTTTTCTCTCTCTCTCTCAGACCCCTTTGATTTTTAATAGATACCCAAACTTTATGAAATATAATTGTTAAAGTCATGATTCATGGATGAGTTTGATTTTTAATATGTCGTAGAATGCATCTTGAACTCTGCATTGTTGGGCAATTCTTTGCAATGTGTCTCCTCATACCATAAAC
>CP137673.1:1352850-1549792 GCA_037976565.1 Mesocentrotus franciscanus
TCATAGTACCGTTCTCGACTGTTTGAATAAAGTTTCCCCTCCCCGCGAAGTCAACAGAGAGAGAAAGAGAGAAAGAAAGAAAAAGGAAAGATTTTAACCCCAAATCGTGGGGGGACATTTCACCACCTGAAAATTGGGGGGACGTGTCCCTCGTCCCCCAGGATAATGGATTGACGCCCTGATAGGCCTACGAATATTGTTCTCAGCATGCACTTCACTCCCATTATCATTTTGGTTTTTTCACACATTGCTAAGTTAATTTAGTCCTACAATGAAAATAATATACAAATATACAATGACACTCGAAGGATAATGGATTGACGCCCTGATAGGCCTACAAATATTGTTCTCATGCACTTCACTCCCATTATCATTTTGGTTATTTTCACACATTACTAAGTTAATTTAGTCCTACAATGAAAATAATATACAAATATACAAATATACAATGACACTCGAAGTGACTCGAGGATCTAGCTAAAACTATTCGCATCGAAGGAACATCAAATCGTATTATATTATCCCGAGGGCCATCGATCGCGGCCCCAGAGAGAACAGTACTGTTCCCGAGTGCGAATAGTTTTAGCTTGTTCCGAGAATGAGTCATTGTATAATTGTTTTATATCCCTTCCACCTGTAGGCCTATCATTCCTTGGACACTTCTGTAATAGCATGTACCGTACTCACATTCACATCACATTCAATAAAGAAATAAAAGAAAACAACAATTCATTGCACGGCTCAAACACGAAACATTGAAGAGTCTAAAGACACGCTATACAGCCAGTATTACAGGTACAGCAGTAGAGTGCTGCAGTTACCGCACAGGGTACAGTAAATTGCATGGCGTGAGCGCCGTGACTGGCACCGCGGAGTTGCCCGTGCGGAGGCATTTGATATTACGTGAGCTCGCTGAATTTACCTTCTCGTCAGTTATATGGTCTCGATAATTACAATCTATTTGCGTTATTGTTGTTGTGATTTTAATGTAGTTTTCATGAAAAGACCAATAAAGCAGAAGCTTGGACTATGATTATGTTGACATGGTTCACAGAATATGTATAAATATTTTCAAAGTAAAGATTTTACGCGAAAAATCGGACGGTTTGTGCCAATATATCGCAGCTGTCGCACGAATTGTCTCAACTGTGTGTGTGTGTGTGGCCTGGGCGTAGAACCAACATAATACGTTCTCGTCAGTTTGGCTGCTGCAAAGGCCTATATATAGCAAGATGCCTAACACCGGACAGGCCCAACCCGTTGCGCCTTGTACTTGCTACGCCACATGACTTGAGTGGATTGTCGTATGCTGTGTATTTCTCTGGCATGCCCGTAAAGTGCCTACAAAGCATATCATAAGCAAGATGCCTAACACGGGTAGGCCCGCTCTGTTGCAGCGTGTATCTGCTACAACACATTATAGAGTGGATCGTCTCTTAAAAGTGTATCTCCTTGATTAGACAGAGGGCGGGTGCACGCCTTGCTGCCTCACTCGCGGGTTCGTCGCCTTCTTGCACGGACAACGACGGCCGTGCTCGTCCGCTTGTCCTCCCGGGACCCCGAAACCACCTTTAACGACATCGACAGCGACCGCGGGTCGACGTGGCACGCGGGTACGGGAGACATGCCTCGTATAATTGTGTCGCCGTTCCCGCGCCACGGCGAAGGGGGGCGCGGTCGAGGAAAGACGTTTTTCATGAACCGTTTTTACCCCCCGCGACGATTTTGCGTATTAATATATAGATAGAGAGAAAGAGAGAGAGAGAGAGAAAGAGAGAGAGAGTGAGAAAGAGAAACAGACAGAGACTGACGCACCATCAGACACAGAGAGAACAGGCAGAGAAATAGAGAGAAAGAGAGAGAGAGAAAGAGAGAGAGAGAGTGAGAAAGAGAAACAGACAGAGACTGACGCACCATCAGACACAGAGAGAACAGGCAGAGAAATAGAGAGAAAGAGAGAGAGAGAGAGAAAGAGACAGACAGACAGACAGAGAGAGAGAAAGAGAGAGGGGGTAGTAAGATGATGTCTGAATGGGAAATAACCCAGCATGGGAAGGAAGTCAAATGTCTAGTGGTCATAACAATTACCAAACACAAGGACACGCATTAGTTGGCAAACATTACAGAGAAACAAACCATAACAAATCGATGTTTCTTTCATTATATAGCCAATGCAATCATTGTGTCAACACATCATCTACTCAATTTAATATCCAAAATCAGAGGGGAGTAAAACTTCATACAAATTTGAGATACTTCCAAGTCTTCAACCTTAAAATAAGAAAGTTATGACATTTTTAAAGTTGAGATCAGATATGAAGATACTCCCACAGGAATAGCAATTAGGTTACTATGTCACATTAATACAATGACTGTTCTTGTCTCTTACAACTAGCAGACAATGTTTTACATGTCTTCTGATAATTCTTAACAAACAAATGTTAATATTTCATTGGCATCACACATGTTTTTTCTCCTTTTCACTAGATCTGTTATGATTTTTTTAATGAAATTTCATTGCATGACAGACAGTATCAAAGCCAAATCCCTAATCTTATTTGGCAGGAGAGGCATGCACTTGTAAGCGGATACTTCCAAATTGCCAAATACAATGTACATACTAAAGTACTGCACATGTACATGTACACCTGTATATGTAAAAGGTACAACATACATGTACATATTTTGCATCAAGTATTCTAAAACCTACACCTAAAATTTATGAAGTTGTATCTTGATCTACACAAATGAGAAAAAGGGAGGGGGAGATGACAGGGGGCTCCACACATGGGTAGTCTGTCATATGACTTGTCACATGACCATGACGATTCTATATATAGTAGTAAATGAATAATAATTAGATCAATTTATATAGCACAGCTACTATATTAATATACTCTGCAGCCGTGTGATGGAGAAAAAAAAACTCTTGACAGTGCTACTTTACAGACACACAACCAAAAACTATTCAAAAGCTTCTGAAAGTACGTCTTCAACAAAACATTGAAGACGGCAACATGTGAGACTTTTCTTATGTCTAATGGTAGGTTATTCCAGAGCTTTGGAGCAGCACAACTGAAAGCGCATTCTCCAAGAGTTACCAGGTCTTGTTTTGTGTGAAGTAGCTTTAGAAGCAGCTAGTCCTGTGTACTACATACATGTAAAGTAAATTGTTTGTGTGATTGGCAATAAATTGACACTTAGCAAATATCATTAAGAATGAACAGACAGCTTCCAGTTTGGCTTTAATATAGAGGTTAAAGTCTAATCTAACCACCACTTACTGTAGCTGTGATATTGATCCTAATTACCTGTATTTCACAATAAAATCCTAGTAATACGTGTGAGCAAGGTTCATTTCATGACAAGAGATACAGACAGTTTTACCAGAGATACAGCTAATCTTGAGCTCTTGTATGGGAATCGTATGTCGAGAGAACATGGCTATAATTCATTCTGGATCGTTTATCCTGCAATAGATTCATTGTTTGAACCAGAACAGTAAAATTCAACTCACAAACTACAACTCTCATTTGCACATACATCTGTAGTGACCTGTGTTAAGCACATGGTGTCGGGCCTACTTACAGTGTACCTTGATTTCCCTATCTTTCTATGCTCATTACTCGGCCCCTATACATTTTCTACCAAAATCATTTGGTACATGTCATTTATTTGTAATCTTGAACATTCATTGTAAGTTTTGTTGGATTCTGTGAGAATTATCTTGTATCATTACCAGAACTCAAGCTTATCGTTAAGCAGCCTTCTCAATTCTCAATATTTCCTTTTTTACCACTTTTTGTATCCTCCTAAAAATATGTGGTATTTCTTTCTATTGAATGAAACAACGGTTACTACTAAAGAATTGTTAGCATGAGACAGTCATGATTACACGAGTTCTGCTTGGCTCATACAGAGAGTCAAGTAATATATATATACAAATCAAAACTTCAAGAATGACTAATATAATATATATACATTCTTTTATGTCGATATGTACATGTACATATATTCAAATACAAGCATGAGCTCATCCTAGGTGTATTTTACATTTATTACTATCAATGAGTCCTCTATTGACATTGAAGTGTACTTTCAATATGTGTCAGTAACAGAAAGATTGCCAAAATCATCTCAGAACCCTCAATTAAAACAAAGTCTTTAAACTACATGAACATGTCAGTGGCGGATCCAGGGGGGGGGGGTTTGAGGGGCCCTCCTGGCAAAAAAAAAACAGGTAAAAACACCATTTAAAAAAAAAAAAGTGCTCTACCACTACCTCCCCCCGCTTATTCACCGGCTGGCCGAGTTGCCGCTATATTTTTTCACGAATTGGGCCCCCTCCCTTGCCACCGGCTGGATCCGCCCCTGGTACATGTATATGTGCTGTAGGTTTCCACAGACACTTGAAACAATACTTCCATATTCAATCATTGTTTGTCTAGGATAAACAAAGCACTTAAAGTTGCTATCAAATTTAAATATGATTGCTGAACACTGTATGAAAAAAGTGAATGTACTTGTATAAATGTAAAGAATAACTAAGAAATAGGACAGCCTTTAGAAAATTTCAATTTAGGGTTTGGTAAGGTCAAGATTGTTCAAAATGTAACTTCCCTTCAAAATTTGCAATGTTAACTCCTGCAATGCTAAACTTAGACAGCTTTTTATTTAAAACCAATCTTACGCTATCAAACATTTTGGGGATATAAAGATCAGGGCCAAGGGAGTTGTGAATGCAATTAATAGTAGCGTACATATTCCCCAAAATAGTAATAATAATAATACAGTAATATAATAATATTACATTTATTAAGCCCCTTTTCATTAGATAAGAAGCACATAAACAAGAAATACTTACAAACAAAGAGAGAACATTATCATACAAAGCTTACATTAATTACAAACAGAGAGGAATATTACAACAAATGATAAAAGATGTGTTTTCAGACACCTCTTGAAAGCTGTGAGAGTATGGCCATTCTTTAGTACAGGGGGTAAGTACATACTAATGCTTGTCTGGGCTGAGAAGTAAGAATACAAAGTGTATAATGCAAGGATCTTGTGGCATGCTTACAGAGATACTAATCTGGGTAGAAGAAGCCTCATGAAGTCAATAAGTTAATGTATCTTACCTGCTTAGTACCATTGAGCTCTGGATTGTCAATGTTAATAGCAAAGAGAATAGATCCTAGACCTCTAGCCATGGTAGGTAGCATTGTAGATCTCTCTTCATCTAGTAAGTAAGCCCATGGCTCATAGTACTGTCTGGATAATCAGAGACAGAGATAAAGTTATGAATGATAGCAAAGAAGAGAGAATAGTTTCCAGACCTACGGTTGGTACATGTAACATTACAAATATACAACTCTCTTAATATTAAGGTTCTGTTAGGAAAATAATGTAATACTGTCTAAAGGACATTGTAATGAGACAAAGAGATGAAGTTTAGACCATTTCAAGTGGATTAAAAGGTTCATAGTACTGTCTAAATAATCAGAGACAGAGATAAAGTTATGAATGATAGCAAAGAAGAGAGAATAGCTTCCAGATCTATGGTTGGTACATGTAACATTACAAATGTAGATCTTTCTTTAATAATTTGAAGGCTCTGTAAAGCTAATAATGTATTACTGTCTAGAGGATATTATAATCAGAGACAGAGATGAAGTTTAGACCAATCCAATTGGATTAAAAGGTTTAATCCTACATCAAATAGTGATTCTGGATACACAATGTCACCTACCCAGTATCTTTGTTTCACGTATTTACTAGTCATGCAGACAGAAAGAACTACAGGAGTATGTGAAGAAATCTCTTTGTTTGAGAAGGTCTACAGGAGTGACAAAACCTTGTCTGCTTAACTTAATAACAACTTGTAAAAGCCTTAACCATATTCATATTCTAGAAAATAAGAAAAAATGAGAAATTAAGAAAAATATTTAAAAAATTGAAAATACGAAATGTACTCATGCATTAGTACATTTTTGTATTGATTAGCGCTAGTCTGGTTTGAAATTACATTTTAAAACCTGCTGGCTGACAATAAAACAACAGTGGAAAGTAAGCTCTCCTTTGACACAAAACCAAATTTGAAAAAAAATACTTCTTTTTAAAGTATGGAACAAGAATTACTGGATGAAATTTAAACTCCATCTCCAAGAATTGAGTTCACTAATGGACACTCTCTTAGCAGATGACATGCTATTATAGTCTCAATGAAAAATACTTACTTGATCATAGCTGTACCACCGAGTATCATATGCATATACCTCTCAAGAGAGTGTTCATTGAGAGTGCTTCGGAGCCATGCTCTACCACGTCCTGCATCTGTGGTAATATGTTTGAGGGCGCTATAACGTTGGATCTCATGGGGCGTCAGTTGATCTCTTACTATGGGCCAGTAAACTGAATTATATGGAAATGAAATAGAAGAGTTACCGGTATAATATATGCAGGAATCATTTTCAGGGCACCTGTTTAAAATGACATGGAGTGGTATAAAGTTATAATTAAAACAAACAAAACAAGGAAATATGTATTTACATATCAACATTTAAATCAACTTCATGTGCTTAAAGATAAAGACCAGTTCTGGTCATGCGATTGCATTGTGAAAGAAACGTTGTGAAAGAAACGTTGTGGAATCGATCAGAAAAGGTTGATCATCTAGCGTGTGTACTGTGCACGTTCTGAAATCATCAAAATGATAAGAAATTTGGCCCAGTCTTGGTAAAGTTACAAGCACTGTACACAGAAAGATGTATATGGGACTACGCGACCACGTGCGCGATATCTATTTGGTCCCAATAGATATAATAATTTACCAAATATATCAATTAGTAGGCAGTTTCCCAACTTTCCCGGCAAAATTTGTATCATCACGTATTAGTCAAAACATATTCTTTCACATGATTGGTAATGAGAGCTTCCATTTCAATTTTTTGAGAGAGGGGCATTTCCAAAACTGGTCTTTACCTTTAAAGGCTACACATGTAATCTAGGCTGCTTTTGTAAGATTTCTATCAGACCCGATTCAGACTTGAAATATATTTAGTTTATAACATGTACCTAGTATTCATGACATTGACATACTCGATCCCCTTATCGTTATTTCAAATATATGTGAACTCACAAAAAGGTGCTTTTTAAAACATGGTTTGACCAAATTCAGCCTTTCTAAAATTCATAAACTCAACCCAAGGTGTATTGTGTCACATTTAAAGTGTGCCGTTGCATGATGCAAGGAAAGTTTCCTGCGCCCTTGCACGAAGGTAAACAATTATGTAGATCCATGCTCTACAGTGTATACCTAATGTACATGTACAGTGTAGGGTCTGAAGTTATTTTTTGCTGTAGGCTACCAGCTACTGTACATGTACACAGGCCCAATGTAGGAGGGTCTGATGCTGTACATGTACTGTATTCGCACACAAGCACTATATTAATTATGTAACTCATTAAGCTACATGTATTTACATGTAACAGTACACATGTATTTTGGTCTGTGCTACACATTATCACAGAGAGCAAAAGAAAAAATGGTGAATATGTTTGCATACATATATATATGTACAGCTGTATGTATCTAATGATACTCCCTTTAATTCATGCACAAAGCTCGGAAATGGTGTTGTGGAATTGACTATACCATAAGCACAAGAATAGTGAAATAGAGAATATCTATTAAAGACAGTCATACAGGTACCTGTATGCATTTACAATGGCTCATAATTAAAATAATTAAGCAATGATATAAAAACAAAGTAAATTTCATTTGATACTCATAATCATTACGCCTACACATACGTGAAAACACTCAACTGGGGTTTCCCACCCTTTAGTCTCTCTCTCTCTCCTTCCCTCTTTAAGACATCCAATCTGCAATGCAATCTTCAAGAGCTTATCAAAACCTTACACTTTATGCTAATGAAGCATATTATTACAGTGTAAATGTACAGAAACCGAAAGTAAATGAAAAAGGAATTTAAGTAATTACCTGAAGAATCACTTGTACTCCTCAAGTTACATGTACATGTACATGGTCTTTCTAAACAAGGAAATGGACATTGTCTACATGCGTACAATTCATTCCTACAATTCATGCATTTTAAATTGTACATTGCACTAGTAAAATTTACATGTATACAATACATCCAAAGGAATAAGGCACATTGAAAGATTTTTTCTTTGTTCTTATAATTTCACATGTACATTCTACATTTCTACCTCATCATTTTCATCACCATCAATTATTAGTCAGCACTTTCCCTCTTACGATCGAGGGGTTACTGACTATTGCGCCATGATGACGCTTCCTCCCTCCACTTCTTTTTTGTATCTTTCTACATCATATCTTTCCATGAAATCTTCAGTCTTCCTTTCCCTCTTATGCCATCCACTTCCAGATCCCACGCTCTCTAAATACAGGTTCATTCATCTTCCCTTCTCAAACACATGACCCATCCATCTCAATCCACTTCTCTTTACCACTGCAACAACAGTATCTACTATATTCCTGACCAAACCAAAGCTCACTTGTGTTCTTTCCATGGGACAGTTTCACACCACACTTCTCTTGTACCGTGGCTCTTTACATTTAATTAAGAATGAACATGGTGGTATCTCTTACCAGGTTCTGCATCTGTTTTGATGAGAGGTAGATTGGGCATAGTCAATCCAGTCATCTGCCTGTATGTGTATGTAGTGAAAGATAATTAGTGGTAATACGTAACAACATTAAACCATAAAGTAGAAATAAATTGTGGTACATATACATAGGTATATAGCTTTAAGCCTTTATTTGTACATGCTGAGTGTAGTAAATAGCCTAGATGTAAGATTTCTTTTGCACGCACATGTATACATACTGTACGTGTATATTCACACAATATTAAAAAACACTGGACAGAATGTTGAAAAAATTGGCATAAACAGAGATCTTTCGACCAATTACAAAATATTGAATTATACACGTATGAGATCATAATTCAACCCAACAGAAAAGAAAAAAAAAATATATTTTTGGCTAGATCTTATATTATCCTAGGTTAGATTAAAATCTATTACATGTCTGTGATGGAAGAAAAAGAATGCGTATTGAAATGGTATTATTGATTATTTTCATCACTAGCCCAAACTATGTTACAGCTGAAACAATTGTTCATATATTTCTAATATACAGCTGCCTGACCTGAATGCTCTGTACATTCAAATCATGACTGAATAATTAATGGAACTATGATAACATGAAATAGCAATAGTTAAATTCAAACTGTCGGATGACAAGCATTAATCATGGCCTGATGTCAAAATAGACTTCATGCAGTCTGAAGTAAATAGACTAACAATTAGATTGTCTGTGAATCACGCTAGATGGTTCTCAGAATTCGGGATTTGTTCCAATTAAATCAATGCAAAATCTCCACAGTAAATGCTTACATACAGCTCCCTATACTGAAGCAATTAACAGTGGCAGCTCTGAACCATGAGCAACATGTTATCACTGTAACCCTTGTTTGCTTGAATACTCCCACAAATGTCCATTATTGTGTAAGTAGGCAAACATAAAAATGGCAAAAATAATGCTTATGATTGTACTAACCGCAATGTAAACATGTAGGTGAACAAAACAAAACAAAATTACTCAAGGAAAAAGTCACAAGATAAATATGTACATGTATGTGTACGGCTGGAGTGTTTTAGCACTTAAAATGTCGCTAGGCATCTTCATATAATACCCAAATAGGCCTATTACTGGGTAGGTGAAAATATTTCCTAATTAGTATTTAACTAATGAATTGTCTTTCTTAAAATTTCTCTTTAGTTGATTTTGATGAAGAATGCTGTCATAAGGAAATAAAAGTTGCATGATTTGCATTCAGCTTACTTCATACTCATATAGAATAGAGAATAAAAGATGATTTACATGTCTTTCCTAAAAATATCTTTCTCTCAGTTTACAAAAGTATGGATCACGTTACAATACAAGGAACTAAGGAACAATTCATGATCTATTAATGTCATACTGACTAAAAGAAATGTAAAAGCAATAAAATGGTAAGAGTATGGAATTTAAAAAAAATCATAGTTCCACTGCAGAGAAATATCATGTTTTGGTGTAAAGCAAAACTTTTATGAATTAAAAACCACTTCTCAGTATCAAGCAATACAAAAATTTAGAGTTCAAACTACTTAACTAAATTGTCTAATGTGACAGAATAGTTTCATATCAATGTATTCCTTTTATGAACTGGTTATACAACAACAATCAAGAATGTATACTGAATCCAATTTTTTACATGATTTTTGCCAATTCTGCTCATGAATTATGCATAATTCAAAGCATACAAATCCAATAATTGTAATGACATCAAACACCGATGGGTGATGATCTCTCCAATCTCTTCAAATATTGGATTATAAGAGCCTTGTCCACATTTTTAACACTCATCTGAAACCAAACATGAAGATCACATAACATCTTCAATTGGTAACCTATGACTAGAAATTTTTATAGACAAAGATTAGCATTCACTAACAAGGACCAAGTATTATATTGACTTACTGGAGAGCACTGAGTGGGTTTATAGAAGGCTTCTTGAGTCCATGCTGTAGAACTGCTTCATACTGAGCACAAAGACAAGACACCCGACTGTCTGCATCCGTAGCAAGCTCTGAACGTCCACCAAACCTCACCTGACATTGCTTGACAGCATCCAGAAGACGATCCAAGAGGTGCTGTCTATCAGTAGAGGCTGGCTGGGCCATGGTCAGACTAAAATACATGTAGGCAGAGTGCAAATACAGAAAGAAAGTTCATGTACACATTCTAGATATAGACCCTCTAGTCTAGGTGACTGACATTTCCTATTTGTACATGCCAAATGGCACATAGCCTTGGTACCAATTAACAGCAATACATGTAGGATTGACTAAATAAATCAAAGAATGAAAGATTTAGATCTAGAAGAGGAATTTATGTAATTTATGTAAACTAGACTTTGGGAGTTTGGCAATTGCTGTTCATCAATTTCTACATTCTCAGGTTAACTGTGACTGTGAGATACATCGAAAACAAGTCTGTGTGCAGGAATCCGTGTGCAGGTAGACCGAAAGCTTCAGTCTCTGATATCGACGGTTGTTCCGCTGAGATTACATCTGGCTCCTCTGACCGCCTCTATACATAGACTGAAGTACGTCAATGGGGTAGTGTGGGGAACGAATGGTTCAGTTCGGCCGGACTGCGATGAATGAGATATGCAACGAGTTTTTCACTCTTTACGTCTTCATATATCCACTTTGGCTGCAATATTACACTGAATATTATTTAAGATGAAAAGTAACACGGAAATATCTACTTTGACTTTTAATACGATAGCTTGCTCATTTAGATCCTATATTAATGATTAATCCGAGAAAGTCTTGTAGTCAACAAGATTTGTTGTCAGCCATCTTGGTTTAAGTTGATGAATATTCATTTTTTCTTTTCGAACGTCCAATAGCTACGTATGAGTCAGCCCGGCTTGAGCCGGTGATGTTTGAATATTCATAAGCCCAATATCAAACACGTGCTCTGATTGGCCATTGGGCTTGTTTTGGTCGGTTGACCCGAAATATATCGGGCGGGTCATGTCATAGATTACCAGTTCGAATGCATGAACGTACCGTTTCCTTGGTTCTGAGATAAAAATTGGATAATTCATATACGTAAGTCCGTAAATTTTGCATTTAGAAATAAGTCATTAAAAAATTGATAACTGTACATAGGAGAAAAATAGACATAGATCTAGTATTTTTGTATCTGATTTATAAATCAGAAAATTAGATCTAAATAAAGAAAATCGTGGGAGAAAGTTTTTGACCTTAAACTAAAGCTGGCCAAAATCGGTGCGAGCCGTATGGGGTACCGTCTGTGTATGGGGAATGTCAACAAATGTCAGTTTTATTAAAGAATGACCCATACCAGACGGTTATTTCTGTCTAGTGTGCAGGATACACCGTCCCGCACAATGCACAAGATGTAAACAAAAGACAGTCGAGTCACAGGCAAGGTGCAGCCAGTGAGTGAGCCACAGGCGCAGTCACAACACCGCGCACGACACAGTCACTCCTCATCGTCAGTTTGTTGCTTTATTCAAAGGTATTTCTCTCAACAGAATGTTCTTATAACCATTTTATCGTAGATTAAGAATATTTGAACTATACTTACGAGTCTGTATATTACGAATGTTCCTCAAAACCCGATATTTATTCAGCAGAATTCCATCAAATGATAATGCATCAAGCGGCTCCTCCACTGAACACAGAACTAGAACGGCCCCTTTTTGTATGGTATCTTCTAATTAGCGTCCAAATTTCGCACAAGTCTATTTATGGGGGTCGTGCACATAGTAAATTATAAAAATCGATATTCATACAGAAAATATGATGACAAATATATGCAGATATATCCTAATGGATAGGCTAATAATGAGTAAGACGTTTTAGGTGATCATCACTCAGGAAAATCGGAGTATTGATAACCCTCAGAAAGGTATAATTTGAGCGTTCAAAATGAATCATAATTTGATGGTTATAACCGTAATGTTATGAAAAGGTCGAAATTTCTTATACCCAAGACAGTTAAACTATCGATCGCCAATTTGTTTGTTTGTTTGTTTAGTTTTATTTCCACTTTTTCAGATCAATACAAAGAAACATCATACAAATAAATATAATGAGTAACATGTAAGTTTGACAAAATATGTTTCTAGTTAAAATACAATCCAAAAACAAAAAAAAAAAAAAACAAATATATTGATTTGTGCCAAACCATCGTGAAAACATAATCTGCATAAAAATAAGAAATAAGGGGGAGAATGGATATCTTCGTTTTGGAAGTTTCTTACAAAGGAAAAAAGCAGGAGACCACATGTCGTAAGCGAAAATGCTTGAGGATGACCGTGGCCTCGGCCGAGTTAACAAATAAAATTTTGAGTGAAAATAACAAAATATATTAGTGTTTGGTATGATACAGATCGAATTTCTAATTCTATACTAATTAGGCAGAATCACGGACAGTATAAAGGCATTATCAAAGTCTATTTTAGCATAAAGTAATACATTGAAAACTGTGAGATCGCGGAAACAAATCAATCATGCTATGCATAAAAGAATTACAACCATGAGTCATATACCGTCAGTCCCGTTACATAGTAAACAATTAATATTGATATAATCTGGGAATTCGAATATCAGTTATATTACATATTAATCGCCCAAAATAGGGCCTACATAGGCCTACCGATTCACAGCGGAGCTAATAAATAATGTAAAACAGTTTAATGTCCAAATGAAGATTTGATATGATTTAGGTAACAAAAAATAGTGGTACTTTCAATAGATTTGTATACGGTGCTGCTAATTATATTTATTCTTACAATCGTAATACCATACTTATTTTATACTTTGTTTTCGCTGAGGCTAGTTAGGGTACTATTTCACTCCGAGAACTCTTTCTCTATCCAAAACAAAAAAACACTTACAAACAAACAACAAGGAAAGAAAACGAAAAAGAGGTATAAATGCTAGGCAACTACTACATCTGCAGCCAAATTTATCCTTGCAATGTGATATAAAATGATACAAAATGAACGAGAGATAACCTGACGAATTTCGAGAGACCTGATGTAGGCCCTAATAATCTATATAAAAAAATAAAACAAACAAAACATCTCTTCCCTGAGGGTTATCTTATCCACAATTTCTGTTTTCTGCACATGTAGCACATAAAATGAAGACGAGAGCTCTCTCAGGAAAAACATCAAAATCTGCAGACTCCCTCTTTAGTTTCTTTCACCGGATGTTTTTGCGGGTGGAATAATAATATTTAGGCCCTTGTTCTCATAATTATGATGTCACTTTGGGGATAACCTAAATTCAGAACAGATATCAACCCCTCCCGGGTAAGATTTAGTTCACAGTAGGTGCCTATTACCCTGTCAGTGAATAACCCCTATTATTATATGGTGTTTAATAAAACATCATGCATGTACCATATTCAGTGGCGTATCCAGCATATGGCGAAGCCAACAGACGCCCATTCCCCATGTTACCGTTTAAATGACGTAAAGATGAAATCAATGAAACTACTGTCTTTATAAACTGTTACTGACTGTAAGAAAATTCCTCAACTATTCAAAAGGATGGAGGAAAAAATCTCCTGTTATCTAGGGCGCAGACTAACTGACCTAAATATTGAAGTTATACTGTAGCTTTCTTTTGTAATCTTCCATATAAAATCAGACTGAACTTCATTCAACTCGGTAAGTTCTCAGACTCTATTAATCATAAGGCTCTATATATATAGGCCTTCACAATTTCTTGCGTTTCTTTCGAGTCTATGATGAGATACAGTGAGAATGCCTTGTCAACAACAAACAAACAAAAGACAAAATAATTATAATAATTAAAACGATAATAACAATAATCATGAAAATTGCTATAGCGCTTATATCCACCATGCAATGTATTCAAGGTATTCTGATACATGTAATTCCTTATCCCGGCTCTTCGTAGGGTAAGCCTACCGCTCACGAATGGTAGACATTGAACACCTGGGTGGAGAGTGGCAGTATGGTAGATTAATGTCTTGCCAAAGGACACTCGGGTCGCGTTAGGGCTTGAACCCATACATGTTTAATCTATTTGAAACAGAATGTTACCTTTCAGTAGAACATTCATGTAAATAGATGAGAAGACTCTTATTCCTTACGATCACGTCTCGATAGAAGGTCCTCAAGATGAAGAGTAATCCCATTCTATTTAACTTGAGAACTTGAGTGAACTTGAGACAGCATCTGTCTGGAATATTTGTCATTAATCAATCACGTTCTGAGTTCAACCTGCCTCAAACAAAGCTTTTGATCTTTGGGGCGGGGACGCCGGCCTGGGGTATCATCAAGCCAAACTTAACCTGTTGATTACCGAATTATCCTATTCCCATCCCATTGACTATTGACTAGTGACTAGTGACTAGTGACTACCTGGTTCCAGTAGGCGATAGTTTGAAAGTCTATTCACTTTATAATGTGCAAAGTAACATAAAATCTACTATAATAGTGGAAGTACTCCGTTGGGAGAGAAGATTGTGCACAATTTGTGTACTTTAATAAAATGTATTTGAAAGGTTTCGTGTGTATTAAAGTAAAGAATATCTGATTTGGCAGGAACACATGCCCCTGGGCTGTACCCCCCTCCCTCACCACCCCCGATCCGTCACTGGTAGCAACAGTGGTATAATAAAAGCAATCCTGAGTTTTATTGTTTGATGTTTGCAATTTTACAATCCATCAGTCATTTTGGTCACGAATAACGGACGAGGCATTTTTGTCATAAATGGTTTATCAAATGACTTTTTTTGTATAAGTTGACTTCTATTTTATTTATAAATCAAATCTAAAATAATGACGTAGACGAATGTTTTGCGATCAATTCAATGCTGGTATGAAATATTAATCAGTATTCTGACTCAAATTGGCAAAGACGTATCACCCGGTCCGAATAGCAATATTCTTTTGACAACCAATAGTGAAGCAATAATTGTTAAAGTGACTCGGTAACATTGTTGAAGGTTGATGAAAAAAATTGCACAATTTTTGAATAAAATGTTACTTATTATATTCCTTCTACTATACTAACCCTCTAACATGCAAAAAATCCTGAAAAAATCCTCAAACCACAAAGATATCTATGGTTTTCTTTGAAGGCGTCACTGGTCAACACCCTTTAACAGTGATTAACAGTAAATTCTCCCAACCATTTTTGAATTTTCCCAACCGTTTTTCTATGAAAAAAGACATAAAACAGGCTTTTAAAAAATCTTTCAACACTTAAATGTCTGGAATGGTATATAGAGCCAATTTATTGTTTTGTGACGATTTACATTCACCTAAAATGTAATTAAATTGTAATAATATAGTAGGGAGAATTAAGGAATCGATCAGATCAGTTTTTCCCAATTTGTATCATTAATAATGGTCCGTTTTTACTTAAATTTTCAGATTATCTTTAATTGTACATCTAGCATTGAAGTCATTACCTTAGCACCACTTTCTCTCATCTGAACAATGTTACCAAGTCCCTTTAATACCCTAACCCAAATCTAAATAAAACAAAGTCCGTGCCGCAGTCCTGGTTGTCAATAAAACCCCCTCCTCTCCGGGAATCTCCTCCCAGGGGTCGGGCAGCAAATGCTGACCATGTATGCTGGTCGCATTCTTTGAAGTACTGTTTTATAACTCACCCCAGGACCAATCGCCATCGCAGTGAACGTTTATGAGACAAATAAATATTTTGATGAATTAACTTGCCATGTGAGACGGACATTGTAGCACCTGACGTGCACATCAACAATTTGAAGATTCTGGTAGGATCCGGTCCCCAATGGCGATATGATCCACGTTACAGATCGAGGTTCAGACTGCACCATATCAGATTCATCGGAATTACATTCATCTTGAAGAGGAGCTATGTTATGTCTTTATTTCAAACTTGTGGATCTCTTTCCTGGAATTATAAAATATATATTTTCTCCCTTTTCATTTTTTGTTAATGGACAAGATGACCAGTGAAAGAGATAAACACAAAAACTTAAACTCAAAGTGAGAAGTTCTCCATGCAAGGTAGGCCTATTAAAAATCAGTCGGATCTCCGGTCAATACAGGTCTATTTTACCCTTGCAACTATCACAAAAATAATTTTAGTTCCACAAGTTTGCACAGGGTTTTAGTAATGTTTTTAACATTGCATATTTTTATAGCGCTCATATAGCCACCACCCACCCAATGTATTAAACCGACTCTAGCTGCTAGGCTATACCGATTTCGGTGCTCACAGCATTCAATCAAGGAATTCCTTCCAACCGATACCCAGCTGGATGGAGAGTGGCAAATGTAGATTAATGTATTGCCAAAGGACATTAGTGCCGCGGCGAGACTCGAACCATGTGATCCACAGTCTGGTGACGTATTCACTAGACAACGATACCCTATTTTGCCAAACTTCTTTCACTGAAGTAGATTATCTAGCATGGGATTGAGCTGACACACGCCCCCTCCCTCGGTCTAAAGCCCCCATAAATCGATAAGACACAATGGTCCGAATATTTGGAATGCTTTTCCTAAAACTATTAAACACTCTACATCTCTTTATTTATTCATAGCCTCGATGAAAAAATATCTAATATTCAATATTCAAAATATCATAATATGGGTCCTAATAATTTAATTCAATTGTTTGTTTTTATGAATTAATTTAAGATGACAAGATCATGAACAAAACTAATCGAACACTTATTCCACCTGTACAGACCACACACTTGCAATTTTCATTTTTTTTCTTTTCATTCTTTCAACTTTTTATTTAGATACTTTCTGAAAAAAATCTTTACATGTGACACTCCATTGTCCTACATACTCCTATAACAGCGTCATGTACCCCCCTCCCCGTCCCAGCTACTACCGACTCTTTGATTTACCTCCATACTTTCAAGTTTTCAATTATAATTGTATTTCTTTGTATTTCAGTTGTCACATTATTTAATCAATTATATTATATATTATTATTGTTGTTTGAATATTTTGTATTTGATTTTTCAATAAATGCAGAAACATCTGCTTTAAAAAAAAGTACTTGTTTTCCGTCATAAATATTATTGAATACTTACTCTACATTGTTGTTTTAAACTAGGCGTTGTGGCGTGCGCCTGTAATCCAGCTAACAGTGGAAGTTACAAACTGATTCAGCCGAGGACGCACGTTCGAAACTGAGTCACGTCTTTCGGATGGTGACGTTAAAGGTCGGTCCCCAGACGTAAATAATCATATCTGATTGATACACGTCTGTAAAAACCCAATACACACACACGTTCTTTCTCATTTGAATTATGGAATTTTAGCTTGGGGCAACTGTGCAAGCTCGTTATTGGATAGAATCTTACTTCTTCATTACAAAAAGCCTTACGTATTATAAGTCATTCAGGCTTTCGAGCACATAGAGATAAACTCTTTTACTTGAACCAAATTTTTTAGATACGTGATCTGTTTTATCATAATTTGGGAATTTGTATGTATTCTCAATAAGAATGAATTACCGGAAGCTCTTATAACAATGTTTAGGAAAATTACCGATTTACACAGCTACCCCATCATTTTAGCGTTGAAATGCCCTAAAGATGAAATAAATGAAACTTTTTAAAATAATATTTATTATAAGAAAATTCCTCAACCATTCAAAAGGATGGAGGAAAGCTTCCAAAAATGAGAACCAACCCTACTTGCTAGTAGTATATTAACTTTTACAGGGCCCACATTTTAGAATGCCCTTCCCAATGATTTGAAAGAGAGACCCACCCTATAAGGTTTCAGAAATGCACTCAAACGTTATTTCCTCAAGCAGTATGAGCAATGACCCATAGACAGCTCTTTGTAATGAGTTTTTTGCCAATTCATTGCTGTTCGCTTTTTCATCATCACCCATGCCTAGCATGTCTAGAGAATTTACCATTCCCATCTTACTCTATATACGCTTCTACTTTCTATCTCCTTCGCTTTGCTTCTCGCTTCATCTATTTGCCCCCCTCCCTTCCTCCTCCCTCTCTCTCTCTCTCTCTCTCTCTCTATCCATCTACCCACATAACTATCTATCTATCTATCTACCTATCTACCCATCTATTTATCCCCCTCTCTCTCTCTCTCTCTCTCTATCCATCTACCCACATAACTATCTATCTATCTATCTACCTATCTACCCATCTATTTATCCCTTTCTCTCTCTCTCTCTCTCTCTCTATCCATCTACCCACCTAACTATCTATCTATCTATCTACCCATCTATTTATCCCTTTCTCTCTCTCTCTCTCTCTCTCTCTCTATCCATCTACCTATCTACCCATCTATTTATCCCTCTCTCTCTCTCTCTCTCTCTCTCTCTATCCATCTACCTATCTACCCATCTATTTATCCCTTTCTCTCTCTCTCTCTCTCTCTCTCTCTATCCATCTACCCACCTAACTATCTATCTATCTATCTACCTATCTACCCATCTATTTATCCCTTTCTCTTTCTCTCTCTCTCTCTCTCTCTCTCCTCTTATATTTCTCTGTCTAACACTTTTAGCCGTAACATGTGGCATTTCAATTCATTTCTCTTTTTCTCTCAGTCCAGTGTATGCGTATTCTGTTTTTATTTCTGTGTATTAATTCAGAAGTTTAATTCAGTGAACCACACGCAACAAGCCTAGCTTTTAAGCAGGTTCACTTTTCATTTCCATATTTAATGATCCATATAGCATTCTTTCTTGTTATTAATTACTATGATTCAGGGTTGATTATTTCTATATAACTTAAAGGAATTTATGGTTTTGTAAAATGTATTATACTTTGTTATTTTTGCATGGAATATGAATAAAGGCAACCAATCAAACTGACGCACAGCATATTATCATCCCGGGATAGCTTCTAGGAGCTCCTCAAAGGGATTGTCATTTCAAGGTTCAAGATTAATCTATACTTGTTTTTCTGCAGTCCTCTATTTACATTTTACTGTGTAAATATATATATACATATGCTTATTCAAACATGAACAAAGTAAAAGCAATAGAATTATCATTCATCGTGAAAAAAAATTTAAAAATCTTATAGTGTGTTCGATAAAAGAAAACAAGACAATCATGAAAGAAAGCAGAAAGCGCTAGATGCTTTTACTTCCAAAATCGAAAATAAGATTTATTATGTGTCTGAATTGAATGTCTGTCTAGGAATCTGATATGTGTTGATTAAAGTCAACGTGGACTTAATAATTCCCCTTTTATAATCATGGTAAACTGAACACTTTTGAAAAACTTGACGTACAGTGCATGCAGATAACTTACACAAACTCTCATCGGTATCAAATGTTAATGTTCAATCAATTGAAATAGATATCTATCAGAGAAGTAATAACATCATGTTTCCTCGGGTGAGAAAGGGGGGAAAGTCCCGAATAATAATACAATACGTGATGTTTCGTATAATAAGAAAATCTGCCGGTTAATGTCCTAAATTGATGTTTATCTTTTTTTTTAAAGAAGGTATTTGTGAATTCTTCCCTTTTTGTTTTTCATCCCTACAATCGATTTTCATGAATATTTCTCCCGATATCCCCCTCGTTACCATCCATATTAACGGATTTGTTCAGGTGGGACATTGAATCAATAACAACATCTGCCTTTATCGAAATGATGGGGGAGATACAGCTGGATAGAGTTGAATAACAGTTTACCCATATTCTTTTAGAGTATAATGACTATTTTGAGCACTCGATTGTAATATACAAGTTGCATTATAGTCAGTATCATACAGAACACCAAACTCGTCATACGCTGTGATGATATTGTCACAGCATCTGTATTTATTATGCCCTTGTGTTTACCGAATTTGACATTTTAAAAAAAATTAAGTTTGTTTTGTATCTCATGTTTATTCTATGTATATATCTTTATGTATTGGGTGCCCCGTTAATCAAGCCTTGTTTTTTAGGGGCACCCTGACCATTTACACTGTATTAATAATTTTCCTACATGCATGATTTGTATATTGATTTTGATTTTAAATTGTTTAATAAAACGAATTGAAAATTGAATTGACATGAAAAGTAATGCTCCCAAATACCCAGTTACAATCATTTCGAAAACATCATACGGAATATCGTCTTTGATGGTTTTATTGGGACATGCGAGATACAAAGTGCATCTATATAGGGATGAAGAGAGCAACAATAAATTTGGTCCTGATTTCATTTTGTTTATGATGAAAGGGATGGTGCGTGCCGTCATCTTGCTATCCCTGTCTCGGCATCCCTTCACGTTCCGCGGTGCCTCGATCCTCCGATGCAGGGTTAACTCTGTGAGTGAAGTATCTGTGCCTGCATCACTCGACCAAGAACATTCGATTGTGGACAGTGGTGTGGATCAGCCATGCGGGACTGACATCAAGGTATCTGTGCCTGCATCACTCGACCAAGAACATTCGATTGTATCTGTGCCTGCATCACTCGACCAAGAACATTCGATTGTGGACAGTGGTGTGGATCAGCCATGCGGGACTGACATCAAGGCAGAGGGGGACGCACCGTCCAGTCCTAGTATAACCGATTAGGGGGTGGGGGAGTGTGGGGAGGGTTCCGACGTCTTCTTATTAATCTTAATCCCCACCCCTCTCTCTCTCTTTCTCTCTCCCTCTTTCTGTTTTCTCTTCTCTTCTCGTTTGTTCCTTTTTTTTTTAGAAAGTATTTTATTTTTCATTCAACGAACCAAATTTAACATAATCGAGAAAAAAGACATTCTGTTACATATAAAATCATCGATTTTGATAACGTATTAATTACAAACAATACATTAAAATAGCAACAACAATAATTATATTACAAGTCATGACATTGAATGAAGATGAAAATAAAAATATTTTCCCTGAACCGCCCCCCAGTGCCCCCTGCCCAAGAAACCAAGTCTCCCTCCCTCATCCCCTTCCTACCCACCCTCCTCTCCTCCTAACCCCTCCTCCCTCCCAAACTACCTGATTTGCGATGGGGAAAACACAAATATTGCCTTTAGGCTTTTGACATTTAGAGACAGTGAGTGTGAGGGTAAGAGGGCATCTCATGTGGATAATATACGTAATTACTAATAATTCTTGTTAACCCATTTTCTTGCTTTCGTCCGTCGATTGGGGCTCGTGCCCCCTGACCCACTGTATATAGCTACGCCAACTATTGTAGATGCGCAATGTTCATCTTGAAAACTCATGTCTACAATCATTGAAACCTCACGATCCAACCACATTCTGTCGTGACATAAATGTATTTAGACTCATAGAAACCCAGTAGAACCATTTAAAAAAGATTCAGTACATTTGATTATACATTATCGTTATTACTTAGAGCACCCCTTTTAATGTGCTGCTTAAGAATCACCTATGAACATAATCCCAGATTCCCAGAAAAGACTAACTGAACTCAGCTCAACTTGAAAACCACTTTCTCGACCCAACCTAGTTTCCTTGAAGATTAGGTAATCAATAGCTCATTCAAAATGCCCTAAACTGTAGGAATACTTTCTTTTGAGAAAAGCTGTAATTTGAGTGATATATCTGGAAGGTAAATTTATTAAGTTGATCAACACAGCACGTATATAAGGACAACCCAATCTGTCTTTCTCGGTCTTTCTCTTTCCTATACAATTATCCTTCGATCCATCCAGCTATATATGTATCTATCTACCTATCTATCTATACAGATATATCTATCTTTCTATCTATCTACCTATCTATATTTCTATCTATCTTTCTATCTATCTTTCTATATATCTACCTGTCTATTTGTCTATATATCTATTTCTCTATTGTTGCAGTCTTGCTTCAGATTTTGTATCATATTTATTAAAATTCAAAGAAAAAAAAGATGTCATGATGAACTTCGAGTAGATTATAAAGATCATACATACATTGAACATTAAGTTGGTGAATTAATGTAAGATATATCATGAAGATTTAATGAAGTGCAACCACTTCTCTCCCTTTTTCTTTAAGTTCCTGAGCCATTGGATTGTAACGTACATGTATAGATTATTGTCGCATGAAATATTGTTGAAACGGGAAATATTTCTCACTGCATTATTACCTTAGCATTAAATTTCCCCCTTTTCAGCAAGTTGAACAGGTAGGCCTAAGTCGCACAAGGTATCACAACGTGTACAATTTCTCTTTTTGTTTGTTTTCAAATCAAATGGCTAATCGACATTTCTCCTGAGCGCGGCAAACACGCAAAAATCGCCCACGGACCCATATACAACAAAATCGTAATAGAAATACGAGGGCCAGACCTAAGTTTTAAACCACTTGAACAAAAGAACCATGTATAAAATAACATGTTGATAAAGGGTTAAAGAGTACCTAATCGAGAATGGTTCAACCCACTTCGCTGAAAGGAATCGTGTGGAGTTGAATCTACTCCAGATTTCCTTTTGTATCATTATCACTAATGTAACCATGGTAACTGGAGAACCTTTTCTTATCCTTTACCACTATTGATAATATTTTTAATTGAATGAAATCTTATAGGAAACTGTCGGCATAGTTTGGATGCTTATCATCATCATGCTTCTTCGGACACCAATCTTAGCGACGAACATATTCATGAAGCATTACAAAGATCAATAAGGATATTCATCACGTATGGAGTCACTTGTTTGCCCATATAGACTTGGGCTCTCTTGGGGGAAATATAAATTTTTCCGATTTACACTGTTGCCCATAAAGTTAGAATATTTTTTTCTTTCTTAATGAAAATGATTGTGACAATGTGATTTATTCTTAATGGATAACATTTTTAGCTTCTCAGAACCTCATAAATTAATCTCTACGACTCTTTAGATTGAAAGATTGAAAAGACATAAACTTTATGTATCAAGAATAAATCATAATTGTCAATAATTTCATGCAAAGAAGTAACTTTATGGGCAACAGTGTAGTCGGTGAGACCATGAGTACAACATACTTTTTTTTGATGTACCTGACCTACACGAATACCCTAAATGCCCCTCTTACCTGAGGGCGGAGGAAGTGTAGCCCCTTCGTCATCGAGATGTCCAAGGCTAGGCCTCTCTACACCAGATGCTAACCAGGGAGTCAGGGATAGTTATCATCACATCAAACACAGTGGTTGCTATGGTTATTTCATCACGTAACCTGATGATGCCAAGCGAAGGGTATTTGCAGCTTTATGACCTAAAGGTCGAGATGTAATCATGCTTTATAACTTTAGGAAGATTTCACTAGGCCTATACTACAATGTAGAAAGAAGAAAAACGATCTTCCTGACTTGTCTGGATTTGAGGATCACATTTATAACATTTTCATACCTCAGTCACACCGCCAAACCGACTCCCAACCGACTCCCAACCGACTCCACACCGACTCCCAACCGACTCCACCCCGACTCCACACCGACTCCACACCGACTCCCAACCGAGTCCACACCGACTCCACACCGACTCCACACCGACTCCACACCGACTCCACACCGACTCCACACCGACTCCACACCGACTCCACACCAACTCCCAGCCGATGCCACACCGACTCCACACCGACTCCACACCGACTCCCAACCGACCTTTTCCTGACCATTGGAAGCAATGTAATTGTTTTGTTTTGTTCGGTGTCTTGTCGGTCTCGTTGGTGTGACCAGGGTATCAAAGAAATAAAATAAGAGGAATCAGCTAAAACTTAAATAGAGCTTGATAGATGAGTTGGGAATCAGGTTTTTTTTCAATCTTCACCCTCAATCATATTATGAACACAAATTTTAAATCTTTACCCTAGGGCGAAATAAATCAGCTCAATTGTATCGAGAAAGTCATCACATTAATCTTCTAGGATAGATACATCCTGATTGTGCTGCGAAATTCACAAAGATATATCATCCCCCTCCCGCTGATTGATGTGAATATACTTGAATACATTATTAACCCTTACTGAATACAGAATGACAGAAGACAAATTCTCCTGTGGGTTTTAAGTGATTCAACTAAACGTTATATTGTTAAACATACCCAAATTCAAATCCTTCATCTTGAACTTGTTCATAATTATTTATCCCAATCTCAAAATTTAACTTCGTGTTTAAATAAATTTATTATTTTGACATGACTGAATATTAAACCAATCGATTGTTGCAAGAATAACCAAGACAAAATAAACAGGTGAAAATAAACATTACCCCTTTCAACATTATTAAAGAACACGCTCAAGTTCTCACCTTGTGTTATAGTTATAATCAATACCTCTGGCAAAAAGTCTTACCCAAAGAAGGCATAACACCCAATGATAAAGGTGGATCAGTGAGGATAAGATCGGGAGAGATGAAATATATCAACCGCGGAGGTCCATGATACCTGGGAAGTGTGAAGACAGTGTAGATAGCGACTAACTTTAAATCACCAAAAAGAAAGGAAGGGGCGCCCCCGCCCCCATGTGGACCCACCCGTGAAACAATTTAACCCTGGATTTTTGTTTATATGCTTCAATCATACAGAATAACACTAAATAGTACGTTAACCTATAGCAGCGACCCGCATGACTGGTCACCAGTGACGTCAAGCAGGTCAATGTGATTGCGCAAAGCCAAGGTCCAAACTAATACGCACGCACACACCTGAGGATTAAGGGAATTCTTCAAGTTCAAGTGGTTTCAATATCACCTGATCTTGAATATGAATTACCTTTTTATGGCACCTGACCTATCGTCTTTGTATTGAGAAATTCGAAGGCTCGAATAAAACCCTACTTCTCCTGTAAATGCTGAAGGTTCTGTTCTAATGTTAAATCATTTGATATGATTTAATTTGATTTCATTTCATTTCATTAACCGAGTATGAAAACATTTAAATACTAACACACATGATAGCTTGACAAAATAATTTCGGAAAGATCGCCCTGCTCAGGTGCGCCATTACAGCACAGCAGTTCTACCAAGGGTCTTAATGATAACACAAGAGAACATAACATATCACAAAATAATCATCAACATATATATATATTCACTCTATTAGCATGCCCCAGTTCACACCCAAAGTAGACCTCAACACCTCAGCCCACCCTGTGAGCTATTATTGGTTTAGAATGAGATGCCTGAAGGTGCATGTGAATAACACTCAAACACCATAATGAACCGTCCATGAACGATTGAAGCACATCACGGTCAGTATGATATGGAAATATTCATCATTAATTTTAATGTCACTTAGTCTTAAAACATTTTAAAATAGCTATTCGTTCCTCAATCATCATGATGAACACATATTGTCATTTTCATAAATTATTATTATTATTATTATCATTATTATTATTATTATTATTATTATTATTATTATTATTATTATTATTATTATTATTACTTATACCGCGCTTTTCACATGAGGCCCAAAGCGCTTACAGTGGATGAAAATTAATTCTCAAACCACTACAAACTGCAAAAAAAAATGTTTTTAAGGCCTTTCTGAAGGTAATAACTGATGGAGACTGTCTAATTCTTAAAGTGGTAGATCATTCCAGTATTTTGAAGCAGATACAGTAAATGTCCTATCACCGGCTAATGTGCGGGTAACTGAATATGTGAGACGGAGAGGATCACTGGCTGACCTCAATGCACTGGTAGGTGTATATAAATTCAAACAGGTATGTAAATATTGTGGAGCTAGATTATTGAGTATTTTTAGTGAAGACAAACAAGAGTAATTTAAAAATAAACAAGCATAAACAGTAATACTTTTTTTTTAATCGAAAAAAAATCTCTAATTGGAATGATGTGTACTATTCACAGAGGAGAGCACACAACGAGATCTTGCTCATCGTAGTGTTTCTATAGCACTAACTGATAATGAAAATAAAACTATAAAGATACGATTGGAGAAGATGATATGATTTAAATCTTATTCCAAATGAGGAAACAGTTAGTCAAATGAAAACTTTTTAAATTGCATGCGTACACTTTTCGTCAAATTATTCGGGTACTTCATATTTCAAACGGCCTTATTCTTACCTTGATACACGTTGCAAAATCTATTTCTATCTTTCTCGCCTTTTTTGCTTTGATATACATTGTATATTGAGTCTCCCCTCATTATCCTAGAATCATAACACTTGCCGTGACAATACTTTAAAGGTAAAGACCAGTTATGGAAACGCCACTCTCTCAAAAAATGAAATGGAAGCTCGCATTACCAATCATGTGAAAGAATATGTTTTGACTAATACGTGATGATACAAATTTTGCCGGGAAACCGCCTACTAATTAATATATTTGGTAAATTATTATATCTATTGGGACCAAATAGATATCGCGCACGTGGTCGCGTAGTCCCATATACATCTTTCTGTGTACAGTGCTTGTAACTTTACCAAGACTGGGCCAAATTTCTTATCATTTTGATGATTCTAGAACCTTGCAGTACACATCAATACTTATATGATAGATGATCAAACTTTTCTGATCGATTCCACAATGTTTCTTTCACAATGCAATCGCATGACCAGAACTGGTCTTTCTCTTTAAAGTGATGGGAGTACAGGGGGTTACACTACAGGACGTTTGCCTTTTAGGGTTAGTATCCCATGCACTGCATGCACTTTAAACAGACAAAAACATTTACGATCTACTCTTTCATTTAAATTCAGACTGAGCGTCAAATTGCTAAAAATATTTTGTACATTTGTATCCGGTAAGCGACTATATGACACCAATTTTATTATATGTAAGAGGTTAAGAAGGACCTTGTTGACTATAATGGATTAATGGTCCATTTGTCGCGTCATCAATCACTTTTAATAGTCCTTGCTATTTCATGGACAAGTTAGCTTTAACAGGTGACATATGCTACCATTCTCAGGCATTTCTTCTTGTTTTTATCCATCGGCCGCCGACATGCAAGAGAAACACAAAGCCTTGCTATGAAAAATGATACGAAGGGCTTTTTTAGATGCGTTCTTTCGTGAATGATTACCTTCGATGAAAGTCGTCTTGATGATTAAAGAGGTACATAGCATATAAAGGTTTTATGTCTGTTGTACTCATCAGATGTGGACTTTACTCATAATCCGCACACAAATTATATTTTCTAAAGTTTCATTCTCTTCATATAAAAAAGCAAAGTGAGGCCGCGATTGAGGTCATTTAACTCGTATCATCCAATAATGAATGCGCAGGTGTCACTATTCCCTTGTCACCTCTTTGAGAGGTTTCACAATTGAATATACCCTACCATGACAAAATTTAACTCGCTAGCAACGCCTCGTTGAAAACTAATAATCTGTAATTCGGTATCCGTACTCCCATGACCATTTAATCCCTTTTAGAAAATATTCCTATCACACATTTGACAACGCCTATTCCTAGGTACAAACAGTGCCTAACATAAGGACCACTGGCTGTCCAGATATTGAGCGGACACTGACGTCATGTTTTTTTTTGGGGCTCGAAAAGACGTGGATACAATGCGTGAGAACCAGACCATAGAGGAAAAGGGGAGAGGGCCATAATTAAATTTTCACTCCGTCTTTTAAAACTTTTTTCTCTTTTCTCTCGCTCCCTCTCTCCCTCTCTATCTATCTGTCTCTCCTTCTCCCCGTCTATCTCTCTCTCTCTCTCTGTTACTTTCTGTTCCTCTCCCCCGCCCCTCTCTCTATCTCCCCACTTTCTCTCTCTCTCTCTCTCTTTCTATGTTACTTTCGGTCCCTCTCCCCCGCCCCTCTCTCTACCCCTCTCTCTCTATTTTTCTCTGTTACTTTCTGTCCCTCTCCCCCGCCCCCTCTCTCTACCTCTCTCTGTTTCTTTTATTTTCTGTCCCTCTCCCCTGTCCACTCTCTCTCTCTCTCTCTCTCTGTTTCTTTCTGTCTCTCTCCCCGCCCCTATATCTCTATCTCTTTCGGCATTCATTAGGGCGTTTCTCTGTGCCATTGGAAGCTTCACCACGAAAGAGGTTAGTTATGTATCCTGTAATTGACACTTTCATGTCTAATTGGGTAATATTTTGAACAATTATGATATCTTTTAATAAAAATCGGGGAAAGTATTTCATCGATTGGCAAGAATGTGGCCAAGACCCTTTGTGTGCCCCCTTAGAACGAAGACATTTATAGCTACCGCACTAGTACCAATCTTTAAAAAAAAAAAACATGGAGCTTATAGGAGTTTGCTCATCGGATATCACACTGACGACCAGAAAGAGAATGCACAAATTGAGTATGGTTATAATAAGTGTATTTGTTAAATTTATACAATTCCTTTGAAAAGACTTAATTTTGAGTGACATGTAAAGAAATAATATCACCTTTTTGCATACAACTACTCAAACGATTACTCAAATACAGTTTTGAGTTGAATAACAACTCATTGAATATCACTTTGTATTATACATGGAAAACTACCATAGTCTTACGAGATTCAAGATTCAATTCAAGATTTTATTGTCCATAATTACATAATACAGAAATTTGTTTTCCATTGGTGTAACATGTAATATGTGAAACATAAGACAAAAACATGGTGTCGTGTGCTGAAAGCCAGAAGGGCGTCAAGACTCTATCAAGAAAAAGTCTATGAGCAGGTACGGCACAAAACATAACAAGACAATTATATGACTTATACATAGCAAGAATTTTAAATACAATTATTAATCACATCATGAATAAATTCAGGTATGAATATAAATGTGAATATGAAAGTAGAATAGGAGCAGCATCACAATCGAAATACGAGCAGAAAGAGAAAGAAAAGGAGAGCTGGAGCTCGAAGGACTGATACTAAAAGAAAGAAATATAGGGAAAGTTGGTAAGGGTCCAAAGGGAAAGGGGAGAGATAGAAAAGGAGAGATGGCATAATTCCAATCAGATTATAATGCATGACAGAAAATACATGCCCATAGTAATGGAGAAAAAAATCAGCAGCAGAGCTAAACAACGGATGTTTTTGACCCACAAGGTGATAAGGAGGACAAATTTCCTACCCAATCCTTACAAATTTATTTTACTGGGTAGGTATATAGAGAAAAAATTAACAAATAATCATGATCGCCCTTTACAGTATATACAATTCATTCTTAAAACGTCGAAGAATTGTTGCATATAAAGAAAGAAATGCACTTGATATACGGAATAATGTTCTAAAAATAATTCTTAACGATATTAAATTTAAAAAAGAAAGAATTGTAAATGACATGTAAAAGTAAAATTTTCTTCGTGTCACGACCACAGGGTAAAACTTATCAAAAACAAAAAAATATCAGTAAATAAAAATGATATAATTCAAGAATATGCCAGCTAAAAAAAAATCATTGTGTGTGCTATTCATACAATGTTGTCACCTTAAACTTTGCTGAGGCAAAAAGAATCGTCAAATAGATTCAACAGCGAGAGAAAAATCAGAAGAACAAGAACAGTCATGCGAAATAATTGTTCGTGTTCGTAGCTTCAAGATGATGGGGTGTAGTGACGGGGGAAACGGCTAACAACGCGATGTTTTTGTAGCCAGCATATTATTGAATTATATATATATATATATATTTTACTGATGTTGTTTGGTTCAGTAAGGTTTATCTTGTTGTCTGGACATGAAGTGAATGTTATTGTTTCATGCCATAAACACATGGAAATCACTGACATTCTTTGCACTGCTATTTCATACATGGTAAGGATAATGATGAAAACTATATCAAATTTATCAATGAAATACGATGCGATCCCTTGAACACTATGAAGTAGAATATTTACCATCATCTCAAGAAAGAGCGAGATAAGTCTCTGTCATATAGGATTTTTGTTTAATCCATTCATATAATATGGAACTAAGAAAGAACAAATGATAGTGCTTTTAAGATTGAGATATGTATATTAATGGACCTGAGCCCTGCAAAAAAATTAGCTTAGCAATTGATCGTAAGAGTTATTTTTGTCATTGATTGTACATAGTGATCAATGCAATCAATCGCTAAAAAAAAATATTACGATGACATGCTAAGCTTTGTGTTACTAGGCCCTGGTAATTTCGACAAAATAAGCATCAAATATGTAAACAAATAAGTATATAAGTTCATTCTCTTGTCTGATACGATTATAAACAAAACATCGTTTTTATAGATAAGGATGCAACTTGCCGGCTTGAATCTACTCTTACGCAGACTACTGCCACCAGAAACTGATAAAGTCGACATCCCCCTTTCAGGTACATTCACCCAATCGGTCACAAATGACGCGAGAGACTAAAAGACAGATGTTAGTCTCTGAGTGAAATGTTATTTCACTTTGATCTATTGTGAGATCGTTCTGTTGAGGAATCCTCCCCTAAATAGCATTGGAAAGAGATTTTAATCATGAGCGTGTGATGAGTTTCACTCTTGTCGTGCATAAACAATTTTCATTTTATTTATTTAATTTGTCTCTCGGTTGTCAAATAAAGAGTCCCATCAATTATTTCACATGAATGACGAAAGCATTCACCCGATCTGAAGCAAAATAATGCACTATTAAAACCTTTCACAACTGAACGATCGAACAATATTGTACAATGTACATCTGGATGGAGGATATGCAATTTCTTCCATCTCAACATTAAAAGGCCCTTTTTAGGTGAATTCTTAAATCATATCTCATTGAGTACAATAACATCTTCATTATTTTAAAATGATGCCATCAGTATAGTTGTCGTGCACAATGTCGACCCTTAATCATGACCTGATAAGTGCGTGAGGATATTTTTTATACATTTCATAATCATGTAGGCCATCTAAACATTTCTGCCACATTTTCTTTAAAAATAAAACATAAATATAAGTCTTCCCTTCTGATTCCTACAGGATACTTATTATTAAGTGAGAAGCTTTCTATTGACCAATTCACTCTAATCAGACCTTTTCATTTCCCTTTCAAAATGTCACATTTTTGAATCGCCAGAATTCCCTCACCCCTTGATGCTTTCCAAGTGCAATTAACAATATTTTTGTATCACTAATTTTAGATTATTGTCTAGTCGGTGGTTTGACATTATTTTGATAAGCCATTCCAACATGATGTCAGTCATATTCGTCCTTGACGCCAACTATTGCAACGCAGACTATACAAATTGGATAGGCAAACAAGACTAGACTCCCAGTTGGGCTTGTCAATGAGTCCCTGAGTAAAAGTCTCTTACTGAATACATTACGGTTAATCCTGTCTCATTGATTTCCCATCTAATGCTTATTGACCTTATCAAAGATGTGATCATGTGGGAGGACTTCTAGCTGACATCTTGGTTTAAAAAAAAACCCAGACAAAGTTGTTCAAACGTTAGCCAGGGAGATGCGATACAAGAAATCAATATCATATGACTAAATAAGCATTAACGTGATTACATCTCCAACAAATTGAAATCGTAATAATCTCGAAAGGTATCATTAACAGTTTGACATGACCGGGAAAAGAGTTGAATTAATAACTTTGCCAAAGATGTAATAGACAAAAATATGAAGAAATATTACCAAAGTTTGGGAGAAGGATGAACGTTATGTTCATTTTCCATAGATTAATACTAGAACATTCAGCGATACGGCTTGTGTAGCTCTATTCCCTGCCCATAAAAGTGATTATAAATCATATAAATGATCTTAATATTCCTTTTTTTGAAATGGTCCAATTTCCAATTCGTTTCTGCCATCCCCTGTCATGTTGGCAAATTCAAAGCGAGACTCCTCAAAGTTTTGTAGTTGCATTACTCTAGCTCTACGCAAGAAAGTGAATCAACCGTGAAGATCATAGTATTTACTATCACTAGCCTTGATATTGACAACAGTTAAGTCGTACACGCAGCTGCAGCTCCGATGGCCTACAATCGCAAAGACTTTCAAAGATAAAACTAGGGGTGGTCTTGCACGTTATCTCCTGCATCATGTGAATTGTGAAATACATAATCCGGTCATGACTTCTATGGGTAAAACAATAAATCTGAGAACGCCCTTAAGTTGAATTCTTAAAAGTCTTTACCATCGTATGGACGTCTAAGAGAGTGAACTGCTGCTTGTAATTTTGAAATAGGTTATGAATTATTATATCCCTCATGTATAGTCTTTTGCATTGCGATTGTATGGGTACAGAGCTCGAAAAAGGGATAAGTTTTACTATTAAATTTGAGAGAGTGAGAACATTTACTATTTGGCGTTGTATAGTACATTCCGGAATCCACTTTTTCCACCGATCACCGATATTTCTGCGATCGATAACGAAATTGATGTTCTTGATCTTAGGAAAATATCAGGACTAAAGATTAATGGAAATAAAACATTCATTTTACCCTTAGGATCTTCTGTTGGCTCTGCGAATGTGTATCCTTTTGGAAAGGAGGCACACATTTTAAAAATACTCGGTATATATTTTACATTAGATCCCAATGTGGCGGAAGAGATGAATTACAAAGAAATATTAAGCAAAATAAAGAAATTGTTAAATTGGTGGAAACAAAGAGATCTAACTTTGATAGGAAAAATTCATTTACTGAAAACATACGCATATTCAAAACTAATCTATGTAAGCTCTTTGACTCCAGTGCCTGAATGGGTTATAAAAGAAATTGATGAGATCTGTTTTTATTTTCTATGGCGAGGTAAAGACAAAATTAAAAAAAGTACGATGTATTTTGATTACAAGCAAGGAGGATTAAAATGCTCAACTTTCAACTTTTTGTGAAAGTACAAAAAGTGATGTGGATTAAAAGACTTGTAACAGGAAACCAGAGAGTTAAATGGAAAAATTATTTCAAATTTTTAATGAGACCTTTCGGAGGAAATCTTATTTTTTACTGTAACTATTTACCTAACAAGATCGATATACAATTACCAAAATACTATCGGGATTTAATAAACATTTGGTTAGATATGAATGATTTTATTAAAAAGATACAACTCACAAAGGGAATGAAATTTTTTAAATAATAGGTTTATACACAATAGTGGAAAAACATACTTCAATGAAAATCTTTTCTTAAAAATACTTATAGATTGTACCATATTATAGATGGAAAAGGAACATTAAAGTCGGAAACTTATTTCAGATGTATGGGACTAGAGGAAGAGGAAATATCAATGCTTAAAGAAATCTATGGTAATATACCTAAGGAATGGAAAATCGAATTAACAAAGAGGCAAATTTCATTTCATGATCTAAAAATAGAATTTATGTTCACAAAAAAAACATTCCAATTTGAATCGGTTTGTTCGAAAAATCTGTACAGGGCATGCATACAAAAATGCAAGACGTCCCTGTCAGTTTTCAGAATTTACATTCATCATACAATCTGTCGGTTAAAGAAATTGAAAAGGTTTTTGTCCGACCAAGAATTAGTACTTTAGATAATAAACTAAGAGAATTTCAATTCAAATTGCTTTATAAAATTGTTTATGTCAATCGTTATTTATACAGGTTTCAATTCATATTAAGTGATAAATGCTCATTTTGTGGAAAAGAAGAGGAAACATATAGGCACATATTTTTTGAATGCGAAATGGTGAGAAAATTATGGGATCAATGTAGTGATAGTTTGGATATTCCAATCCTTAAAGATATGAGCTGGAAGGAAGTTCACATTGGATTAGACGAAATAACCGAAGATAGGCAAATGATTAATCACGTGGTTTTATTAATTAAATATTTGATATTTATTAGTAGGGAAAAAGAAGCCTCCAAGTATTGAAGAAATAAGAGAGAAAATATTCAAAAGTAAACAGGAAGAAAGAAAGAGTGCTACTGAACGAAATACGTTGACGCTCCACTATAAAAAATGGGAACATTTCAAGGTAAACATGGATAATATGCAAGAAAATGCAAGGGATGAGGAAAGGGGGGGGGGCTGCCCGGTTCACAGCTGTGTGTGATTGACCGGTCTCGACTGCCATAGACTGCCCACGTCTTCTTGTATCGTTTTTTTTGTTTTTGTTTTTTTTGTTTTTTGTTTGTTTGTTTGTTTGTTTGTTTTTTGTTGTTTGTTTTGTTTTCTGTTTTTGTTTTGTGTTTGTTGTTGTTGGTTTTGTTTTTAACGGGGGTAGGGGATATAACAAACTTTATTCATTCGATATAACTAAGTTGATTGTAGTCTGTATTTTGTTCCAATATGTTATAAATTATAATATGTAATAGGGATACTAGTACTGCAGAACAAAATATAGAGGGGGGGTATAACAATATTAATTCATTCAATATAATTGAGATTACTGTATTTTGTACTCTGTAATTGGTTTCAATATGTTATATATTACAATTTGTATGAATTAATATTATTTATTGAGTGAATACAATAAAGAATATTACAAAACAAAAAAAGATCTTGAGTACGAGTGCGATTACGGTTTTCGAGAATTAGTCATTGTATATTTGTTTTATATCCCTTTCACCTCTATCATTCCTTGGACACTTGTAATAACATGTTCTTAATCACATTCACATCACATTCAAATAAGAAATACAAGAAAATTGCACGGCTCAAATGAAACATTGAAGGATGCAATGTTTAGCTGGCGCTGTAGGCTACGGTACTGCAGTAGTGTTGTGCTAGTGCAGTTACTGCGCTGGGTAAAGTGCCCGCGCGCGGAGTTGGCCGCTATGAGGCATTTTAAATCCCGTAAGCTGAGTGATTTTTGCCAGTTTTAGGGGCCGGGAATCTAATTAAGGAGAAGGAATCATATCTGGTAAGTCATTTACCCTTTCTTCCCTTTTATTTAATTTAGGCCTATGCTGTTGAATGTCCACAGTTCATATTACTTTGTAATAGTGAGATGCTCGTGTCTCATGAGGGATATAAAACAGATATACAATGTCTTTATTGGCTCTAGCAAACTATGAGCATTCAGAGGCATAACACGTAACTTTCCTCGAGGCAAATTTATATCAAATTTACTATACCCTCGGCAAGCCTCGGGTATAGTAAATTTGATATAAATTGCCCTCGGGAAAGTTACTATTTATGCCTCTTCATTAACTCATAGTTTTTGCTAGACCCTCGAAAGGTATTGTATATTTGTATACTAAAAGTAACCCAATATGAAATACATGCCTCATTGGTACTACATCTATCCATTTGCTGCTGTTACACAGCAGAGAATGTGTCACATTTCTATCAAACACGTTATCATCACAGCATTATATAATATTCAATGTTTTTAGTTATACGCGTTTTTATAAAGTGATTTGAATCAGTAACAGTTTGAATTGCCAATATTGTTTCAATATTATTGTTCCATGTTTCCTTATATAATAATAATAATATTCAGCTTTTATATAGCGCTTAATACATCTCGGACGTCTCTAAGCGCTTAACAGATATATTATTACCCCGCTTATTGGATTCAGTGCTTGCCCGCACACACTGTGTGCACAATCTCCACTCTCTGGGGAGCATTCCAGCCAGGCGTTACTTGACGCTCAAAAACTGTTTGACCAACAATGACGGTCGCATCCTACCTGGTACCCATTTAACACCTCTTTCTATATAGGAATTGATGTTTGTCTTGAAAGGTCTCTTAATTTGAAATTGGTCGGCTAATGATATACATAATATATCCTAATTTCATGATGTTAATAATATTCACACATTGATTCGCGATTCTCTTTTATTAGCATAAACAAAAAAAATAAACTCTTTCAAAAAACAAAACAAAATGGGTTCATGTAGGCACTATAGATAATCATATCTAGACTGGTTCGAAATTGATTAAAACGTAGGAGCAAAGTGTCACCTGCCTTCAAAGATAAAGGCAATCTTTTTAATCAGTTCCTTTTCTATTATATAACCAGGGATTATTTACCATTTTCTTATTCATAAACCCTCGGGTTAAGCTGGGTTTGGAGACGTATATAGCGCTAAAAATGGACACGTACATTTGGGGATATGGAGAGATGCATGAGCTCGTAACTTGTTCTCTTTGAGTGATATATTATTGAACACATGCTTGATTGACAGGGTGATGGGCTTTATCTCTTTCAGCTGAGATAGCTTCAGAGTTTACCAACCTTTAACCTTAATATACCATCCCATCCACATCGATACGCAGAGCGAATAATAACATCAACTCCTCCCGGAAAATGAAATGCCAAAGGGTACTCGCTACTCTGCAAAAAAGGTAAAGGATTTTACTGCAAGAAAAAAGAAGAAAAATACTTCTCTTGCAATCAAAAAGGTCTTTTTGCATGGTAACCATGGTAACGTCACAGACTACAAATATCACGCAAAGCCATAGCCTCGAAATAAGTAAGAGCCTCGTTTCTTGACTATTCCTAATTAGTGGTACTCAATGAAAGGTGTTTACCCATTGCCCCCTTCACTACTTCATTTGGTGTTGGTAAAGCCTACTCCAATATGTTCTTATAACAGATCAAGGCACAAGGGGGGGGGGGATGCAATCTTGGTTAGTTTGTACGCGAAATGAAAACCAGAGTTTCGATTACTAAAACAGCTTCATATCATAGCAAGCATGGCTTAATATGGCGGTACTGCATGGGTACTTTAGTTTTATTAGTACGTCAACAAATAATATTATGGTATTTCACGGCTTTAAAGAACAATATATAATGGATGGCCCCAAATAGAACTAGATCATGAAATTTACAATGTCCTTTAACTTGATTACAGATGCCTTACAAATTATTATAATCAAATTTAGTTCTATATATTGGAATTGTATTGTATACCTGTGACACGTCTTTGTTCTAGTCGTAAGTAGGTCTGTCTGCAAGTTATGGAGTAGGAATTATTCGAAATTAAATCGAAACCAGTAACAATATCAAATTGATAAAACTCAAGACAGCAAGGCATTGATGGAAATTGATAGCTTTGATTTCGTGCGAGTCATTTACATTGTTAATACCTGCTATTCTCATAATTTCGTTGTAGCTTAATAAGTAATTGAATTTCATATTTAAGAGTAAGTCGTAAGTCAGTTTGTTATTCAGCAATTCACCATCATGTGCCCTATGTAGTATAAATCTCTATTCCCGGGGAAAGATAACAATATACAACAGAATACAAGAGGGTGGGGGTAACAGGAAGCTTCACTGCCCTCACTAAAACTCAGGCCTTACGATAATTGAGCGCTTGTCAATAGATTATCACGTTGGTAACATCACCTATATATCGAACATCATCTATACAATTCTTTCAATACATTTTGAATAAGCAACCTCTCCCTTCCCCAACCTTATCAATGAAGGCTATCAACGGATCTTTCCAAACACATGGGAGCAAAAGTAAGTAAACAAATTCATCGTTTTCAGTCTGCCTCTAAAAGTGGATCAAGAGAAGGACGGTTATGTCCGTCGCTTGAAACCTTAACATTTACGCTCCGTCAATCTGCGTGGGTCTTTTCTTATTTCTTGTCGAATCGCCCTACGGCCTCTCAATCTTTGATTTACTGTACTTTCTGTTTGAAGTAAGTCAGCAGACTTGTTATTTGTACCACCACGCAATGAGTAACGTTGGTACTGGAGGCGGCATCTATATACAGCAAACTATACTCGTCATAGCGAATGCAGTATAGTTTTATACAGGGAAAAAAGACGACGTACTGGTTATATGAGAGAGAGAGAGAGAGAGAGAACAGAGGCACAGAGAGAGAGAGAGACAGAGAGAAACAAAGAGAGACAGATATATATATTTATTTATATATAATATATGGTATGATTAAAATAATCTTTAGTGATGACTCAATTTCCCAAACCCATAATGATATAGTGAGGAATATCGTGTTTTCTGTGCATTGGTCTCTTTAAGGTAGGGAAGGTGAGGAAAAAGGGAAACTCATAATGAACTGAAATCCCTGTAAAGATTCCAAGAAAGCAAATAACTGAACAGAAATAAAGTAAACTCTCGCCCTTTCTATGACAAAGTGTGATGAATACGGGCTTCAGTCATGGTTCGCATACGTCTATGAAGTTTGATACGTGGACAATAAACTCCATTGGGACAAGGATAGTCATTACATTCACGTCCACAGTGAAAAGAAGAAAAGTCATGTCGTCGTAACAGTTCAGGCACAAAAAAATAAGTGTAGACGGAGAGACAGATAGTCACGAAGATGGAGGGAGGGAGAGAAATAGAGGGAGACAGAGATAGAGAAAAAGAGGGAGAGAGAGAGAGATGAAGAGAAAGAAGGGGGAGGGGAGGGAGGGACAGATCCAATCCTGCAGCCGATTCATTCCATTGGTTCTTACAGTTTTCCACAGCGAGGGCGCTGTATTATATTACAGTTACACGAGATCATGATGAGACGCAGAGCCTCTTGTAAAGCGTGTGGGGTATCTATTTTATCATGAATGCTTATGAACAGCTGCAGTCCCCCAAAATAATCATTCAGATTATCGATTAACCTTTCGAGTAAGATATAAACGGAGTTGATTGATCAACAATGGGTACAGAGAAAGGTAAGATGTTTCAAAAGTCAAGAAAGTTTGTTGACATCTAGTGTTGTAATCATAATGATTATCATGACATTTACAACTTTCTACTTTTTTCATCATGGTTTGAACATTAAAGGGATCCTTAACGGGCTTATTTGTTGTTTTATTTTTTCTCCAAATGGCCACCTTTAAAGTGTACCGGTAACATTGTTGATGGTTGATGAAAAAAACTGCCTAATTTTTGTATGAAATGTTACTTATTACATGTATATTCCTTCTACTGTACTAACCCTCTAACATGCAAAAAATCCTGAAAAAATTCTCAAACCATTAAGATATTTATGGTTTTCTTTGAAGGCGGCAATGTGTAACTCCCTCTAACAGTAATTTCTCCCAACCAATTTTAGAATTACCCCAACCGTTTTTCCATGTAAATAAGACATAAACAGGCTTTTAAAAATCTTTCAACACTTAAATGTTCGGAATGGTATATAGAGCCAATTCATTGCTTTGTGACGATTTACATTTACCTAAATTTAATTTTAATTATAATAATATAGTTGTAAGAATTTAGGAATCGATTAGATCAGTTTTCCCCAATTTTTATCGTTAATAATGGTACATCTAGCATCGAAGTCACTACCTTAGCACCATTTTCTCTCATCTGAACAACAATGTTACTAAGGCCCTTTTGATAGGCCTATGATTATGGCATCCTATCCACGCAGGCTTGGCAACATGAAAGTGCAGACTTAGTTAAAGTAATACCCTACGGGGGAGGCGGGAGAAAGTGCCCAATAATGTCACTTAATGTCAATTCAATCAGTCGATATCCATCACTTGCTCGTTTAGGTATCGCATTTCTAGATGTGAATGATAGAGCTCCAAGTATTGGGTAAGCTTAAAGTAGATAGAAAAGGTCACTTCCACAACTTCCACAATGTGACCACAATGTGATCAGGAAGTAAAAGTAGTCAAAAGTAAGTCAATTACAAAAGACTTTTGCAGAGGGAGGAATTAGGCGTTTTGACGTTATACTTGTGTCTCTCACTGAAGAAAGTTTTTAGTCTGTGAACGGGTGAACGGATATGGTCTTAGCCTGTTTATAGGTCTGTAGGATCGAACGTTTTGTCTGTAAAGTACTGAAATCGTTTGGCTGCAACTGGTCAAACACTTTAGGTAAATACGAGTCAAACCTTTTAAATGATGTACGTTTAGTCTTAAAATAAACAAAAATGGTTGGTCGGTAGGTCAACAGTAGTAATGACGTGATTGATGTGTATTGAGTAAACGGTTGAAAATATCAGTCTGTAAACCGTGTCAAAAAATTGTCAATAATTGGTTTAACTTGAAAGGGTTGAAAGGTTCCGTCATTAAATTCGTAATTTAAGTGTTTAAGAAGAAAAAATTGTCTACAAACGGGTCTGATAGTTTTGTTGTTTTTAGCATATGTTTTGTACATCGTGTCATGCGGTTTGTCTGTATGGGTTAAAATCTTTCGTATGTCGCAAGTCTAACAAATTTGACAGTCACTTTAAAAGGGGTCAAAACGTTTTGTCTGAAACAAGTCTGAAGTGTTCTCAACTAGGTCTAAACCTATGTTGTCTCTTAACGAATGGAAAAAGTTGGATCCTTCTTGTCCGATAATGTGTAGAACTATGGAACGTTTAGTCTCTAAACGGATTACATATTTTGTCTGAAACAATTTAATTTTGTTGTATGTACAGGAATAACGAATAAACTTGTAAAGGCCGTCTAGTAGTCTTGAATTATGTAATGTCGATGTTATCGTGTCACAACGTTGCTTGATAGTAAGAATAAATGTGTAAAATGTCTATTCGATATCTGTCACAATTACATCTTAGTCCGAAATAGACTTAGTCCTAATAAAATGGTCAGTCAAGTGTAAGGTAGGTCTAGTGAATGACATTCTATTAGGCATCGGGATAAATCCTTTAAAAAAGTGATATTTAGTAGAGCCTAAGAAAGAGCTAAGCCGCTTAGTATTAAACCTACCCTTTCCTAGGAGAAGTAATGGAAAGTGGCTTGATCAAAAAGCAAATTCACCATGACTGGGAAAATAACCACAAGTTTATCAAAAAGTATACCATTTATTTTACACAGTGAGTTTTTTTTCACTATAAAAAAAAAAAAAAAGATGAAAGGACACACAGCTTGTGCAAGGTTTTTCAAAGAGAATAAGTGAGGAAATGATAACATGACAGTCAATTCAACCTTTTGATATTTCAAATTGCTTTATGATTTACATGAAGAAAAAAAACACATCCTTTTCTCGAGTCTGGACTTTCAGGTTTCTTACTCTACAAAGTCACCTTGTCTTCCTATCTTCGTGTCAAATCAGAGAACCGCAAAAACCTTTTGTTTTCCGCAAAAAGTGCTACAAACTAAGTCATTGATAACAAAAGCTACAAAAACAAACTTACAGCGAATTTTATTACAACAAAATACAATCATAAATCAATAGTAACAGTACTTAACAATCCAATTCACACCCTTGGCCGTAGATGAAACACCAAGAAAGGGAGAGAGCTAAAATCATTGTCTTGTTCTACTTCAGAGAGATTGCGGTATTAGTGATGTGGCATTTCAGACGAAGCAAACATGTTGTTTGTTCGTATGAAAACAAGATTTAATACAATCAGAAATCTTTGAATAATATCCAGTCTGCTTCACATTCTCTGCTCTATGATTATAAAACAGTAATTTGCATGTCTTTGCTTTTGCTTACATACCTTAATTATATCATATGTCACATGAGCTTCACATTTCAATCTTTTACCTCACCCATTTCATCTCTCTTGCTTTAGAGGATTGAATTACAAGTCAGTTTTACTAAGCAATGTCTTGGCATTTAATCAATTCTTAGTTTGAAATAGAATCAATTTATAGTTGCGCATTTGCAGATGTGTTAATTTTGATATTGTTTTTGCACGCAGAAAGTAGAAACCCTAAGCATGTAAGTGAGTTCAATACAACTGTCGTTTACGCGACGTAAATATGTCCTTTAAATCAAACTTTTCTTTGTATTGTACGTTCAGAACTTAAATTTCACGGTTTTATCTTTTTTTAGAAAGTCAATTTACAAATCATCAAACTAAAAACGGTCTTAAAATGTGAATTATTCCCGTCCTACGAAGCTGTAATCCAAAATAAGTTTTTTGTTTGTAAGCAGAAAAATAAAAGAAACGGGATGGTGAAAGTTTGAATGAACTGAATCGGACAAGATAATAAAGTTATGAATATTTGATAGGTCAGATTACTCAAAACACTAAACCTTCATAAATTTCCAATTGGTCAGTGGATTGTGACGTATTCACGGACAATTCTTTAATTTCTTGTACAATACATTGTTTTCCCTCTCCTGGTATTTTTAACCTACGCGCTATACTCAAGATATATGAGAAGCATGCTTATAAGTATCCTTCATTGAAAAGAAATATTGATTTGCTATGCAATTATAATAATTGTATATGTTCCCATATAATTAGTGAGCTTAGTTTAACAAAATATATAACATTTTTATTGCATTTACCAACACAAAAAGTTCAATCTTTCACTAATCCGTTTTTCACCAATTGTTTGCTTTCATTTAGAGTAACTTGCTATCTAGATTGGATTTCCCTTTGAAAATCGTTCTTTCATGTTTTATCGAATACCTTTCATGGGTATTAGATTATAGTTCATCCTCCGACACATATGGTAATATAGCAAAATTTCATTCTTGAAACTGTTCAAAAATACTTTTAATACTACTTGCGAGTGAAACATCAATAGAAATTTTAAAAGTTCCCAGAAATTTGAATATAAGCCTTTACTGTGAAAATGAGTTTGAATCTTGAGCATAATTTCTACTAAGCATAGTAGCTCTTTTTTTTATACCCGTTGTCATCTACCCAGCACCATGCAAGCCTAAGCAACTTTAATCTTTGTGAAGATAAGACTGCAATGAATACACTTGAAATTAATTGTTATAGATCTTCAGCCATGACGTAGAGGAATGGTGACTTTCAGAATGAATCAAAGTAGTTGTTTTTCCCGTGTATTTGTTCAAGACGGCTGTAATTTGTTAACTTATGATTAAAACAAATCAGTTTTAAATGATAACTTCTGTATACCCCTTTAAACGAACAACACTTTATACATCGTCGTGTCAAAACTTTAAATAAAAATTCAAATCAGGGCACGCGGACCAACTTCCCGGCATTCGAACTCACTTGAGTTATAACATGGCATGCACAATCTATATTTAATATTTATGCACGACGGTTGCCACTTGCTTTAGTAACAACGCTTCTTACTTTTCGCAAAACTAATCGAGTAAGCAATGTATATTTAGAAATGGAAATGAACTTTGAAAAAAATAAATAATACAGATACACGACATTTTTTACAAGTAAAATTGCAAATCGAAGAACGAACTTGGCGTTTATGCGTTAGAACAGAATAAGAACCGCACACCTGCACAATTATGTATCCGAGGCAACTTAAAAGGTACCTATCCAATCCCTTCTCCTAGTCAATCTGATTGTCTACTGGCGTTTACCTGAATGTAATGTGAAGATAATTGTTGTTTAATCCAGCATGATTGAGGTAGCAGTAAATGATCTTAGAGCTCATGAATGTATAATGATAACCTATAATGATAAGCTACGATCCACAGATTGCGTAGGGAAATGATAGGAGTGGGCTCATTACCTATATTACGTTCTTCAACGAGCAGGTAAACCAGATGATTGCGTTAAGTTCATAGCCATCCTAGACATGCACAACGAGAAATTGATTTGATTCTTCTGATGTTAAATCCTATTCATTCTTTTACCGAACTCTGATAAAATGACTGATATTCATCTTATAGCTCAGTGACACTCTATGGACTCCAGTGATATTTCTACAGCTTTAGAATGGCATCTGTAGCGCTCTACTACTCAAATAATTTCTGAAATAAACACAAACTTTATCTTGCTACACCTGAGTCGAGAGAGGCAACTGTAGACAAAAATACCTTTTAATTCATATCGCAGAGGGGGTGGAAATATTTCATGTTAATTGAAATTAGTATACCTTAAGAACTGAATAATGGCCAATAAACTTATCCAAAGTGTGTTTTAATACGTTTGGGAAGTAAAATCTATGCTAGATTGGATATTTTATATTTTTTCATAAAAGGAAAAGAAATAAAATGAGAAGGAGGGAATTCTAGCTGTGATTCTGGCTCTGAAAGTGTCATATTCAAACGTGACATAATTCAAATCAAACGCGGTAGCGATGCACGATCTTGTGTGTATCTAACACCATTACCTGCAGAATCCGAGAGTGCAAATATCTCACATTTCTCCTAAAAACAATATAGAATACGTCTACCACTAATCTTATTCACCTCACCGAGGGATTGGTATGACTTGACGGTTTTAATAGTTTCTATATTACAGGTTTAGCATACAGTAGAAGTCAAGCTTAAGTACACAATTTGAAAAAGTGTAATCTGTTCTTCTGTCATATTGCAAAGTATTTCCAGAAGAAAAAGGAGTTTTTTGTAATTGTGGAATACCTCCAATTCAAGTGCATATATAAATTTAATCAAATAAAATAAAAAATACACACACTGAATTATTCTCGGACTATTGAACATTGTAAATAGTTTTGATGGAGACATCACCAATTTTGCTGCAAATTCCATTTCTTATTGGGTGAATTTATGCACCATTACCACTCACTTTTAGTCAGGTTTTAGGCGTGATAATCATTGAAATGCTTATCAATAACCGCAGAAGATCTTTTCAACATTTTAAAACACATTATTGGTAACCGTGTTATTAATTTAATTCTTAAATTGAAACAGCTGCATCGATATGTCATCCTTATTTAATGACATTAATGTGGTATTAAATACGTTATTCATCGTGGTACACAATATTTCACGGAATTGCATTTTGTCTGCAACAATTAGGAGGACAATATCCCAGTTACATCTTTTTCCATGTCTCTACCATAGCTACGCCTTCAAACATATCTAAATCAACAATCAAATCTATATCAGTGACACGAACAAACAAAATCACACAAGCGTTTTTATATTGATAAGATTGATACGAACTGATATGATATATTATCTGATCAAATTAATAAAACATTGAAAGAAATCGAAAGAAATTGTATAATTATTTTGGTGTCCATATTGGTATTACAGCCGCTTTTATCAGAATCATTGTAACTAATAGTATCCTCTCCCATTCCAATTTGATCGTTACCATGGTTACATTCACTCTTTTTGGACGGGTCAATTTAAACAAAAGAAATGAAAAACCAACGAAATCTGGAAGTGACCCTGTTCAAGGGTCTTATTCGGTCCTACAAAGATCTCATTTGTCCCTTGCTGACATCGTTCTACCACGTAATCGGCTTGGTGCTCGTGTTCTGCAATCGATTCGAATCACTAAGACGATGACGATGATGATTACGACGAGGATAATACCTCCTCTGTGATTCTTGATTGTAGTTAGGCTGGAAATGATAATGGTTATGTTGTGTGACGGGTGTTAGTCTAATACCAGGTGCTCCCCTCCCCTGTCCGCTCCCTTGGGGGTTCTGTGAGTCAGCGCCACATTTCTGCAGGGCTTTCTTCATAGCCTTGCGGAAGTTTTCTGACATGATGGAATAGATGATAGGGTTAAGACATGAATTGATGTAAGAAAGGCACAGAGAAGCAGCTTTGAGTTTAATCGTTCCTTCATTATAAGGAAAGTCACCATAGCTCTGCCACATGAAGATGAGATGATGAGGAAACCAACATATGCCGAAGACAAGTACAACAACAGAAACCATGATTGTTACTTTCCGTTTAGATTTGCCCATGCTAGATTCTCGAGATCCTTTCATGATGCGCAGAGTTCTCCAAAGAGCGCGCAGGATCATCACGTACGCGCACGTTACGAAGAAAAGCGGTAACAAATATCCCACCAAGAATACAAATGTAAGGTACGTTTTTCGTGCTTCGTGTGTTGGCCATATTGTCTGACAGAGCCGCATGCCACCACCATAATCTTTCACTTCATTGTAGACCAGATGAGGAGCAGCGCACCCACATGAAACAAGCCAAATCACTATTACGATGATTTTAGCATTTGAAATGGAACGATGTTGTATCAACTTTAGTGGATAAACAACGGCTGAGAACCTGTCTAAAGACATGGCTACCAGGGTAAATATGCTCGCTAGCATTGATGCGTGCACCAGAAATTCATAAAGCTTACAAATGAACAAACCTAAGTGCCATGATTCCGTTGTAAAAATGACGACTGATATAGGCACACAGAAAACAAGAAACAAGAAATCTGCTACGCTGAGATTGAGAATGAAGACGCTCATGGTCTTGTGTAGGCCCTTTAATCGGCCACGAGTCACTGCGATCACTAACGAGTTTCCTACGATTCCAATAAAACAGATGAATCCAGCGATCACGGAGAAGATAATATTGAAATCATCTTGAGACGCGTAGGTTGGTGACGTATAATTGTCGAAGTAAAACTCGCTTACGAACTCACTTTCAGACATCATCATTGCATCGCTGTTTGCACTGGTAGAGAAATTTCCCATCATATTCCTCCAAAGAGCCCCTTCAAAATGACGCGATGTATAAAGAGTTGCTCAAATCATGATAACTGACTCATTTATACCTTTTGTTCGTACGGAAAACAAGCGAAGTTGTTTATTTTATGTAACTGTAAATGTACGTGATGTTGAACGACGCAATCATCTTCGAAGGTCACCATGAACAATAGCGATCTGAAAAAATCCGGATGATTCCACCTGCTACTCCTCTCTCTCTCTCCTCTTTCTCCAAGGTCAATTCTAGCTTTAAAAATGTAGGTCAGATTCTGCAATCAAAGTCTCATATGGTGAACAACAAAAATGCTCTTGAATTTATCAACTGAATATCAGCTGAAGGCCATACGATCCCATACGTGGTAAGAGAAGGACATATTGTAGTTTTAATGAGCACTTGTTTATTGACCGCAGAGAACGATGAATTGTGTTATGTTCCATAAAGTTCCACTCACATTAGGAAGATAATGAAATATGGCTTCATCGAACGGGTTTCACGAAATGTTACCGGTGTGTTGGAGTCAACATATCGGCAAGGCCATGCATGGCGATCTACATTAGATGTTGAAGTAGTGAATCGAGAACTCTGAGATGACGTGCGTTGGAGTTGATTAGTCTACGTGGAATCAGAGCTGCACTTTCAATTGAGTCGTACGGCTAGTGATCATCAGAAAATCGGGGCTGTTGCATGAGTTGGATAAAATGCTCTCACTACATGCCGAGTAGTAGATGTAGCCAGATATTAAAAGACAAGCAAAGTCAGAATTCGTTCAATTGGCTGGGATCCTTCCTTGCGAGGAGTCTAGTCCACATCCTGAAGAAAGAAAAAGAAGAAAAAAGGACAGTATTAGGTTAAAATCAATTCTACTTTTAACTAACAAAAAGACATAATATCAAGCACTAATCCAGATGTTAAACGTATTTTTGACTTCTATACTGATGTCATCGGGAACAAAAAAAATTATCACGGAATCAAACGAAACTAACACCTTATGATTTATACTTAGGCTATTCATGAATTTAAAAGAAAATGTATGATAGCTGAGTTATATGCAAATACCGAAAACAGAGCTAATAGCTCATCCATACTTTGTGAAATGGAAAAGAGAAATACAAAGTTTGCAATTTCCTTAGAAATTACAAGAAAAAAATCATTAAAATAAGATGATACTCAATAGAAAGAAAGATCTCCCCCAAAGTTCCTAGCATCATTTAATGAAATTTCATTCTACGGGTGTGTCTCAACTTTAAAAGCCAATTAGGTTCAAACGTTTCCGCTGAGAGCTCATAAACTAAGTTGTACATTATTAAATATAGCGGAAGGGGGAAACAAATTATTAAATATTCAAAACGCAATTTATGAGGCTATCATTGAAGTTCCGGCTTCTTTTGATCTAATGATCTTTATGATAGAGTCTGGTTTTCTTGTCTCTTCAAACTCTCCGATACACTCGCTGCATACTCAAACATTCGATCTGTTCATAGTTATTTAAGACCACAGTCCATGACATCCCAATGGTACAGTTTACTTCCGGGTTATTATATTTTCCTTTGATGAACATGGCGGTAACCTAAATACAATATACAATATTCCTTTTCACTGTGCGTGTACAGTGGACAATTTCTTCGATTGATCTTACAAAGTGATTCCCAGAGGCAGAAAATCATTAGAAAGGTCAAACATCGACACTGCCTACAAAGTAGCACTGCTTCTAATCTTCTTGAAATGACCATGTTAAACCACCTGATAGGTAGGTCACTATCTCATTGATGGTTAAGAATATTAAATTGTGAAACAAAACTCATATACAACAATATTCAATTTGATGTTGAGCTTAGATACATGATCAGCGTCAGTAAATACCTATTCGTCAAGGTATCGATCAATGATGACTACACGTCTTTTTGCTCTTTAATCAGCAATATTTTTACCATTTACCCCCCTTTCTTTCTTTCTTTCTTTATCTCTCTCTCTCTCTCTCACTTTCTCTTTCTTGTTTCCCCTCTCTATATCTCGCTCTAAACCCCCTCTCAATCTTCCCTTCTCCCCTTTTAACTCTCGCATTTCTCCTCTTTCTCTAGATTCGCCCTGTAATTGTATTCATTTTCCTTTATATTTGCCTTTCTTTCGTGTTGTTGAGGGTAAGTATTCATTACGATCTGTTTGACCCTTGTTTATCTTGTGTTGAGAAATAGAGCAAGATCGAGCCAAAGCAAGACAATTCAAAGTGTAATATTTCCACTCTTGTTATTACAAAAATATCCACACCAAACCGTCCCTCATGTCCCAAAATTCATGCTCCTAAGACAGTTGCTGACAGAATATTGTGTCGAACAGTTGCCATCATCCTTCGAATCCGGAGAAGACGCAAATGAATCTCAGGGAAAAAATGATCTGAAATTAATGGAACCATATAGGCATATAATAATAATGATAATAATAACATACCATACTTATTATCACAAATATGTCCATATGCGCTGTAAATTGAGTGAAGGAAAGAAAAAGAAACAAAAATAGAGATGAGTGAGATACACTCAGCAAACTTCCGTATTAAAGTCATCAGTTAACATTGGTAATTATTTTTTAAAGAAACGCTTTAAACGTGTTTTCAAGTTGGCAGCAGTGTCACACTTTCTTACATGAGTTTTATTCTGACAATTTATTCCAAAGCTCTGCTGATGTAACCTAGAAAAGGCGTGACCCGTAGAACTGCGTATTTATTTGAGGGATATTAAGGAAGGACCTTTGGGAAGACCTGTGGTTTCTGTTAGGTACGTATTGGGTAAACAGTTCAGTCAAACACGTAGGAGTCAATCCTTTAAAGCCACTTAAAAGTCAAGTGAAGGATTTTGAATTCGATTGAACAGGTCACTAGTTCAATATTTTTTGGATGGTAGCCGTTTCATAAGAGTGAGTTTTGTCTTTCTTTACAAACTTAGTGGCTTGTATTTACTCGAAGTTTCGGTAAAAGGTTTTTGAAAAAGACCGGCGCTACGTTGGAAAACAATAGTAATATTCACGATGTTATTAAATGGCTTCAAACCGTGTCTCCTAATACCCTATATCTCAAAATAAAACTCATGATATCACTTCATAATCCATCGTTAAAACAGTTACATACATAGAATTTGAGCAAGTTTGCATAAAACTTATTAAAGCGAGCTTGTTTCGAAGTTTACAACACCTTCTGTAACTTAGTGACTTAAAAAATCATTGAAAAGGAACGGAAAGTCATCCGTGTATTGACCAGTATTGAAGCGATTCAAAATAAGTGACACTCTTCATACTTTTACAAGACGACATAAACGTAATTCTAGGATCATGATAATATGTTATTGTGTCTTTATAAAAGGCTCTCATAATCATGTAAGAGCTATATTTCTTTTATTTTTGTGTGCAAATGATTCCAAAGGGTATAATCGAAAATATTGAAAGCTCATATACCCAATATATATAGCTCGATACCGAGCAAAGTTATAGGGCAAAATGTGTATTTTTTTTTTTTTTTTTTTGGGGGGTTATTCTTATAACGTAGAATGATCCATTTACATGTATGTATGGTGGTACTATCAGCAGGTTGTTTGTAACTGTGGTCACATGAAATGAGCAGTCGCCCTAAAATCGTCTGTTTGCATTTCACACTTGTCCATTTAGAAACGGCGTATTTGACGCTTGTGTGAAGAAGAAAATTAGGTGTATTGGTGTTTTCCCTTGGGCCATCACGTGGCTCGGACGGTCTTTTTTCAACTATACCCCATATCCTCTTCTTCTTTCCTCGATTCTTTTCACCAGTATCTTTTCCACTCTCTCTCTCTCTATCACCCTCCCTCTATAATGTACCTCCTTATTCCTCCTTCTAATCATGCTTGCCAACAGTGCCATCTTTTTCTCGATTTATACCCTCTTCTCTCCCTCTCTCCTGATACCATTATAATTTTCTCCCTCTTTCTTCATCGTTCTATCTGTACCCTAGTATCACATTCTCTCCCTATCTCTCTCTCTCTCTTTTTCTCCCTCTCTCTCTCTCACCCCACACAAACATACATGTACACACATACACCCTCATACACCCACACCCACGCACATTTTCTCTTTCTCTATTCCGTTCGCTCTGCCGTCTGAATATGTTCTTGTCTATCCTCCTGTTTCTCTTACTCTATCTCTCTCTATCTCTCACCCTCCTTCCCTCTCTTCCTCCCTTCTTTCTGTCTTGATACCCTGTGATTTTGCTCATGAGTAAATACTGACAACTCGATGTCCCGAGCCCCAGATTCATCAGCGCTCCTTAGCTCAAGCCGGTAAGCTACAGAAGCAGTCATATCGGATGACGTAATTCGCTGTTGTCATTCGCCTCAGTTAGGCCGATTAGACGAGTGGTGCTAGGGGCATGAAGGGAGGGTTGTAACCAAGGGGATGAGAGGGGTAAAGAAGGGAGGGGTAGTAAAGGAAAGGGGAGGGTGGAAGCTTGTAGTAATGGGGAGGAGAGGTGAAGAAAGGAAAGGGAGTAAGGGTGGGGAAGGAGAGTTAGGGGACAGGGGTAAAAGTTGGAGTGAAGGGGTGCAAGGGAGGTGTAGGGAAGTAAAGGAGAGAATGGGTTTCCCATACACTGTTGAAAATTATCTTAAATCAATTAGTAAACACTGCTTCTTTTTTTTCATTGTCTCATTAAATTTGGCGTTTTTACTTAGTTTTCTGCATTGTCTGAGTTGCAATTTATGAAATTGCAGAGAATTAACAACAGTCAGAGGTAGTTGGCAAAAGAAATATATATTCATGAAAGTGGTTTGGAGATTGTCATCCGTAAGTTTGATGGCGTCTCTTTGTTGGCGCCTCGTATATGGTGTGAAATCTGCAAGGAGCTTACTTCATATATCTCGCCTTTACCCTTTAAGATCTCATATTACTTACGAAGAACAACAACTATAAAATAATGATAGTGGTTGTTGTCTCGCACCCATGTCCGTCATGGAGTGATGCTCCTGGTGCTCTGGTTTTATTACCTCGGTCATAGCTGTCTTTACATTTGTCAGCATGGTCGTCACAATAAGACATGAGAGCAGTCGTTTAATATTTACAAATTCAGATAATGTGCATTTTGGTAATGAATTCTACTGTCACATCTTTCTTCCTTCCTTTTTGAAGTGTTCTCTATTTCATCATCCTGATAGCGTATCACTCGTACACTCTATTCTCGAACCAGATTTAACGGGTTTTATCTTCTTGAGCTCGTGTTCTACTTCTACATGCATTTAGGGGAATATCAATGTCTTTTGTTAATGGTTACAAGGAAATTTATCCGGACTGACGAATCAGTGTGGTCTATCCCGAAGGAAAGGGGAGTTGATTAATCCAATAGTTCTTGATATCGTGATTACTAAGATACAACCTCGGGGAGACGGACAGGATAGTGAACCGCATGCAACTTATTAGACAAAATGGAAATCACTTCTTTCTCGGAGATTACTCTCTTATCAGGAGATATTACACGTGATATTTTTCATTTGTTATATTTATCAAATTCTTTTTCTATCCCAAACATATGAATGGGAGAGTAGTTAACAAATGTCATGTAATCAACACCAACATATTCAATTAAAAGAGAAACCTACAGATGCCGAAATATAATTCGTGGAATACAAAAGAAAATAACTTCTGTTTTAGAAGAGAAAAGAAGAGAAAAGAATAGAAAAAGAAAAGAAAAGAAAATAAAAAAATAAAGACAAAAAAGGCCTGTCATAATCGAGAGCGCAGTTCAGACCGGTGGTGGTGGGGGTGAGGGGGATGCTAGCCATAATTTATCTGAGCAGCCCCGCGTCCTGTTGACCCATTTTAAGTGCAATTGATTTATTTTCCTGGACCCTCACGCGCTAGACAGGGAGGGAGGGAGGGTAGATTGTTATCTAAACTTCAATGAATGCTGGATGCTACTCATAGTTTATGGTTAGAGTGAGTTTTCCTATCCTTTTTCTATTCCACCGACCGACAAAGATTGGAAGCGGATAAACATATCAAGAATTATAGGTCAATGTACCTTTTCAATAAATCGTTCTGAAAACTGGCAAAAATCTTTGACATTCGTAAACCTCTGATTTAAGTACATTATTATTGTACCGATTTTGGTAATGCACTGCTTTATTTTGTTTATGTTTTATTATACATGTATATGTAATATGAGAAAGTGGAAATAAATTTGAACCATTTGAACCATTGAAAACATATTGAGTGCTGGATAGGTATGTTCTTACTTTCGTTAACTTGACGTTGATAAAAGCATGGAATCTTATAATTCCAATGTTTTATGAGGCCATAGGTCTTATCATAAATGTCAGATTGCTTTCATTCATAACTCGATCAAACATTGCCGAGCTCTAATAAAGCGACCAGAAATAGAAAAGAGTATTCACTAATATTGTGGAAATGTCAAAGACCTCGATAATCACAACCAAGGACCATAATGAATAGATTATTCCTTCGATTGAATATTTTGCAATCTCAAAATTTACCCCAAAATAGTTGAGTAAGATATGTAATGTTAATGACCCTTTGAAGTAAATGTCGCTTCATTTCAAAAGGAAATTATATTAAAGGAAAATATAAGCTGTATTGGTATATAACTGCTTTAATATAACTGCTATAATATCTTTCCTTAGCGGTAAGAAGTTTAGGCCTGGATAAGTCAAGTTTGTTATCGCTGTTTTTCAAAAGTATTATTGATAATTATTAGGAAATATGAAGTAGAAAGAGCTCAGCAGAAGATTAATTCTACTTTAAAAATCTTGTCAGGTATTTCCCCAATTTCCTTTTATATCATTAATTTAAACATGTATGTGAAAACACTTTCAACCATAACTATAATCTGTGTCCTCCCTTCTTAAGGCACACTTCCATGAAGTTATCGCTATCCCCAAGGTCATATAAAAAAAAACCGTGCACACCAAAGATTATCTTCTTCATTAAGAAAAATAATTGGTTTGCATGACCCGAACGTAATTATTTAGCTAGCCTCTTTCTAGGAGCATGCTGAGCGTCTATTATCATTCGGTATACACCCTCCTAAAGACCAGGATGAGAAATATTAAGTGATCTATCTAGAGGGAATCAGTATGCATGCATGAAGCATTATAATTATACACTTATACAAGGGTGAGAGTCGGTGGGGTAGCGCTTTGGTCTAGGAAAAACGGGGACACTGGCGTTACGTTGGGGCCACTGAACTTCTAAGTGCAGGAAATGCGAGATAAGTTCAATGAGTGAAGTAAGGGGTGGGTATCGTCTTCTTTTCACGCTGCCTTTTCGACCCCTCCTCTCTCCCGCTCCCTCTGTCTCTGTTTCTCCCTCCCTCCCCTCTCTCCTTCTCTCCTTTACTCTCTGTCTCTGCCTCTCTCTGTCTCACTCCCCTCTCATTGTCTCACTCTCTCTGTGTCTTTGTTCTGCTCTGATCCACCTCGTAGCCATCACATCCCTCATTAGTTCCAGTCATACAGTTTGATCTGACCACAACCTACTTTTATGAGGCAATGGGGATGAAATGAGGCTGGAATAAGGAATTAATCACCCCATACATCTGAGTGTTTCCTTCTCATATCACATTACATGGGATGGTGGATGTGATGGCCAGTGATTACCAAATGGAAAGAGGCAAGACCAGTCTTGATCATCAAGGTAGAAGAATTTGATTGAGTGCATTCCAAGTCTCAATAAATGTTGATATTTTGCTCCAACAGACTGATAATTATTATGCAACATGTTCAAACAACAATTGGACGTTGTTATGTCTGTTGAACTTTATCACGTTATGATTTGCATTAACTAGTTTGAGAATATGTTTACCTTTTTTCTTATGAATCATTTGAGATAGCAACCTGCATGATTGTACTTGAACACGTTGTTGACCCGGTCACCTAATACACATCAACATTATACAATCATATTAAAGTATTCGACCCTCATCTTTCTGGTGAACCAAACTTCACGACTAAATTTCATTTAACTACCATGATTACAAATACATTGTCTTTCTGCGCTTGATGCACAGAGAAAAACAAGGGGAAAAAGAGGCATATTTACCTCACGAAATACAGTGCGTCCCAAAAAAAACTATACACTTTTGAAATGGCTGCCGAATAAAAAAATATATGATTCTGGGGGAAGAGTTTAATATGTATGGAAAGCTCATAAACTCAACTTTCATATGACACCAAAAGTCCGAAAATAATTCATGCTCGGGTGAGCACTGCTCACTTTTGTAAAGGGTATGAAAATTAGGTTGCGCAGGAATTAGCCTTCCAATTTGTGAGAGGTAAATCCTTTGGAGCTTACAAAATTGAGGGTGATATGATACATTTATGATTTGCTGAGTGAATTTCATGGTTTATTAAACCAAACTTGTATGCATGAGTGAACAGGAATTGCATTTTTATTGTAGCATTGTAACTTTCCTGGTAGACTCAGTGGTGTGTTCATGGGAGTCAGGATGGGGTGATGGTACATGTTGTAATTTCCATGTTACAAACTGTTATTTTTTACATCTGTGACTTTGAATAAAACCTTCACCCCACATTTCAGTTATTGTAAGATTAGTTGAACATCTCATTTATTTACTTAATAACCAGATGGGGATTATGTAAATTGATTATTCAAATACGGTTTGTTGAAAAAAGGAATGTCACAGATGTTGGCTACTTATTCTTCAGGTTACCCATTTATCAGATGAAACAGTTGTAAAATTGAAAACTGAAAAGAAAGACTGACATGTTCATTTTACAAATTTGTGAATTTGTGTTAAACTGTACCGTACGGTATTTCTTGTGCGAAACTCAAGTGCTAAAATGACTGATTGGTTGGTTGATAGATTGAGTGATTGACTGAGTTATTGATTAATTATTATTATTTTATTGAATGATTAAATTGATTGAAATACTGAATGGTGAATGAATGCTTGATTGATTAATTGATTGACCGATTGACTGATACATTGTTGATTAAGTGATTGATAGCTGAATGTTGATTGTCTAATGAATTGTCAAGATATGCACAAGCACACCCAGGCAGAGAGAGAGAGAGAGAGGGGGAGGGGCATACATGTCTCTTTGACCCTTATCCCATCTACCCAACAAAGTCCTACCCTACATTTCACCTCCCCTGCACCATGTACCATCACCCCGTCCTGACTCCCATGAACACACCACTGAGTCTACCATGGAAAGTTACATTGCTATACGGTAATAACAAATGCAATTCCTGTTCACTCATGCATAAAATGTTAATCCCATAAACCACAAATTTCACTCAGCAAACCCAAACTCATCACAATTGATCATAAATTGGTCATATCATCCTCAATTCCGTAAGCTCCAAAGGATTTACCTCTCACAAATTGGAAGGCTAATTCCTGCGCAACCTAATTTTCATATCCTTTACAAAAGTGAGCAGTGCTCACCCAAGCATGAATTATTTTCGGACTTTTTGGTGTCATATGAAAGTTGAGTTTATGAGCTTTCCATACATATAAAATTTTTCCCCCAGAATCAGATATTTTTTTATTCGGCAGCCATTTCAAAAGTGTATAGTTTTTTTTGGGACGCACTGTATATATGGTAATCATTATAGAATCAAATCAGTTATGGCTCCCAGTCGGATCACGAGTTTCCATTAAGGTAGTTCGAAAATGATACATGAAATTAACTAACATCTATCATACCGTCGTATCGCTCCAGAGTAATTTTCACAATATTTTCTTTACACTTTTGCCACTGAGCCACAAGCACGTAGCACTTAAGTTACATTAGCCAAGCGAAAGTGCAGGTACATGTATAGTTCATTAAATCTTAGTGGTAAAAGGCGGAAGTGGTCTTTAAAGTTCAAACGCAGTGGCTAATTATTAAAAAAGTTCTTTCAGGGTTGATTTGCCATGAATATTTTCACCAGGAGACCGATTAACTCATATCCTGTGACTGATTCACATTTTATGTTGAATTAAAAAAGGAAATAAGCACCAGCGGAAAATATTGAATAGGGAGAAAGGGCCAAAGGACATTTTGTTTGTATTCATTGATTTTATAACTAAAAACTCCAATTCTTTTTCGTACATAACATAGTTTATACAAAACTACAACATAATTATAACAAAGTTTTTGTTATCATTGGCAGAACGAACATAAATACAACATAATTCATTGTTCAAAATTTCACAATGTATAGGACTAAAATATATCACAATCACATAATAGGAAGATATTACCGCACTTTACAGTTATTTCATCCCCAATACTAAAACAAGCATTGCCTTTTTTCAAAATAAGACTGAATACTTAAAAAAAAAAAAAGTTTCATATTTCTCAACATATTATTATGCAGAATTAAGATTATGAGATTTTCTTTTATTAAAACACATGACGTGGATGAACGATCGAATTCTTGAAGAAATGGCAATTATATTAGTTATGGAAATCTAAACAAAGAACGTTTTGCAGAATTAGATTGTAAATAATGATGGAAAACTACCATAGTCTTAAGCCCGACGCTTACTACACGATCCTCCTGCGATCCGATTTTGGTTGAGAGGGCGGTTACATTTGATATGGAAAACTAGACAACCACTATCCTCCTGATTTAAGTTCTAAATAATGATAAAAGTATTAACAGCCGGAGCTTTAGTGCCTTTAAGCCCTATAGTACCCGGTAGGATGTGAAAGCCAATGTAGTATAGTTAGCAATTTGAGCCTAGTAGCTCTTGCTGGAATGCTCCCCAGGGAGTGGAGAAAGTGCATATATCGTGTGCGGGCAAGCCAGAATCAGATGACCGGGGTAATAACATATCTGTAAAGCGCTTAGAAACTCGGACATTGCTATATAAGCAGATATATTAATATTATTAGTATAGTCAGAATAAATGGCGAATCGGCTTCAAATCGTAAGCAATGGTACTACTGCCGGTCTGACGTTCCCTCCTTTAAAGAAGCTTGAAACCCCCTACAATTTGGAATTCATTAATCATACGACTAATTAGATCATCGATCATTAAGATTTTACAAGTTTGAATGTTCATATGAAATGATGTTGTAAATCTAATATTGCTTTATACTAGAAAGGGAAACACGTATGTTTGTGGGGTAAAAATTTGCCCAGGAATGAGTAAACTTTACTAAATTTGAGGTACATTTTACACAGCATTTAGGTCAAATTTTACTCATCAAACATGCACGTTCCCTTTCAACCAAATAATGAATAAAATGTTACCGATCTCATGGAGTGTAAGGACTTTCATGCCCTCTACATACAAGTAGGACATCTCTGCCACTATGAAGGGACTTTCATGCACTCTACATACAAGTAGGACATCCCTGCCACTATGAAGGGACTTTCATGCACTCTGACTATATACAGGTAGGATATCCCTGCCACTATGAAGCAAACATTCTTTATAGCAATAAATGAAAAAAAAATTTAAAAAGAAATTGAACACAAGTAATAGAACAGAATGATGTGAGGAGATGTAAATGCTGCAGTGACTGAAAGTTAAAGACGGGGGGGGGGGGTAAATTACGTTTTAACAGCATTTAAAGCCCCTCTGCACTAGTTTTGCCAGGAGGGATTAGAGGGATTAGCGTGGTCACTGACAGGTGGTTATCTCATCAACTCAGCTCTCATTAACATAAGAAAAAGAGGATCATGGGGGACCAACGGGCACCGCTTATTGTTTTCTATATAGAGGGAGCAAGTAGCTACAAGTAGTGCAGTGGGGCTTTAAAACCTATATATTTTGCCAACCGCACTTTACGTTGCGATCACGGAGACAAATTTAGGAAAGGTCACAAAATTGTAAATCGTAAATTTGTTGGTTTGAGACAACCATTTCTAGCACCGAACATTGCTTTCATAATTATTGTCGTAAGTAAAGAAAAAAAGTGCACCGCTTTTTCAAAGTAGGTGAGTGAAATGGATTTTCAGAAATTGAAATAAATGCTAACGGTTACTGTGGTTGTTTGATTACGTCTTTCTCATGGTGACGTTAAAGGTCGGTCCCCAGACGTAAATAATCATATCTGATTGATACACGTCTGTATAAACCCAAATACACACACGGTTGTTTGATTGATGTTGTTTCCCCCTGGGTAGGAGGATACAAGATCAATGACGTAGACTGATGCATGACTTTCAACTTTCAGAACAACTAGAAACTTTTGGTCCAAAAAATATCATTCTTTTAATTCGAGCCAACCACTGCGGAAAGAAAACGGTTGACTAAAAATTAATCACGGCAGCTATGGAACTTAATCTAAAAGTAATATATAAAGATAATACGGCATTTCGTAGTAAACATTATATAAATCCAGATTATTATTATTATTATTATTATTATTATTACCTTTACACCCATATATTAAGGTCAAATGCATTTCATGTATTCTCTCAGTGTTGTCCCTATAATCATGAAAGTCTACTTGAAAATAAGTTGTCATAAAGAAAGCTAGAGATTTTTAAATCAAAATAATGGATAGTTGCGCTAATAACGCATGAATAAACTAACAGCTAACTGTCTTCTGCACCGTTCTCTTCTTTGCTATTCTCTCGAATCTTAATAAATTGATCGTCAGTTTTTAATGAAAATGACGAGACCCTTAAATGAAATTTCCAGCTCCTTAGCAAAATTGAAACAAGCAAAAGAGATTTTCATAATTAGATCCCCTCTATACCAGATGTATTATATTTGTCGGTTTGTTACATGCTAAATGTAAAAATCTTCCACATGTTTTTCGGTATTTCTTTCTTGTAATGCATATCGACAATCCAAGTTCTTCGTTGCTCATGAACACATTCATAAGAGTACTTTAAGTTTAAAGTCGGTACTTTGATACTTTCTTGAAGAGAAACAGATTCGATTTAGATACCAGAAGTGTAACATATTAAGAAGAAGTGGGAGGGGAGTAATAAGGGGAACTTTCATAAAATACTGTTTGTTTGCTTGCTTGTTTCCATTTCCGTTGCAGTTATTTTTACATATAACTTTGGTTAAACTTTTCTCTATCAGTCACAGTCCTAAACTATCACATGAATAAAAAATTATGTATTTCATGAATAAATAATGGAAATTTAAAAGCATCATCAAATTACCAAAACTTCCTGTTTCCAATGTCGTTGATGGTTACGTTATCTTATTTTATTTTTAATTGAAAACACGTATTCCTTTCTCTTCTCTATCTTCCACTGCATCCCTCTCCCTCCATATCTGCCTCTCTCTCTCTTTCTCTCTCTCCCCGTCTGTCTCTCTTTTGTCTCTTTCTCTTCCTATCAATCATTTTATCTATCATTTTGACCCTCTATCTCTATTTGTGTCCTTTGTCCCACTATCCCCCTCATTCCCCAGAGGCGGACTTGACTGATTTCAGTCGGGGATTTGCGATGTGACCAACGCCCTCGACCTGTCAGATATGTACATTAGCCTTCACATGAAACATCTCTTAGTCTAGACATGATAGACCGGCCCTCAAGCCAATATATAGCGACCCATGCAGCGACCCCAAAATCCCCATGGCATGGCCAGTCTGCCTCTGTCACTCCCATGTCTCAAAGAAGCTCCGACTGGAGGGTCATATTGTTTTAGATTTTAATTACAACAGGTTTACAGTGGAGTTTCTCTCACACTTTCTCTCTTTAGAAAGAAAGAATTTTGTAGACTATCATAAGATAGCTGGTGATAGTTCTACCATCAGCGGTGTTGAAAACAATATGATTGGCTGTTTAGAAACTATATGTATTTAGAAAACAGAGTATCATGATGAAGAACTGTTACATGAGTCACATCCGACCTACATGTAAATGCAAGAATTGAATGCAAGACATGGTTTCATGAAACCGTCACAAGTACAAGTTTGCCGCAACTTATCTAAAAGCATTATTAAATAGGGCACACGTTTCAGTGGGTTTTCGGCGAACTTGTAATTGTGACGGTTTCGTATGATCCCATTTGCTACTTGTAATTAACCACGTGGTAATGCGATATTAGAATGTGATATACACAGGGTAAAAAATCTATTCCAGATCGACGAAAGGGGCGAGAGAGCCAATCAAACTTCCATCCACGGTTCATAAAACTACTGATTAGTGATATAGGTCGGCATCATATATTATTTAGATGTAATTACTTCTGTAGGAGGTGATAGAATGAAAATGATATTGAGTGGAATAGACTTGCTTCCTCTCAGTCACAAGACAGCGTATGTCATTTTCCGTACAAAATGAAAAATATATGAAACTTCAACTTTCAATCACCTCCAACCCATAGGTCCTGCCTGTATGAGTTCTGTACAGATAGTGACACTAAACTGCTAGGCAAGGCAACCCACCCACTTCAAATATGCATCACCTGTTTGAGCTATGTAGAGTGGAGCCTAAATACCCAATGCATTCAACCCAAATTCTTTAATGTACATAACAATAAGAGGGTAGCATTGAGGGGAATGGTTGAATCCGAACATTACCCTTAAGAAAATGTCAAATATTAACACTATATTTCAATCTATCCCCGAAAATCTAGACTGAAAAAAACTAACTCTAAGCTAACTTGCTTATTCCTTTAAAAACAAATACACACACACCATAGTTGAACAGCCCTAAACCTTAGACTGCTCTGCTGAGAAAATCAGCGCCAACATTTCTGAACCTGTTATGGCCTCTATGTGGAGTAAGCTTGCTCCCGAGGAAGTAGTTTTCTGCTGGCATATGCAACGGGGCATTTTCCTTCTTCTTTCTCTTGAAGGAGAATGGCTCCTATACCTGTTGCCGGGGCATCAGTTCGGATAATGAATGGCTTAGCAACATCTGCCAAACAAAGGAATGGGGCTGTAGACAAACAGTCTTTCAATTGCTGAAAGGCTTTCTTTTCTTCTTTACTCCACACGAGCTTGTTTGGTTGACGACCTTTCGTCTTGTCAGTCAGAGGGGTCGCGATTGGCACAAAGTCCGTAATAAATTTCTGATTGTAGTTGATCGTCCCAATGAATGACCGCATCTGCTTCTTAGTCTCTGGTGGTGGAGCATGGCGGATCCTCTCCACCTTATCTTGCATCGGTTGAAGCTTGTCCTCTCTCACAATGTGGCCCAGAAATTCAATCTGGCGACAGCCTAGTTGACACTTACTCGGTCGTGCAGTTAAGCCAGCTGCATGCAGTCTCTCGAAGACTTCTCTCAGAACACGGAGGTGCTTCACCCATGTTCTAGTGTGAATTAGGATGTCATCAAAGTAATTGTGGACACCAGACATCCCTCGGAGTAATGACCTCATGACCTGGCTGATTCGGACTATGGAAAGCGGTCTTCTCCTTAGCATCTTGAGATAAGATGATTTGCCAATACCCTTTTGATATATCTACTTTGGAGACATAATTACATCCTGATAAACTGGAGAATATCTCATCACTGTTGGGAATGGGTTCTGCATCGAACACCGTCACACGATTCAATCGACGAAAGTCAATGCAGAATCGGTTCGTCCTATCAGGTTTCTTCACTATACACAATTGGTGATGAATAGTGAGATTCAGATTGCTCTATAACTCCCATATCAAGCATCTTCTTGAATTTGAATACCGATAGACTTCGGTTTCTCTAACACCGGACTACGTTCATTGTCATCATCCTCTGTGACGACTGTAGCGTGAGCGCTGACCTAACGATTTCCATTGCCAGTCGAAGAGTCTTCACGCTCACTGTCTTCATCTCTGCTGATGTGGCGTTTCAACAGATTGGTTTGGAAAGTTTTAAGCTTCCCATTGATGTCTAACCTGTAGTCCAAATCACTGAGCTTGTGAACAGTGGCAGTAACAACAAGACTTGATCACCCACCTGAAACTTCCTCTCCCTACTTTTCAAGTTGTAGTACTTAGAGCTTCTTACCATCGACTGTCTCAGCTCCTGCTGTGCTAATTCTCGCGTCGATTCTAGCCGTTCCCTCAGCTCAACTACATACTGGTAGGTTAAGTTTAGGTCTTCATTTCGTTGCTTACCTGTCCAAAGTTCCTTGAGAATCATTAAGGGTCCTCTTACCGTGCGGCCATACATGAGCTCAAATGGTGAGAATCCCATCGAGGCTTGTGGGGCCTCCCTGTAAGCAAACGAAATAGGTACTAGATTACGATCCCAATCAGTAGGACGATCTGCACGAGTTCGACGTAAGATCTTCTTCAATGTACCATTAAAACGCTCGACAAGACCGTTGCAAGCGGGATAATATGGGGTCGTGGTCATCTGCTTAATAGGAAACTGGGTACACTGATCCGACAAAATCTCCTGTGGTACGCCAACCCTGGAAAAATCTGAACAAGTGCCACTGCAACAGTCGTCGTCTCTATGTTGGGCAAGACTACCGCTTCTAGGTACCTTGTAGCACAATCGACTATGGTAAGACTATACCTAGTCTTCCGGGCCGTGATTAGTCCAGAATCTGCCCGGTCCTTTATTATATTCCCTACACACTTGATTCAAGCCGCCGAAGATGGCGTTATCAACAAACTCATACGCCGGGAGTCCGAATTTAATGATCCCGCCATCATCGGCTGGTAGCAAGTAGGGGAGGTTGCGTTGGTGTGGTGGAGATCAAAATTAAATAGGCCAGAGACTGGACTAGGCCGTGATAGGCTGGATTTCCCCTATCATATCAACAGCAATCCTCTTAAATGAGACATCAATTATAGGCATCTTACCTAGAGGAACACGACGGACCCTGCCCTTGTTAATAGTCCTTTGGCATATGTCACAAGACTGACAAAATCCTCTCACATCTGCTTGTAAACCTGGCCAAATGAAACTCAACATAATCTTATCTGCCGTCTTTTTGACACCTTGATGCCCTCCCATGATTCCTTCATGTGCCAATGTCATAACAGCCTTGCGATATGGCTTAGGCACAAGCTGTACAAACTTGTTTCCATCCATAACGCTGTTTGGTTGGTATTCTCTATGCAGGAAACCATCTTGTATTAGAAAAGAAGTATTTCTCTTAACTTCTTTGCTGCCATTCTCAGACTCAGCGAGCTCTCTCGCCTTCTTCAGCGTAGGGTCTGCTAACTGCGCTTCACTAAAATCGTCAGGGGAAACTTTTGGGATGGCAGACATTACCTTCAGTGGAGTCTGTTTCCGCTTACTTGCTTTAACCTGGGACCTCGTCTCAACTGCCATCCCTGCCTCAGATAAATTATTACCTGAACCATCATGATCTGAGAGATGACCCCCAGTTCAGATTCGGTGCATCGGGTGGGAGAGCATTTTGGATATTCCCTAGAATAACATCAAACACTGGTTATCTCATACACAAAGCTACAGCACAGCCTTCATAAAAAGGACTGTCAACATGTACCTTAGCAGTAGGATACCAACGCATAGTGCCATCTATGAAAATTCACTGCCTGTTTTTTCCTGTCATCTGATCCATGGCGGCTAAACTCCTACGAATCACAACACAAGAACAACCTGTGTCTCTAAGAACAGTAACTGTTTGATAATTAACAATTCCATCCTTAACCTGCCTTAGTGAACGCAACTTACCTGTACAAGCCGCACACATCTCCAGTGCTTTCTTCCTCCTCTGTTTCCTCGAAGGTCTTGTCTGCTCCATCCCTGCGGCAGACATCACAACAAACATCACACTCTCGACCTTGGTTGTATTTTGTCTTAAGAGGAACATATGAAGGACATTCAAAAGATAAGAGTCTATTCACCTCATCAACTCTTTCATGATTTGCTTGAGATTTAGTCTTGCCTGAAAACTTCTTAGGAGTATGGGATTTTAAAACCATAGCTACAAAACTTCCACCCTTTTGAGGCTTTGACTTAGAAGTTACTCTACAATTTCTTGCTAGATGAACCATTTGGTCACACAAATTTCCTTTGTGAAAAGCTTCACTCTTGTTGTCCGACCTGTTGAATGTCATTTCTTTGTTGTCCTATCTCGGACCCTTGAAATGACCACCATGTGAGTAGTGAGTAGTGGTGGTTATTTCACCTGACTGCCAAGAAATCATAAATGCTTGTTAGTAAGCAACCAGAGGACCGACGGCTTTAGGTCCTCTCCGAGAGACCTGGTAATTAGGATTAATGCCTTACCAAAGGGCACTAGCGCACCGACTTGGTTTCGAACACGGGTCACCAGATTACGAGACCACTGCTCTACCAACTGAGCTATCGCGCCTCCTCTGTGCTGATATATAAATATAAGCATCGCTAGTCATCTCCCTAGTAGTCTTGAGCGTACGCTCTCTCAAATAATTAGGGACTTTTAGATTTACACGACGAGAACGTGGACAGCCACGTGTGACATCCTTTTCAGGTAATGTGACGTCCTTTTAAGGCACTGCCGGGCACTGCCAGTGCCTTAACACAATGTCATACGCGGTAGTCCACGCTCTCGTCGTGTAAATCTAAAAGTCCCTAATAGCAAGCCCTGGACTCATCTGTTCAACAAACTGCTGTCTAATAATCAAATCTTTCAATCCTTCAAAAGATTTGTCTGTCTCTGTAAGATCCAAACATCTTTCAAAGTAGTGTTCTGACCTAGCGATAAATTGATCAGCAGACTCTCCTGTCTCTGGCGTTGCTTTGTAGAACTTCTTCCGGAAGTCATCTGCAGACACCTGGTACCTGCGAAGGAGGGCGTCCTTGAGCGTGCAGTAATTCGCAGCTTCATCTGGTGCCAACCTACTGCAGACAATCTGTTAGCCACCTCTGACTACTAGCGCATCTCTCGAAACGCTCTAAATACGCATCCATGTTGTCTCTACTTTCATCAAAATGAGGCAACTTTGGGATTCTTGTCAAACTATGGTGTCCGCGACTGGTATCTCCTGACTGAGATTCATTTCCCTTCTTAGCCTGTTCTAGGCCAGGGCTATCTGATGTTTATCTAAAATATTTCCCTCTAGTTGGTTCAACGAAAATTCTTGTTTCCTATCTTCCCTTACATCTTCACGTGCCTTTTGTTCTCTATCTTTAATGAATTCCAACAAGGCCTCACCAACTTAGCCTAATTCCTTACCTAAGTTAATCATTCTTTATCAATAATTCAAAGGTTCACTTGTGACCTTGACTCTCTCGATGACAAATAAACATGTGTAATTTATCATTAGGAAAAGGAATACAAATATGGATTCAACTTACAGTTTGACTTGGTTGACTAAATGCAGGGAATCGGGGCAGGCCTCAATGTCGGTCATGGTGATTTTGATACTCCATGGAACTTAAATTTTCAGTGCAAAATGCCATGTTTTTTAACTATGAAACTTCAACCTTCAATTTTCAATCACCTCCAACCCATAGGTCCTGCCTGTATGACTTCTGTGCAGATAGTGACACTAAACTGCTAGGCAAGGCAACCCACCCACTTCAAATATGCATCACCTGTTTGAGCTATGTAGAGTGCAGTGGAGCCTAACTACCCAACGCATTCAACCCAAATTCTTTAAAGTACATAACAATAAGAGGGTAGCATTGAGGGGAAAGGTTGAACCCTAACACACTTGTTAATTAATGTATCAATAAATTGCTCGTAAATGTACGCGGAAAAGGTCTTAAAGGTACTTTACTCTCAATCTTCTGCCTTAATGGCACACCCCCATATTATTATAAACAAAAACATGTTCATTTACACACAGGCATCCACTCAGAGAAACATGCAGACACATAATTACATACACGCATACGCCTACATGGTCACCCTATTAAACATTTACAAACAGTCGTGCCAACACACAGCTACAGCTCCCGCCCCCGCCACGGCACCGTTGATGACAGAAGCGCTAGCACGACCCGTGAAAATCTACGGCTTCACTCATTTTAGATTGCACCCTGCATATTAAACGTTTACACAGTCGACGTGTACATTATGCCTATTATAGTTACTTGTTCAATGTATCAAGAAATTGCTCGTAAATGTACACGAAAAAGGTCGCGAAAAAGATCACCAAAAAGGTACACCGTATGGACAGCAATTTGTTGTACAAATCTATCGCACAACTACATTGTTTCATGAGTTTAACTTGTGCGGGTCTTCTTTTCCTGTTTCATCATTTCCTCATGGCGTTATTACACCCTCTTGTTTCTTAATAACTCACTCCTTCTTTTATTAGGTGGGCTGTATATAATACAGACCACCTTATGTTTTCGTTAAAATTGCCTTTATTATTATTAGGTGGGCTGTATATAATACAGACCACCTTATGTTTTCGTTAAAATTGCCTTTATTATTATTATTATTATTATTTATTTTTCTTATTTCCAAGCACTTTTTTGTTAGCAAGATAATTTGAAAATGGCTCAATCATATGTCTTGAAATTTGGCACACATATGTATAGGCATATGGAGAAAACACGGTAAGGTTTTCAACCTTGACCTTGACTGATGACGTCATCTAGGCGCCATTTTGTGAAATTTTCTGAAAATCAACTCATGATCATATCTTCATAACGGAAAATCATTTCTCATTCATATTTATCATGATCAAGGTCAATATCCGTCCAGTCAATTTCAGGTCAAAAACAAGCGCGTACGCGTACGTCCGCGCGTCAATGCGCGCGCAAAATTTCAAAATGCTCCAAATCGTCTTCAATACATTTTGCATACGTTTCAGGCCATTTTAAGCATTTTATAAAAAAATCGCGCACACGCACATGCGCGCGCAACACCATTACACAACATAGAATCGCCATTTTTTTTCTTTCATGATAATTCCCATATTTTTTCGAACAATTTGATACCATGTTTATCTCTTTATGACCATTAATAACAAGATGAGCGTCCATTCAAGATAAATGTCCGTGCGCGCGAGCTCTTGTAATACATAGCATATATGGGCAAAAACATGCCTATACAAAATTCATTGTAACTCTTCAGAATGGATAGGAACTCCCAATTTTTTTTCATATTTGGATAGATTATGAGTCGGAGATATGATTTCATGTCTCATTTGACCCTCAATTAACTCATGACGTCATCATAATGGCCTCTAAACTCAAAATTTCAATTTGCATATTATGACGTCAGCATATTTTTGGAAAATTGATTGTATCTCTGTAAATATTGATCAATTTTCTTCCAAATTTTGATATGTTCTAGCTGAGACAATTCACTACAAATGCAGTCTTCACAATTTTTCATTTTGACAAAGGCATCATGGCGTATTTTTGCAATTGAAGGAGGCATGTCAATTTTTCACATTTTGCGTGTATTCTCTATGGGACATGACTTATTTCAAAACTGGATTCTACATTCCCGTCTTTCGCGAGCAATGGGCCGTATGCATAAAAAGTAGCAATTGCTTGCAAGCAATTGCTTCAAGCACAAGCAATTGCTTGTCAAGCAAAAGATCAAGCTCAAGCAATTGCTTAAATCCGTATGCATAACATTTTGCTTGTGCTCAAACCTTTTACTTGCCTCCAGCAAGCAATTGCTTACGATCTCAACAATAGCGACGTCACGCCGGTGCGAACATCATTCATGGGAGAACAAAGGCGGGTTTCGCATACTAGTAGTGTATTCAAATGTCATGCGTGTGGGGTAGCCTTTCCTGACATGGCAGTTGTCAGACATCCTCCCGTTTTTCATCATGTTCAGGTATGAACCTGTGTGCTAACCACTCAACGTTCTCTTTGTCGAAACGGAATAGTTTCCGATAGGTCTCGGGAGCAATTTCTTCTCGATTTATTCTACTCCTGTACAACTTTGGTTTTCTCTAACGAGCATAAACATGATGCTTAACCGCGAACGTCCTGATTAAGCAAGAGCTCAAGCTGCTATGACGGAGCTTGAAAAACGTAAGCAATTGCTTATAAGAACAAGCAAAGGTTCGTTTTATGCATACGTTTTTAAGCAATTGCTTGATCTTTAAGCAATTGCTTGCGGACATCAAGCAATTGCTTGTGCTTGCTAGCAAAAGCATTTGCTTGCAAGCAATTGCTTATGTTTATGCATACGGATTCAAGTAAAAGGCTAGCTCAAGCAATTGCTACTTTTTATGCATACGGCCCATTATCTCCGTCGTTAAAGTTTGGTTTTCGCTTAGCTTTGAGTATGTTGTAGCTGAGGCAATAAGCTATCATAAGTGTGCCCTTTATTTTTCGATCAGATGCCGGGATCATGCTCATATTTCACTTGCAAAGTGGGATTTGAGAATTCTATTTTCCGTTCACGTGTAATGTCTATGGGGATTATTTTGGTATAGTGGTCATAGCACTTGCCTCCCATTCCGGCGACCCAAGTTCGATTCCTGGTGGGTCAATTTTTTAATTTTTTTTGCCATCGTTTTGAATTTGATTTTATGATCTTCTTCGACTATTATAACATATTATCATATACTATCACAAACAATGTAATAAAATGCCTAATTTTGCGTGTTATATCTATGGGAGAAATATGTCAATCGTTTGAGTACAACCTTATGGGAAATCTGAGTCCTTGTCGTGTATTAATTTTTTATTCATAGTTGGATAGAGTATGAGTCGGAGATATGATTTCTTATAAAAAACAAAATCTAGAAAATGCATATTTCATTTTGATATTTAGATTTGAGGGTCAAAGGTCAAATATACTGTACATGGTTTCTCTAAAACCATGCATCGTATAGACTAGAAATTTGGCACACTAATAGACCTGAATAAGAGGATTATTTCAAAAAAATAAGGTCAAATCATGCCAATGTTTTCTTAACTACTTAGTATGTCACTAAACATGTGTGGCATGTACTTGAACAGCCCACCTATACTTGTTATTAACAAGTATTATATGTCTAGTTATTATTATTCTTTATTTTTCTTATTTCCAAGCACTTTTTGTTAGCAAGATAATTTGAAAATGGCTCAATCATATGTCTTGAAATTTGGCACACATATGTATAGGCATATGGAAAACAAAATAAGGTTTTCAACCTTGACCTTGACTGATGACGTCATCCAGGCGCCATTTTGTGAAATTTTCTGAAAATCAACTCATGATCATATCTTCATAACGGAAAATCATTTCTCATTCATATTTATCATGATCAAGGTCAATATCCGTCCGGTCAATTTCAGGTCAAAAAACGCGCGCGCATGCGTACGTCCGCGTGTAAGCGCGCGCGCAAAATTAAAAAATGCTCCAAATCGTCTCAAATTCATTTTGGATACGTTTCAGGTCATTTTAAGCATTTTATAAAAATCGTGCACACGCACATGCGCGCGCGTTTTTCGCGTTACACCATTACACAACATAGAATCGCCATTTTTTTTTCCTTCATGATATTTCCCATATTTTTTCGAACAATTTTAAAACCATGTTTATCTCTTTATGACCTTTAATAACAAGATGAGCGTCAATTCAAGATAAATGTACGTGCGCGCGAGCTCTTGTAATACATAGCATATATGGGCAAAAACATGCCTCTTCAGAATGGATGGGAACTCCAAATTTGTTTGATGTTTGGATAGATTATAAGTCGGAAATATGATTTCATGTCTCATTTGACCCTCAATTAACTCATGACGTCATCATAATGGCCTCCGAACTCAAAATTTCAATTTGCATATTATGACGTCAGCATATTTTTGGAAAATTGATTGTATCTCTGTAAATATTGATCGATTTTCTTCCAAATTTTGATATGTTCTAGCTGAGACAATTTTCTACAAATGCAGTTTTCACGATTTTTCATTTTGACAAAGGCATCATGGCGTATTTTTGCGATTAAAGGAGGCATGTCAATTTTTCACATTTTGCGTGTATTCTCTATGGGACATGACTTTTCTCAAAACTGGATTCTACATTCCAGTCTTTTTGAGCAATATCTCCGTCGTTTTAGTTTTGTTTTTGCTGAGCTTCGAGTATGTTGTAGCTGAGACAATAAGCTATCACAAGTGTGCCCTTTATTTTTCGATCAGATGCCGGGATCATGCTCATATTTCACTTGCAAAGTGGGATTTGAGAATTCCATTTTCCGTTCACGTGTAATGTCTATGTGGATTATTTTGGTATAGTGGTCATAGCACTTGCCTCCCATTCCGGCGACCCAAGTTCGATTCCTGGTGGGTCAATTTTTTTTTTTTTTTTTGCCGTCGTTTTGAATTTGATTTTATGATCTTCTTCGACTATTATAACATATTATCATATACAATCACAAACAATGTAATAAAATGCCTAATTTTGCGTGTTATATCTATGGGAGAAATATGTCAATCGTTTGAGTACAACCTTATGGGAAATCTGAGTCCTTGTCGTGTATTATTTTTTATTCATAGTTGGATAGAGTATGAGTCGGAGATATGATTTCTTATAAAAACAAAATCTAGAAAATGCATATTTAATTTTGATATTTAGATTTGAGGGTCAAAGGTCAAATATACTGTACATGGTTTCTCTAAAACCATGCATCGTATAGACTAGAAATTTGGCACACTAATAGACCTGAATAAGAGGATTATCTCAAAAATAAGGTCAAATCATGCCAATGTTATATTAACTACTTAGTATGTCACTAAACATGTGTGGCATGCACTTTGAACAGCCCACCTATACTTGTTATTAACAAGTATTACATATCTAGTTCTTTTTATAATTCATTTTTTCTAGGGTAGTGGTGGATGATTTCTAGAATGTAACTGATTTCTAGAATATAACTGAAGGCATCGAAACATCAATTTTCATCTTCGGATACAAATAAATATAGAAACTTCTAAATTCAAATTCAGTGCGTGACAGGAATTACCTGAAAGAAACTTAATCACGAAAATGACTTTAAGCATTAACCTCTCATTTATTGATTACTCAAAGTCTGCATATAAAGAAATTGCCGAAAGAAATGTCATGCTTAATTCTAAATTCATATCGCGCTCATCATGAAAAAGAGATAATTTTGTTATATGATAATAAAATCTACACCGTTGGTACGTTACTTATTATTCGTGTTCAAAATACATCGAAGGTAGAATATTCATTTCATTTTCTTACAACTAACATGCCTGTGATACGTATGGTAGGGGCATGATATATTATATTTTGTGAGGAATCATGAATTAAAATTCAGAATACCTTTTTGTAACTTTGTCGCTCACGGTATTTCGCGTTGACATGTAGAGTGAAGATAATAAGCGAAAAATCATGTTTTCATCTAGGAGCGATGGAGCAGTTTCGAACATGAGGGCGGGGCGCTGAGAGGGGCAAATTTATAGGAAATATGATAGAAAAGCGGTATTCTACCCCTTCTGCATATTTGTTTAAAGTCATGTTGTTGCCACAAGTAATTCATGTAATGTTAACGTTTTCGATAGTCGTGCGATCTTCAAAATTGTCTCAAATTTGAAGGAGAAAAAAAGAGGATAAGAAAAAGAGAGGGCAGATACAGAAATAGAGAGAGAGATGGGGGGGGGGGAAGAGAAGGGGGAAGGAGAATGAGAGAGGAGGAAGGGAGAGATAGTAATACACAAAACGCAAACGCACAAGCGCGCATGCACACCCACCAACCCACGCATTCACACACACACACACACACACGCACAAACACAGAGAGACGAGAGAGAGAGAGATAGAGAGATTGGGTTCGTATTTACTTGTTGTTTTGGTCAACTGAATAGATTTACCTTCTAGATACATCACTCAAATGACAGTTTTCCTCAAGAGAAATTAGTCCTACAGTTTAGGGCATTTTAAATGAGATATTGATTACCTAATCTTCAAGGAAACTGTTGGGGTGAGAAAGTGGTTTTCAAATCGATCTGAGGTCTGAAGCAAAATCTCTCCTGAGATTATGTTAATAATAATAATCATAATAATACGCGTTTATAAAGCGCTTAACAAATTCCGACGATGTCTCTAAGCGCTTTACAGATATATTATTATTATCAACTATGAGTCTTAAGAAGTACATTAACCAGAACGTCAATGACGTAGCGCTCATCCGCATCTCCCAACAACAAATATCGTAAATTTTATGTGGTACACTTTTGAACTGGTCAAAAAATAAAAATTTGATGCCCTGGAAGGGACATAATTTAACAAATCGACCACCATTTCTCTAAATTTATATTCGCTAGTACATTTATCATTTCTTGATACTTCCTATCATTTATAAAATTGTTATATTTTTGCCAGATTGGGCCACCAGCATAAACAATAACTGTGAGCATTGTTCTACCATAGTTCTACTTATCCAAAGTGTGTGTGCAGGGGGGGGGGGTATGCAGTGTGATTGCCATGCCTATCCTGGCCTTGCGCTAGTAGCGCCCGGGAGTAGCGCTTTGCTAAAAACAAAATGCGTTCTGAACATTTAATTTTCAACCTCTCTTTTCTCTTCTTTTTAATCCACAAATCAAGTGTTTTCTGTGAAGGATCAAATTTGCAAATAATCATCCTAATATTTTGCACAAAATTTTTAAAAAGAAATGAAGGAGAAGAAGCATTTTTTGTTATTTTTGGAATAAATTTGAATAAATTACCATAATTAATCAATGGAGCAAAATCTCAAAATTCTGTGTAGAATTTTAGTAAACCAAATTTAGCTCTACCAGATAAAGGAAACCAAATCAAAATCGGTCAAGAAATGAGGGAGTAGAAGCAATTTTTGTTTTTTCTGGAATAAATTTTGCATAAATTACCATAATTAATTAATGGAGAAAAATTTCAAAATTCTACGTAGAGGTATAGTGTACCAACGTTAGCTCTATGATATAAAGCAAATCAAATCAAAATCGGTCACAATATGAAGGAGAAGAAGCATTTTTTGTGATTTTTAAAATTATTTTTGGAATAAATTTGCATAAAGTACCATAAATAATCAATGGAGCAAAATCTCACAATTCTGTGTAGAAGTTTAGTGTTCCAAATTTAGCTCTACCAGATAAGGCAAACCAAATCAAAATCGGTCAAGAAATGAGGGAGAAGAAGCAATTTTTGTTATTTTTGGAATAAATTTGCATAACTTACCATAATTAATTAATGAAGAACAATTTTAAAATTCTGTGTAGAAGTTTAGTGTACCAAAGTTAGCTCTACCAGGTAAAGCAAACCAAATCAAAATCGGTCAAGAAAATGAAGGAGAAGAAGCATTTGTTGTGATTTTGAATAAATTTGCATAAATTAGCATAGATAATGAATTTCACGATTCTGTGTAGAAGTTTTAAATCCCCCTCCTAGCCCTTTCATATGAAACAATCAGAATCAAAATCGGTTGAAAAATAACGAAGAAGAAGCAGTTTGAAAACTGTGGACGGACGAACGGACGGACGGACGGACGGACGACGGACGCCACGCCATGGCATAAGCTCATCGGGCCCTTCGGGCCGGATGAGCTAAAAAACGGCTGTTCTAAGTATATCACTAGGGGGAATTGATACAGATTTTGTTTACTGAGGAATTTATGTCAATTCCACGATTCTACAATGAAAGACAAAGAATGTGAATATGCGTGGGTGAATGTGAATGAGGGAATGTATTAATGGCAAGATGAAAAAAGGGAAATGTAGGCCTTCAGACAGAAATAGCAGAGGAAGTGGAAGGCAAGAGGAAAAGTGGTGAAAAGAGAAAATCAGTACAGAAGTGAAGTACGGTCTGGTTTCAGTTTAACAAGATAAAATCCTGAAAACAGAGTCTCTGATCACAGAGCACTGATATTGCAATGAGTTCGAGACGGAAATTGAAACCTGAGATTGCATTCATCAGGGAATTGTCTGAAACAATCTGGAAAAGAACGGAACGAGGTGTAGAACTCGAAAAAGGATTTTGGTCGAGATGAAAAATAAAGCCGAGATCATGCGAAATCTCTCGATATTTGAAGCATAATGCACGGTAAATTAAGTGTATTGTTAGATATAAAATGGCGTTAAAAATCCTAATAGTTGCTCTATTTCAGGGTGTGTGGATGAGATGGGGGATAATTATCATAGTTATAACGGCTATCTTTGATAACAAGCCCAATATAATGTATAGCTTGCGCACTGGTGCCTAATTGTATCCATTTGCTTCGCGGTTGAACATTTTGGAATATGAATGTAGATACAACGAATAAATAGTGACAAGACTCTATCCTAGAGAATCTGAAAAGATAAGAAAAGGAGAAAAAATGTTTATTACGCCCATGCATATTCACGACGGTGACATTAAAGGAAAGTTGGCATGTGGCGTCCCTCATCATAACGATAATGACCGTATGACGTGTCTAACGATGATGACACTCCCAGTGGCAGATTTAGGAGGCACATTATTAAAAAACCCTATGAGGCATGCATTGAATACACCAATGCGTATTTTACCCTTACCTTGTTATTTTTTTTCTTCTGCCCCCGTAATTAATAAAAGTTATAACCTGTTGTCAGAAGAGATCTGCGCCCCCTCCCCTTCACAATATCAAGGGTCTGCCCCATGGTGATTCTCCTATGACGCCCCTTTAATGGAGGTGATGGTGTGAGCTAAATGCTAGACATAATAAGATGGATAGACACCACGGAAATTCTACACACGTCAGTTAATCCCCTAGGTGCCTTGCATGTAGCCTTGAGGGTTAGATGTAACCTGATAGCAAAGCTTTATCCGCTCCAAGGCAGGTGTTCTAGCAACTCTCTTACCTGCCTGGCTCGCCATGACCACCATCGAACAGGTTCAACGAACTATAGCTGAAACGTGACATAATAAAAACTAATTTCCTCACAGCAGAAATTAACAGGTTTAGTTTGCAGGATTATTGATGTCTCTTCTTTGTCTGTGATGTGATATATCATACAGCTGTAGAAAACATGAAACCTTCATTGTTTTTTTAACACTTTTAAATTAATTAATTCATTTATCGATTGATTTATTGACTGATTTATTTATTCATTTTTTTTTTTTTAATTCTCTTCTTTAGTCCTCGTTTACCAGGATGACTCCATTAGTGATTTCGACATTGTTTTACAAGAAGGCCTTGTAAATTAACAATGAACAGTACAATACAAGACACAAACAGAATATGATCGAATACACAAGACAAAAATAGCCAAGTATATTTGAAGAATAAATCAAACGTCAAAAGTTTGAGATCGAACTCAGTTTCAAACATTGAGGCTCCCAATAAAATCTCAATTACATCAATCAAACAAGCAGACAAGCAGGCATACAGCTTCTTATGGCTCAAACGTGACTCTATATTGCTGAAGGTCACGTTACTCACACAAGGTTTATATCCTTCCTAATCCATTCATCAAATAACTAGGCAAATCAGAGGGCGATTGCAGTAGAATGTTAAAGTACTTAAAATTTAATTTTTCTGACAGGTTTTTGGCACAAAATGTACACTAATAATTGGTGCTATCCCTGGAGTGTTTAAAGGATACGTCTGTGTTTTGTCAGCAAAGTTCATGTCCAAATAATGTGTGAGCAGTGAGTATTGTCAAAATGTTATAATTCTGAGATTACCCTCTGTAGGAGAGTTAATGACGCTTGTTCTGCAGCGATATTTCTCTGTAGTTCACTCCCAAATATTATTTTAAAAACTTAAGGCGAAAAATTAATAAATGTATTCTTTCATTTATAAATAAGTTAAATGAAATCATAACATATTCTTCAGGTACATCGAAATCTGTAAATGAGGCGAGATTTGTTATACGCTTTCACTATACACCAATGAGCTGTACAAATCTCTAGTCGTGATTTAAACCAAGGATGCCCATTCGGGGGAGGGTGGGGGTGGCGTGATATCTGAATAAATTCGGTTTCCCCGCCCTATCCCGAAGATTCATTTGTCAATCCTGCTTGGGGCATTCAAAGTGAAAGACTGTCAAAAGAAATGAAATCCTCCATTGTTGTCTGAGGTATCTCACTTCTTCATCAGATAAAGCAATCCATACCTGAAAACCAAGCAAACAAATCTCAATATTCTGAAGTTAATCCTCGATGCTCTTCTCTTTTTTGCCTCATGGCCATAAAGCATCCAGCGAATCGACTCGAGTGCCACTCTCAAAATTAGTAGTGTGCAAACACAATCGAGGCAAATCCCAAGGGCAGCCTAGAGGACTTGTTACAAGGCAATATGTGCTTGTTTGAGCAGTTTAGATGAGCAGAGTCAAAGCCCAGTATATTAATAAAATCTTATGAAATCAAGTCCAGGGTGAAACCCTAAACAAGTGGGTAAAATGAGTGCATTGATTTATGGAGTGCCGAGTGTTAACCTCTTAATCCCGTTTAAAAAAAGAAATCACCATAGTTACTAAATAAAAAAACATAAATCATGTGATTATAGAAAGTCTATTGTTTATTTTCATCCCAAGCCTGGGTTAACTTCGTTTATTCATTGTGTTACAGAATTTTAGTAAATTTTACAAAATAAAGAGTTTGACACTTGGCGCTCCATAAATCAGTGGACTGAGACAAAGCAGGTCTAACTCAGTTCACCTGCATGAATACGAGTCAAAGGTCAAATGTAGAGTTTATGCGTTACATAACAACAGATAATGTATTATAACTCTACGTCGAAAGTATCATTTTACTTTGAGTTAACAGTGACAATAATATACCGTTCTTGTATAGCGCATACACACTAAGAAATGAAGGTACAAGCACCCTCTGCCAAATACGCGTAGGTGGATTCATCTCTGCCCCCCAATTGCAACCTTATTTCTTAGCGTGTATAACATTATGATACTGTATAACGAATCTATGCATGCGCTTCCAAAAGTGTGTTCAATAAATAAATCCTGCCAGGTACCCACTTACTACACCAGGGTGGAGTGCGGCAAATGTAGATTAATGTCTTGCCAAAGGACGTTAGTGCTGCGACAGGGTTTTTTTTTTAACCCCGTACCTCGTGGTTCACTAGACCACAACGGCCCCGTTGTGGAAGGTCGACGCTAGTAAGGCTCTGGCGTAATAATGCGTTATAACGGGAACACAATTATTTACTTGGCATATTTAGGTCTAGATTCGTGTCTTGCTAATATGACATGTTTCTGCGACTGGGTTTCGGAATCTGTACCACTTGATTCTCAGTCCATTGACTTATCCACTATACCATCACACTTACTTGGCTGCCTCTAGATCCTGTATACAATTAACACGTTTCATGTTTAGTTTATCATAGGACTATGAAACGTTTGTAAAAAGTTGAATTGACGTAGGAGAAATAACCTCATAAAATCTTTGAAAGAATATGTCAAAAAAAACGTATGAAATTGTTTGAGATCTGAAATCAATAAATCTATGTGAATTTCAAGTCGACGGATTTGGTCATAATTCTCATTGCGGGTAAATAGGAGCAACTATTTCATTCGTTGGGCAATCAAAAATGTCATATTTTTTAAAGTGATCTCCAGGATAGACGTCATGACGTAAATAAGAAACAAGTAACCATACAACTACTTTGGAATCGAAAAGGCATATTAATCAGTGTTTCGCTATTTTTAGCTTGTCCCGGTTGCCGTCAGTCGGATCCCATAAGCCCTCAATAATACAAAACATAGTCAGGCTTTGGAAATTAATGATTTTGCAGTTGTTTACCGTACCACATGGGAACAAGTCTTAAAGGGAATTAGCCTCAAACTACATGTTAATTTCAGTTTGTAGGCCATTTAAAACATTATCTGAAAAATATAAAACATCGTACATTTGACGAAAGGGACGACGTAACTCTTCTTCAGAATCCTTCATCTTTCGCGGCTCTGAGAATTTTCAGAACGTCGCCATTGTGTTTGCGCACGGCCCGTTCTGTGACTGTGCCAAACACTTGGCAGTACATATGCTTGACGTGTATTGCATATAACGCGTGCTTCTAGGAATATCGCCGCGCTACATCAGTTCTCCGTGCGATACGTCACAACCCGGAAGTTTTTAGGAAATTTCGACAAAATGGCAGCTTCCTTGGGCAACAGACGACGTCGTAAATATGGCAAAGTAGGGTCTCTTTATTGTACTTGGAAGACGATATTATTTGGCCTACAACAATGCTTTTTATATAAAATGAAACGTTTTTTTTTACTCTTTATGTCATGATAATGGTTCACAGTCGAGAGGTTAATTCTCCTTTAAGTTTTAACTTAATAATAATAATAATAATAAAAATAATTAATAAAATAACCAGAACGTCAATGACGTAGCGCTCATCCGCATCTTTGCAACAACAAATATCGTAAATTTTATATGGTACATTTTTGAACTGGTCAAGAAATAAAATTTGATGCCCTGGAAGGGACATAATTTCATTTAGCTGTACAAGATTAAATAGAAACTAAAGGAAATGGAATGAAAATTGGTTGAAAAACCATTTTTTGTTATTTTTGAAATAAATTTGCATAAATTACCATAATTAATTAATGGAGAACAATTTTTAAATTCTATGTAGAAGATTAGTGTACCAAAGTTGGCTCTACCAGATAAAGCAAACCAAATCAAAATCGGTCAAGAAATGAGGGAGAAGAAGCAATTTTTGTTATTTTTGGAATAAATTTGCAAAAATTACCATAATTAATTAATTAATGGAGAACAATTTTAAAATTATGTGTAGAAGTTTAGTGTACCAAAGTTAGCTCTACCAGATAAAGCAAACCAAATCAAAACCGGTCAAGAAATGAGGGAGAAGAAGCATTTTTTGTGAATTCGAATAAATTTGCATAAATTAGCATAGATAATGAATTTCACGATTCTGTGTAGAAGTTTTAAATCCCCCTCCTACTTCTATCATATGAAACAATCAGAATCAAAATCGGTTGAAAAATAACGAAAAAGAAGCATTTTGAAAACTGTGGACGGACGGACGGACGGACGGACGGCGGACGCCACGCCATGGCATAAGCTCATCGGGCCCTTCGGGCCGGATGAGCTAAAAATGTCAATGTTAAAGTTATAGGTCTCGAAATGCTGTGGTTTATACACAAACCACTATATCATGATGCCATTATTACACACGAGTGTCATGCTTATAACTAGACTCATAATGAATTAGACCTCGAACTTAAGCCTTGTTCACATATAGTGCGGTAAACAGCCGCAAAACCATTAATTTGCAAACCCTGACTATGTGTTGTATTATTGAAGGGTTATGGGATCCGACTGACGGAACCCGGGATAAGCTAAAAATAGCGAAACACTGATTAATATGCCCCTCGATTCCAAATGGTGACTTGTTTCCCGTTTACGTCATGACGTCTATCCTGGAGATCACTTTCAATGTAGGCCACTTATTACTTTCAAGAAACGATTTATCTCTACTCTCTAAATAAATGGACCAATTCTTGAACACAATATGTCGACCCCCCCCCACCCACACGGGATCGGAGGGACCGCATTCGTGCTCCCAAAATCTCCGGTAAAGGGGGACCTTTCACGCAAAAAAAAAGTCCGGCCCGTATTGACTTATGTACACCGGAGATAGGGGGTGCTTTCAAAGGGAGGGAACGTGCATACGCGTACCCTAAATAACACTGAGTGGGGGGGGGGGATGTCGACTATACTGATTGAAACCAAACTGACCACTGATCTCTTATTTTCCTTCAAAATATCCCAATCGGTAAAAAAACAGCTAGTCAGTCGATTACTCGGAAAAGGTGTAGGTCTTTAAAACCCTTTCAGCTTTCCATTCATCTCACATATCTTGTCGTACCAAAAAACGATGGTTATCATGTATTCTATTTTGTAAAGAAAAAAGTTCCAGACATCCTATTACACTACACATTACTTTTAATATGATAAATATATGCATGTGGAATTCATTTTTGGAGGCGTAATTGGTCAGTGGTAGAGCAGTGAGCTTTTTACACGTTTAAGGACTCTTTTTTTAAAACCCTAAGCAGTCCAGTTAAGGAAGAAGGTATCATCGTGACAGAGTGAACGTTCAATTGAAAGTGGGGTGAGTGTATTCGTGTCTTTTTTTTTGCATTAGCCTAAATCGCGACATACTCAAGAAATTATTCTACAAGAGACAACAACGTTACTTTTCGACGACATGATAATCTTCTTCTTTTTTTAAAATTAAATAAATGGGAAGAAATGTACGGTAATAATCCCGTTTCAAACGGAGGCTTTAGCCAGTGGCGTAATGAGCAAAAACTGTTTGGGGTCAGAACAAAATCCTTATCACCACCAAGTAGCATAATGCAGGGGCGGCGGAGCGTCTTCCAAAATAGGAAGGGGGCATCAACAAAAAAGGGCACTTTCTGGAAAACAGGGGCACCTACAAAGGGAAACATCAACAAAACCTACACCATTTTTAGACATTGGTATAAACCCCTACATCGTCATGATTGTGATTACACTACCAGGGATGATATCAATATTTGTTTCTTTCTTTACGTGGTACAAGATACTGCTTAATTAGGCAACACACTCTGTAGTTGGGTGTGATGGTTTGAATATTAATTTCCGAGCGAGCGTAGCGAGCGAGCAAAAAAAATGAAGATTATTGAGGTCCCAGTGCGAAAAATTACATCTCATGAAGAAGACCCCAAAAAACCTGAAGAATGTTAAGCACAATCTAATGAAGAAAGACAGAAAAGTTCTTGTATAAGTAACATAATTATAACATATAGGGGAAATTAAAGAAAAAGGGGCTCTAAGTCGCCTTGAATTATGGGTGCATGTTATGGAGAAGGGAAAAGTAGGAACTTATCAAAAGGGAAAAGGACAGTTATTAGAAAAGAAAAGGTGCTCGTGTCAAAGTAAAAAGAGCAATTATAAGAGCCTTCAAAGGTGAAAATGGCAGTTCTTGCACCTGAAAAGGGACACTCGACAAAAATGAAAAAAGGCACGTGTGAGAATGGAAATGGGGAATCTGTTGAAGGAGAAGGGCACCTATCAGATTTTAATAGGGGCATTTATCAAATGTTAAAATGGGCATTTTGAAAAGGGGGAGGGGCTCATATAAAAAAGGAAAAGGGGCACTTATCCGAAGGAAATATGGTACTTATTAGAAAGGAAAAGGGGTTCTTATTAAGAAGGAAAAAGTACACTTATTAAAAAGGAAAAAGGGCACGAGTCAAAGTAAAAAAGGGCAAAAAGATCAGAGGTAAAAAGGGGAATTTCTCGTACCCGAAAAGACGTACTCACCAGAGATGAAAAGAGAGGAAAAGGACAGTTATTAGAAAAGAAAAGGGGCACTTGTCCTATGTAAAAATGGGTATGCCCCCACACCAGGAGTGCCGCCTCTGGCATAATGGGCAAAGATGAGAGAAAAACCTGGAAAATCATGTCATTACAGCAACATTTGTAAATCACTGGTATCGAATTAGAAATAAACCGCGTTTGAATTTTATTTAGGGGTTAACTGCCCCCCCCCCCCTATCAGTACGCCAGTGGCTGTAGCCTAGATGATTTAAAGACGCGATGACCCGATGATCCGAAGTGAGCCTGTTTGCAAGTGCACATAAGATAAGGTTTACGTCTTTAGAACTGATAAGGAGTGGTATTCATTAATGTACAGATTCGTAAAACGATGTCCGATACAAAGATGAAAGCAAGCTTACAAGAGACCTATCTACTTTGATCCTTTAAGTGACTCAATAAACTCATGATTAATTCACAGATTTCTTACATAAAGGAGTCTTATGAAATCCGATTCTATTCTGTTCTGTTCTTATCCTCACTTGCTTCTCCCCATTCACACAAAGGGAAAGGATAATAACAAGGCATTATAAAACAAAAAGAAAACAAATCAACCTTGACAAAGCTTTCACTAAGAAAGAGAAAGTGTCATCCAACTCAGAAGTTTAACGGGATAAACTTGAAGTCTAATCGATGCATAGAAGCAGTACTATAATACCCGTCAAGATCGACTGTTTTTAAAACGTCAAAACAGCGCAAGTTTGGTTTGTGTGATCTTAGTAATAGTCATTCCGAGGAAGAAAACAAGCTTTGTTAAATGAGAAATGTCAAAGGAAAAGAAATTGGACTGATATGTACATTAACAACAAATAATATAAACAATACAATTTTTTGTTTGTTATGGGACACAATCTACAGTAGACGTTCCTTCCTACCAGTATACTCCTATTAATATCTAACCAAACCTCACTTTTAGAGGAAAAAGAAGCCCTTATACCAAAGCATGATAGTCACAAAAATCCTTTATGAGTAAAAGTTTTAAAAAGTCGCATACATTGTTATACATCCAACTGCAATGCTGGCAAAAGCAAAGATCTATTGTACTAATCAAGTTGGAGGTATCAGATTTCATTTAAGATCATTCGTTCGAATAAAGGAACTCGGAAATTCAGGAATGGGTGCGTGTTAATTGATGAATCTTTCAGCACCATTTTAACCACCAATCCGTCTTAATTGATGGACTTGTCATAGACGTGACAGAAAAGCAGTGCAAATGACGTCACAATCATGCGGTGCATGTGACCAGTAATTTGGCGCCACAACGACCCTTTGATAATGACGTATTAACTAGTTTCGTTGCCTATGACCAATTCTTGAGACATATTCACTAAAGAAGCGATGATAACAGTGCAATGAAAGTAATCATCACTCAAAACAAACATAAAAACAAAAGTATTAAAACCAATATAATAAGTTGGATAAATAAGCTTTGGAGTATTTTTACAACCGACCACTGTGATACTGACCGTTTTGCCTTCGCAAAAGGCAAAACCACTCTACCGAATATTATTTTAACAAACACAAACCAATGACACCTTCTTCTTGACTATTTTATGCAAAATTCTTTCTTTCTCTCTCTCTTTCTCTCTCTCTCTCTCTCTCTATTTCTTCTCTCTTTCCTCTCTCTTCCTCTCTCGCGCTCTATCTCATCCATTGTTTATGTCGAAAATAACCTATACTTCAACAAATTAGCCAATGAGTGAAATCGTTCCACTTTTTAAAAACGCTTAAGGTCGCAATGACAGTATCCGATGGTTGAGATAATACTTTCAGTCTTGCCTTAAGTCAAAATAAAAGGTCATGAAAAGCATAACGACAGATGTTGTCTCTTATAGACGTTATTGACATGAACGGCTCGACATCTTCACTATGTTCAGTGAATTGAAGATTAGCTTGAAGCAACAACAATTTCCCACACACTTTTAAATGCATCAATTGAAAGTACGAATTGATATTCAGTTGACGGTCTTTCTATGAATCTTATCGCGATGTCATACCCTGCGGTCTTAACGAGCCTACTTTCCAAGCAAAATGAATCGATCTACCATCCTAGATTCTTTAAAGAATTTGTTATTGTGTTGACATGGAAATGGCTTAAATCCCTTCTCACATTCTTGAGAAAGAAAATCAAATTGGAAAGTTCTTTTAGGTAAATACTATAGTTAAGTGTATACCGCCTAAAATGTCACATAATAAAATAGGACGAGTTTTTTTGACTTGTTTTAATCGACCTTGTCTCGGAGAGGATAGATAAAGTTTCTTGACTTGCATAAAGTACACTTTGTACACTGTGATTTTGTTTTCAATACTGACCTGGTTTATGTCGCTACATCACTCATTTTGACGATGAAACATGTGGGGTGTAGAAATTCCAGAATTATGTATAAAGGACTTTGTAACTTTATTAACATAAAAATAAGTATAATTTTTTAACGTAAAATCTGATTCCAAATCTATAAATGCATGATAAAAGATAATTTTTGATTTCATCTACGACGGTATTTATGATGATAATCATGACTGATAAAATAAAACTAGACCATGAGTTATTGATGTCACGTCCAAACAGTTAATCTTCACAAAGTGCGGAGAAATACCGACCTTACTCCTTTTTCCAAATTCTGATCATCTACATGAGCTATGCCGAGTAAACTCAGCTGCTAAATGTGAAACAGTTCAAACTTATTTGATGCACAAAAAGGAGGTGTTATATTGAGGTTGGAAGAATTCGCGATAGTCAACTATTTTCGAACATTTTCCTTCAGGAAAGGAGCTATTTTTGTTAACTTTAAAATAAAACATAAAACCTGTCAGTTTATTGACGTGCGTTATGATATCAAGGTCCTCAAATAATCTTGTTATTGTTTTCATGTATACTATGACAAATTATAGTGTCATAGTTATCGTAATTAAGTCTCCGCTTTGAACACGCGATTCAAAGCTTCGTTTCACAGAACGCATCGGTTTTCTTTATCCGATCAATTTATTACAAAGTACTGTGTTTAATAAAAAAAAACGAATAATGAGGTCTATTGAATTAGTGAATTTTTCAAGGATGCCTTAGCTACTGTAGAACTACGCTTACAAACGCAATTACTCGATCGCGTGAGGTGGTTTGACAGGCTCGGTATTCAGCTGACCAAAAAAGAAAGAAAAGAATCAATAAACCCAATTTTGACCAAACGATGCAATGGCTTGCGTATTCCAAATCACGTTCGTAAGTTCGATAGATTTGGTATACATGGCACATGAAGAGACACTGCTAGACTTGTCAAAACAGAAACGTGTGAATGCATGTTTAACCCTAATAAGGCCGGGCTATTTGAGTTCTTAATACGGCCGGGGGGGGGGGCCATTATCCCCCTTAAGATCTCGGCCGTGAAACGGCCGATCGCCGCGAAAATTTGCATGCATGTCAAGTAAAGTGTATGGAATACTATAGCAATTTCAATTTTTGAAAAATTACTCATTTGCATATTTATGGTAAATTATGCAAATAAGGTCCAAAATTCATATTTTTACCTATAAATCATATATTCTTCATATTTAAGCTTTCTTTTCCACTACATATATTTGTTAGACCATTTGGAATAATAATACGAAAAAAATTTGGAAAGCTAGGTTATTTCTTATGTTATCTCTTGTTTTGATAATTTCTTATGTATTTCATTGTTTTTTTAACTTATGTATTTCATTGTTTTTGTTGTTTTATTTCATTTCTAACTATAATTTAACTATTTTGACCCCAAAACAAACACCTAAACTTTAAACAAGACCAAATAACCAATGTTTTATCTCTTTTAGGAAAAATGATATTTCCATATGTTTTGTACACAAATCACGAAAATGAGCGATTTTCGGGCCGACATGTAAAGACAAAAGGTCACGTGACTTTGTAACGGTAGGTCCGATTTTCAAAAAAATTGTTTTAAAAGATGCGCAAGACTCGAAAGAATAAAGTCATGAAGCGGCGGGGGTCATCCGTATGCGTTCCAGAACAATCAGAAAAATCGCGGAGGGGGCCATGATGGCCCCCTTATTAGGGTTAAAGCTTGAACTAAAATGTTTGTTTTATCCGACTGCTAAGAAAGCATGTGTATGCTCGTAAGTAAGCAACCAGGGGACCGACGGCTTTAATTCCTCTCCGAGGGACTTGGTAATGAGGTTTAATGCCTTACCAAAGGGCACAAGCGCATCGACTTGGTTTGTAACCCGGTACCTCCCGGTTATGAGACCACTGCTCTACCACTGAGCCATCGCGCCTCCTAATTTTGAAATTAAAAGCTAAAAATAGAGTGGCAGGCTAAATTATTAACTGATTGTATTGTTTCGGAATACAACTATGGATGAATGCAAAGCTTAAGCAAAGGAGCAATACAAATTAAGGCACGCACTGTTGTATAAGGGAAATGTATCATCAAGGAAATATGTAACCGCCTTAGCAACCGTAGTTTAATACTTGAGTAAAAATTGTGTGAAATAAATCCTAAACTAACCTATATAGGCCAATTCCTTCCCTCAGGCTTTTCAATTAGATTATACTCTTGTCCATGAATATGAAAAGCTGTCACAATCACCCTTCTGATCCTGTTCTATTTTTCTTTTCAGTTTCATTTTCTGCTTTTTTTCCACTAGGGGAGGTTGAATCTTAATACACGGGCATGATGGGTGCGAAACAAAGTATTTCCTTTCCGTTTTGGCTACAGGCTAGTTGATTTGGCTATCCATGCATATTGCGAAGGATTGAAAATACTCCTTTGAATGAAACGAATTTGACTGACTTTCGCCGGACACCACTTCTGTTGCAAGGCATTTGCTTTGGTCAAGTGATAAGGTGACTAGGTCAGTTTGAAGTGGAAGTGGAAAAAAGAATTAGCTCTTGATGACATGGTTCACAAATGCTCCCTCTCTTATCACGTCAAGAGTTTCAGAATTGATATTAGGTATATCAATTGCAAGAGGACACGCATGAAAGCATCTAGGTCGAGTCAGTCAGTCTATACTCACTAGCAGGGGCGGCGATTTCTTTTCATGACCGGGGCGAAAGGCGAAGGACGAGGGAGCATAGCGTAAACTTTGCTTACGTGATACCAACGAAATACAGATTTTGTTTACAATATTTACTTGTACATTTGAAGGATATTATGCGAGGGAGTGTAGCGACCGAGCGAGAAGATTTTTGCATTTTTATAAGTCTAAACGCTGCACTCTTGGGCCCTCCAGAGCCTAAAAGTGTGTTGCAGTCTTTAGTCAGTATTTTCTATACATTTTTTTTGCACTTTTTCTAATTTTCCAGGGGGATCCCCCCTAAAAAAATTGAGGGGGACGTGTCCTCCCCCCCCCCTCCCTCCCGCCCCCGGGATCGCCGCCCCTGCTCACTAGCATATAGATAGACAGTAATTGGTAGAGACTTATCGGTCAGTTATTACGAGGGTTCTTGAGATTTCCTTCCCTTTTCGAGACAGGGGCGGATCTACGGGGTTAGGGCCCCCTTGGGCTGCCAAGTGAAAATGTGCATAGAAAAACGCCATCATGTGTCCAGACCCACACAGTATCCGCATCGTCATTGGGCCACCCCCCCCCCCGAAACTGTGTATTAAATTGTTACTTGATTTAAAAAGACGTTATCATGCGCTGCTTTTTATGGTCTCCATTGTGATGGTAGATGCCAGGAAAACATCACTTACGGGGGTTCAAAATAGCCCCCAAAATCGCCTCGCCGCTTCGCGGCTCGTGGACGATGTTCCGCATCGTCATTGGGTTAACCCCCCCTTAGCAAAAAGCTAGATCCGCCCCTGGAGAGGTACAATCAACATCAACATAGGTACGCAGCACTCTACTGAAAATCTACGGGAGATGGCTGTATTTTGAGGCTATATCAGGAGATTTTTCTAATCACTGTTGAAGTTAACAATAATTGTCTTCACGAAGAGCGTTAGTGCTAACACACAGTACTGCGTAGTAGTAGTAGTAGTGGTTATGTAGTGGGGAGGATAAGACGATGAATCATCTTTTGGTCTGTCTTCTCCTCTCAGATACCTAAACACCCCCCTCCCACAGGCTTGTGTTGTGACTTGAGAAGAAGATTTCGATAGATCCAAGCATGCCACTATTTTGGCAACTCTGAAAATGAAAGGAGGATAGGGAGGGTCAGGTCAGTTTGTGTCGTTATATCGCTGGCTCCCCATCCAACGTGTCTAACCGGACGGAAATAATCGGCTCGTGAATTTACGATGCAAACAGTCCGCTCTATTGATCAAGCCATAATACAGACCGGACTTGCGGGAAAACTCCTCAATCCCACTATTACGATGAATATACCCCGGAGATAATGAATGTATTTACAACATCTAATGGCCATAAGGAGTGAGCAGGTTTCTTGTCCATGCGTCGCATAGTCTCTAAATAATTGTAATAGTGTCGGTGTATAAACAGGAAGATATGCAGACAAGTAATCAGCCAAAGGACAATCATCATCCTATACTCATTGATGACCTACGTACTTGCTAATGGTGTAATTGCTATGCCCACTGATCATAATGCTTTCCTAATGACTGGATGATAATTCATCATCACAAACAAATGAACCAGTGATATGACTGATCTATAGAATTACCGACAGTATACTTTTGCGGTCAGTATCAAAGACAAAAACACGGTCTGCAGAACAATTACATGTAACCAGAGAGATGTGCTCCTAATGGTACAGATAGGAGCTGAATGGCGGGAATACGAAGGGGGGGGGGGAGGTAAGAAGATGAGGTAATAGATGTTTTACACGTCATGACCATAATGATGAAGTTTGCAAAGAACTTGAAGGCCTCTAACATTGGCGGATTCTTATGCCTTAATAACTTCAATGCTATGCATGCATAGATACACATCATAAATCGCCAGACCCCAATCCAGTGCACTTCTAATGAGAGTATAGAGTAACCCATCGGCCAATCGATCATGTGCAATGGTGGGGTATATAGGTGTGGTAACTGGTCTGGATGAGCGAGAGCTCGGATCATACACACTGCTGCTTCCATACACCAGACTAACAACAAATATCATTGCTCCACGCTCCAGTAAATAGAGGGCGGGCTACGATATGAATAACGTTATTTATTTTTCTCCAGGTATGGATTACCTAGCAATCCATACCTGGAGAAAAAAATATTTACCAGTCGGTTATATCCGAGATAGTTCACACTGCATGGTCAGCGAAAACAAAACGGAGAATGCCGATTTGGGAGTCACCGTAATGGTCACTCATTTGTGTTTTTCCCTTTTTTTCTTCTAAATACAGGTAACAATAATAGCTATATTCATATTGCGCACACTCCCATCTCCGGGGATGGTCAAAGCGCCTTCTGAGTACTATCAATACCCTGGCTCTAGCCCAGCTGCCTCTAAAGCGCTGAAACATCCAAGGAATACATTCCTACCAGATAACCATTTACTACACTTGGTTGGAAAGTGGCAAATGTAGATTGCTGTCTTCCCAAAGGACATTAGGGACTTTTAGATTTGCACGTCGACGTAGCGGACTGCAACGTGTGCCATTCTTTCAAGGCACTGACCCGTGCCCGGCAGCGCAGCGCCTTAAAAGGACGTCACATTACCTTAAAAGGATGTCACCGTGGCAGTCCACGTTCTCGTCGTGTAAAATCTAAAAGTCCCTATTAGTGCTGCAGTGGGACTGTAACCGTGAACACCATGATCCACAGTCCGGTCACGTATCCACTAGACCAAGAAACCTCGGCAAAAAATGAAAGTGCTCAATCCGTCTCTGTTTTAACAAACACAGTGATACGTCTTCTAAGTATGGCTAGAGTGTCCATGTCTGCGCGGCGCCCTTGTATATAACTATGTGCATACACGTAAATGCGCGATTCTTATATAAAATCAAAACACGCAACCAACACAAAATATATGACTCTATTACAGCCATTAAAACAAATAAACGACTAAAAGTAGTGAGAAATGTTTCATACTTTTCACCCACAAGCCTTGAAAATGCTATCCCGAACAGCTGTAAAGTGAATGAGTGCGCAGACATGGGAACCTTCGTTTTTGCAATGTAAAATGACACCGCCGCCTATTCTTGTGAAAATATTGTTCTTGCTCGAATTTTGATTTTGACAAAATTTTGGGCACACTTATTCTCTAGAAGTCAAGGAATAAGATGAGATCAAGCATGAGGGGAATACAATAGACAATTCTTGTCAATTTTAAGCGAAATGTTAGGTGCGCGGACATAGGGCTCCCCATCATAATTATAATCTGCGTAATGGTACCCTGACGGAGAACTCACATCTGAGGCTCTTTGACAGAACAAAACATTGATTTTAGACGTGATTAGAAGTCAATTTCATCGACCAGTGAAAGTGGATGCAATGTGGTATAACCATCCAGGGTATAGTGTAAACAATGCAGTAGTTGTCAAAACAGAATTTATCGGGATAAAGAAAATATCAAGTCGTGACAAAATTAATAAATATGACCAACCTTGGTACAGAGGAGGAATACATTTATGGTATTAAGTCCTTGCTGGCAAAGACATACCAGCCTGCCATCATGGCAAACATGACAATACACGTTATGATTAGAATAGGTTCATCAATCTAATCTCAACAATAGAAGCTAAATCCAATTTATCACACAAAACAGAAATTATGCTTCATACAAACCAGACTGATAGAACCCTACAGGTTTGATTATATTCATTCATACAGAATAATATCATTTGTAAGCATGCATGGTACAAGTAAAGCCACTTTTTTTATATATATTCATGAAGCTTTTTCATGAATTCATTATTGCTCAGAAAGCAAGAAGCAACTATGTTCACATTTAAGTGGAGAATATCAAACTAACTCTCGCAGTAATTTGAAAGAGAGAAAAAAAGGAAATGAATATAGAGCTATGTGAATCTAACTTAAAACTACCAGGACTGCTCTACCAAGACCCGTCTACTGAGAAATAAGAGTGTTTAGTTTATGTTCTTTCATAATAATATTCAGTTCCAGTATAGCAGATATCACATTATGATATAATTATTGTCTCTATGCGCTTCCAAGGGACTTTTAGTAATGCTTAACGCATAAAGAGATATTTGAGTGGATTGGGAGGTAGAAACAATTAATGTAGTTGTATTTATTGGCGTAGCGTGGGTGAGGAGTGTGGAAGTATGACTTGGTGTAGGAAATCGAAAGCACTTATAGCAACTGAGCGGGGGAGGAAGTGGGAGGTGTATTATCTCCTTCTGATTTCGTTTTTCACTTTATTGCATACTCCCTGATGTTGTTTTTGGTCTCTCCCTTCCTTTTTTTAAATGGCGTTTTTGTTTTCTTTTCTTTTGAAAAGCTTATATCTACATCCGTGTATTTTCTATTTAGAGTGTTTACTGAAAAGGAAGAAATTAAATTCCCGATATATTCATTAACAATTTAATGTTTCAAGTATTACCATGGTCCTGTACTTTATTCTAGAGAACGTCGAGATTACAGAAAACAGCGAAAGGAATGAGCTGATACCCATTATAGGAATGTAATGTATAAGCATCTATCGTATGACGTAATAGATATGATGACAAACCATGTATTCTTCCTTTTTGACAATCATTCAAATTTATCTCGGCTGGTTAAGTGGTTGTAAGACATCCCAGTATGTAATCTAAAAACGGTTGGATGCCTGATTTATGATATCCATCAGATCGTAAAGGCTAAAGCATAAAATGAATTTTCCTAACCCATTTAATTTTTTGAAATGAAGAAAAGGCAGAAGGAATATATTAAAATGTTGTAACTCCTTTATCAGCTAAAATTTTCGTCGGGACTTTTTCATCATTTAAAACTTGATTGTAAATTTGAATGGAGAGGAAAAAAACACTGGTCAATTTAAAATGAAGTATTTTCGTGCGATGTTTAGTACAAATAAGGGACTTTCGTGTTTTTGTTGGTGTTGTTGTTGCTGTAGTTGTTTTATATCATACTGCTATTACTAATATCCTAATATTTTAGATTACTCTCTCGGGTATCTTATATCGTGGAACATTTTTATTGTCAAAACCCCCAAAATGGTAAATTGTCCCTTTCTAACCTAAAATTGTTAGCCCCAAAACATTCTAAAAACTTTCTATTTTTATATATATTTTTATAATGATAATATTTCCTGTCATATAGCAATGGATACAACTTGCGGTTTGATTAAAAGACCACTGCGGTAGGCTATCGTGAGCGACAATGTTTACAATCTGGAATATTCCATGATCACGGCATCATAAACATTGGTACATTATCGTAATTGATGTCCGGCGATAGGGGAGACCCATCTTGTCTATTAGAATAATGGTCGCTGGAGTATATATGAATGAGATGAAGTAGGCTTTATTCTGGGATTTGAATGACGAACATGTTTCCAATTACGGTGACTATATAGGAAGGAGAACAATAATGCTTTGAATGGAAAGATAAAGTCTAAAACAACAACATCAACAATACATGCTTCATTAAAAGCATAGTGCATGAATATATGCCGCTGTTTATTATAATATGCTAATAATTGTTTTTGTTGGTGATTATTGAACAAATTTGTTAAGAAAGCAAATAATCCGACGCTTTGGTATCAATTGGAATTTGATACAATATCTTGCCGCGTGTGAATGTATGTGGGGGTATGTACTCATATTCTTTATGATTTATTGATTTTGGTATTATTTACTCTAATACTGTTAACAAATTCTAAGTTTCTTTCTCTTTATCTCTTTATTATCTTTTTATTAATCTTCATGTTATCATTACACATTAAATTAAGATTTTTGATTGTACATTGTAATATTCAAAGCATAATTTTGTGGTCTAAAACCCATTCAAATTGTACCTTTATTATCAATATTAATTTACCTGTATTACCTTTGATGTATACACGCGCATTAAGAGCACATCTCGAGAGTACAGTTTGATAGTGTTGCTATAGCGACCATAAGTCCATTATCAACATTGTTCAACAGGTTTGCCAATATATGAACCAGTACCTTGATGACGTAAGTCATTTTTGACATTCACTAAAGAAACAATAGTTTTTAACCGTGATCTCCTGAAAGCGATTTACACGCTCAAAGGAATCTATTTGAAAGGAGAAAAGAACTCCGCTTCCCAGGGGTTGATTGGTATCGTGATGCAACACAACAAAGAAGGACAGAGAAATTAGTGGCACTGTAAACAAAGTGTATTGCTCCTTTAAGTGCAACGGTAAAATATATACATGCAGTCATCAGGGCTTTTCATTTTGATGCGATTAAGGAAATTCAATTTTAGGACTTTGAGAAGTGCCCCGAATGACTATTGGCCTTGCTTACATTAGGTACAAAATATGTATGAAGGTTATCACGAGAAAATGTTTCGGTTTTCTCATAGAGGATACTTCAAACATATTAAAATGGAAAGTTACACCATAGATATAAAATATTTGTCACATAAATCGTAATCTGTGGATGTGAATGTGAAATATACATTTACAAAATATTTTCTTTTTATGTGGTTTATCCTAATTCGACTTAAAAAGTGAAAGAACAACACACAATACTAATTACTAATAATGAGTTTCTACGGGGGTACGAGGCTTCATGCCCCCCCCCCCTATTTTGATGTCAAAGAAAAGAGGGAGGGAGATGAAAGGAAATTAAGACAGGAAGAGGATGAAGGTGACGTGGAAGAAGATGACAAACCCTTCCCACACCCTCGATAGAGAAAAAAATAGTACAATTCTTTCACAGCTGGGTGGACTAATAACTATAGAAGATCATAAAGGGTGGGACAAAGGTAAATGCTACGGAGCACAAAATGGATGAAATGAGCTTGAAAGCAAAACAAAGAGTTCTTTGGTGGTAGGAAATAAGTGATGAAATGAAAGATAAAAGAGAAATTCAGAAAATTATAAAATAAGTAATAGTGTTTGCTCAAGCAGAAGATTGAAAAATAAATGAAGTAAAAATAGACAAACGTTTCACTCTGATAAGCCATGAACTACTCACTCGTATTGCACTCACGAATCGCGTGGTATATAATTGGTAAAGTACAGGACTGTAACAATTTACAAATTAGATAAAGACAAAAATAAACAAACTTGTTGGATAACCTTGAGTGTTAATCAAGTTTTCAAACAAGAAAGAAATTATAATGAACCTGAATTGGAGCGTACAATCAAAACGAATAGACGAATACCGTTACCAAGCAACGAGGACTTCCAACTGTTCTCATTTGCGGGAATATTACAGAGTCACGCATGGTCTTGGTGGGAGAGAGGTTTTTGATGTCATAATTTGACATGCCAATCTTTTATTCGTCTATGAATGTAGAGGTGATATAGACTCCCCTTGAAGGTCAACTTTAGATCTAATTTGCAACATTGCATTATGGTCATGATGGGTGATGAATGTGTGTAGAAAGTATATATATAGCACTATCTCTGTCGGCATGTTTTATCGTAATAAAGCTGAGAGACAGACAGATCATTTGAAAAGCTGTTTGAGTATATGAAGGAATATATTAATCTTACTAATCATGTCTCTTACATTTAACATCGACCAAATAGACCAGAGTTTGATATTCTACGTTGTACTTTCCTGAAATGACCGACTTGTCTTGCTCTCTCACAAATGATGTCATCCATCAAGCTAGCTTCATGTTATCAGGAATTGAAAGAGTATATTGAGATAGCAGGATAGTATAGATGGCATGACTGAGATAAAGGAAAGGTCATAATAATCCTGTCATGAGAATACATAAGATGGAATATCACAATTCAAAAGCATTTTACTGTAGACTAATTATTGTGCTACCAATGTAATGTTTGAATGTCTGAATTATCTACAATTAATAATGGTACCTAGTTATTACAATTCCAAAGCCATTAAAGCACAATTTAGGGGATCAAATCCAACAATTATAATACAAGAGACCATCCATCACTCTCATTCCTCTCTACCGTCAGCATTTGATCTTACGGACACAGGAAAGAGGAGATAGTATCAAATAACATCTGAGATAGTGGAAGCTATATCTTAAGCCAAATTTAAACCGAGACTTTGTTGTAAGGGTGTCAGAAATATGAGACCTAATATCATGATTAATTCCCCTCGTATACCTAAAAAACTCATCTCCGTAAACCAGACAAGTTGAGGTCCCATAGTATAGTCAAGTCAAGGAGCCCAGCCCATTTCCTCCCTATTCTTTTGCCGTCAGTGATCTGCTTTTAGGTCATTAAGAAACAGTATCTCTCGCGAGGGGACTTGTTATAATCAGCCATCACGGCTGTTCGCATGGTTTTGGCGCCTAACTCTTCCGTTCTAGTCATGAGATGTGAGATGTGTGACACGCCTGGTTTATAGATGGAGTTCAATCAGGTTCACCAAAGAGCAATGTACTATCTGCTCCTGTGAAAGATAGATACATTGTACTCATCCAGATCGTCATGAAAGCGGTATGATTACTTAGAACTTCAACTGCACATTAGGTGTGGAAAGTGGACTTGGTAGACCTAATCTCATTATCAATTTAGTGCTCGATCCTAATACCTGCTTTATTAAACTGTTCCAGGGAACTAAATAAAAGATGATATCAATTGATTAATAATTGAGTCTTATTTACCCATCAGGGTACCCACATCAGTATTGATACCGCTCTTGATGGGGCCCCTGCAATTATCAGAACCCCAGCAATTGCCAGGTATCCATTTACGCCTGGATGGAGGGTGGCAAATGTGGATTTATGTATTGCCGAAATACTTTAGTGCTGGGCTGGGATTCGAACCATCAACCCTTGGATTGAAAGTCATGTGAATAAACGACTATACTACGACACCTCAACTTCAGATCCTAGCGTTGCATAAATTGTGTCATACGCACTCCACATGCCACCAAAAGAGAACTATCATGAGAATATCGAAAATTATGTCAACAGCTCCCAAACTGTGAAACAGACTCCACAAATCATAAAATATTAAGATTGTGAACGATTTTCCAGAACATGTACAACTGATAAAAACTATGCTTTAGCGGTGGATTCGTAGCGTGTTCTTAATATCTATATATCATTCTTAATATCATTTAATTTTTCTATAAAATAATTGACATTAATTCCACAAATAGACCAACAAAAAAAAAAACTACTGAACAAAGTAACCTTTTCATTTATCTATGTCACATAAGATCAACATTGCATTGCTTACAATACAGGTGAAGAAAGGAAAAGAAACAAAAAACTGAAGTCTGATAGGGGTTAACTTGTTTATCCAAAGAATCGAGCTGCAATGGAATCCTCGCAATGATAACAATCTACAGCTTTCCATTAAAAGAAGGGAGGTTTGATAACGAACCCATACGATCAAACGTATTTCAGAGCCAACACGGTAAAGATTTATTTCTGGGCTTTCATTATCGTTCTGCTATGAATAGATTGGTTGGTGCCATTTTGAATAATCTCTCTCCCTTACTCCTAAAGACAGGCGTATTAAAAATAAGAGACTTTTAATGAATAATAAGTAAAGAAACACTCCTGAAATCAAGCTTGTTTGAAAATTGTCAAGTTCAAAGTTACATACTAGGACTTAAATCAGGGCAAAGTAATGCTCCTGGTATAGGTTATTACAACTCCCATTTCAAGACGCCTTTTCTAATACATTATCAGAGTAAGGCTTTTTGGAATGGGAGGTGTGATGCCCTATACATGTATGTATTGTGTTGTGTTATGTTGTGTGGTGTTGTGTTGTGTGTGTGTGTGTGTGTGTGTGTGTGTGCGTATGTGCGTGAGTGTGTGTCTGCGTGTGTGTGTGCGTGAGTGTGTGGGTGTGTGCTTGTGTGCGTGTGTGTGGTTCAAATAATAAATGATAAAATTAGATTTATAGTATAGATTTGTCCAAAAAGCGAAAATTCTCTACAAACTTCAATATATTACTAAAAGTAAAAAGTAAAATTTGAAATGCAAAAGTGCTTACGTTTTGTAAGCAATATCAAACTACTGTATAAAATGGTTAAAAAAACCTACTTTAAGGTAAAGTTAAGGGTAGTATAATGGTGACTAAGGAAAACGCTAGTGAAGGTTTAAAATAAGTGATAGACAGATTTAAGCATCCCTATTTCAGCAGCCTTTCTGAATTGATCATGGTAATCCCTAGAAATTGTTTATCCGAACCTCCCTGGCCTGTAACTCCATCTGACATCATGACCGTGTCTCCAGCTGTGAAAAGGGTTACGAATTCACGAGGCTCATGAATAACTATCAGCGCTTTACTCTACGTATCACCAGGAAGAAGACAAACACGAATGTTTCAGGTTACATCAATGGAGCGAATGTTAGACCTGCTCGGTTGCATCAAATCAACGAACCACACTGTTTGGTAATTCTGATCAAGGATAGCTAATATTAACTTGACACATCAAAACACACGGTGGCTGTAAGCAACTTTGCTTATAGCCACTTCAAAATCGACATCGCAGATTCTGATTAGAGAGAAAATTAGACAGGTGTTCTGGATTATAATGAATCTCGAGTACATTTACGTACATCATTCGTGCTTTTCGCTCACAAAGTTGGAATACAAAAAAAAGTAGACCCAAATGAAAGAAAATGACAAAAAAGAAGTTCTAATAACATCTAAAACAAATTATAATAAATATAAGTTTAAAATAGGTGAAATCTGTCATATCAATAGCAAATGTATACACTAAGCTATCAATTAGTATGACATCGAACTGGTTGAACACGCGTATGATCCCATATGCTCTTGAGTGTATGTGATATTAATAACTATATATTTCTTTATCATAGCAAAGTAAGACTGCTGCCGGGGGCTCTTTCAATGCATTTCAATTTCAGAATCATCGAGATAAGACTAAAACAGAGTAGTGATAAAAGGGTAGAAGCAATTAGCCACCTGTGATATTGTAATATACGCAAATACCAAGGGTATTCGTTACCATGGTTACAAATATATAAATATCTGGCTCAGAAATACAGAATTACACAGTTTGTATACATGTATTTAGACATAGGCATATTTTGTTCTAAGGATATCTGATATCAAACTTGTTTGTCAGTCATCACTTCTGTATTGTTTCTTAAGTGCCCATTTCTCAGTCTTTCGTGCACAAGGATATGAGAATGCTTTTAATTCCACTTACTACAAATCTCATCAAGTTTCTCCTAATATGAGATAGTAATAATATCGCATTACATTCGTGAAAGTAGTGTACGTGCCTGTCAGATTCGAACAGAGTAACAGCTCTATTTATCTCTACTGGATAGGTTTACAGTGAGAAATAACATCATGATCACGTCTAGACATCATTTGATTGCATGGCGAAATTGGAAGTGGAGCGAAAATCATGGGTAATCCATATGGATAACAAAATTCAGATGCATCTGTGGTTGCCGTACAACTTTAGAATGATTTGTTTCCAAATCAAAACTTGGCAAACACCGTGTTTAATCTTCATCATTTTCTTACTTCAAGAATCAAGGTCATCTTCAGAAATTGCTAATAAACTATTTTGTTCTGATCTTATCAAAAGATCAGAAGTATTTGATAACAAATATTTCTCGTTTCTCTCTTAAAAAAAACACCATAGCGGTCTTCTCTGCCGAGCGTCCCTTTCCTTTACAAATTGTCAGTCGACGTGTATTATCGGGAATTCTATGCAATTTTACAGCGAGTGAGGGAAACAAAAATGTTATTAATTCTTTGACCTTGTTTTCAAATTGATTGTGGGTGAATAAAATCCGTAAATAATTAGCGTACACGTTTTAGAAATGGTTTGAAGAAAGAATTGACAAGGTACACATTTTTCATTTTGTAAAAAGAATATCGAATGTAGTTACCATGTTTACTGGTTTGCTTGAAGAGGACCAAGCACAAACAGTATTTTCTCTAAATCTTTAGAATTCCAAAATTCATTCAGTATAGTTTCCAAATTGTATTACAAAATTTACTTATGGCAAGCTCATATGCTGACATTACTGTTTTAATATAGTTAAAAGCAATGTATAGTAGTCGACGCCCACGCACGAGTATGGAAGTTAACTTCGAGTCACTTCAAGCTCATTCCCGTCGAGTTTTTAATATGAAATAGTTTTCCATGTAAGGTGTTATGGTCCTGAGTCATTTGAAATGACTCGTGTGGTTTCTACGGGATTGTTTTATGAATCCTCATAAAATTATTCCTTTTTTTCCTTTTTACCATAAAACCGAGGTGGTGGAAACGATGAGAGGTATTTACCCACCTAGAAACCATGAATTATTTAAACACTTTGAAGGTTAGATCACCACCCACATGTTAACGTCATGTACGAAACGTCTATGCAAACATTCTAAATTCATCGCATAATGTTTCTGACACACGCTAATCAAATCACAGAGTGTCCTCGTGCTTTTGTAATTTTCTCCCTTTGAACTACTTATCAAGATTAAATAAATGTATGAAAGAACCAGGTTAAATTTGCTTCTTGAATATCCATGCCTGACCAAAGAAGCCATATGTAGGTCGTATCGATGAGAAGGTGTGGCTGATAAAAACCGCAATGTTAGGTGTGCCATAAGTTCAATGCTTAATGCATGAAAGTGTTGACATATTGTCAGCTCTGATTCCAACTGGTTGCAAGGGGAATGGCGTAAAAACATGTATGCTTGTGTAAAATAAAATCAACTGTGGTATGGTGCCTTGCAAAACTTTATATATATATTTGCTTTTGGTGGCCCTCTTTGAAAATGAAATTCATGACGCCATGTTATAAATAGTCTCATGTTATATCTGCCATGATGTACTTGCGGGAGAAAATAAATCAGGACCGTCATCATAATGGAAGTACGGTTGGTTTGAAGGAAATCAATTGTTCCGGCAGCAATTCACAAGCTTTCAAAGTACACAATGAATAGTGGGATTTCAGATTTTCACTATCACCTTCCTCGCTCTCCATCATCGTCTGTCATTGAAATAGCCGCCCATTCAATTTCTTTTCTCCGAATGCAAGGTTGAATACAATCACAATTCAAATACTAAGCTAACAGAGACACTGCTGATGCAGACATAATGTCTCATGTCCAACAACGTGATTACTCTCATTAAAGTATAGAATGTCAAACTGCGCGAAAACCATTTAGCTCCTTTAAATGCCAGACACCATATGGTGGCGTCATAATTTTGCATTGAACAAAAAAAGGTTCTGAACTACGTACGTGAGCAAAAATCGATACAAATATCAATTTCAATGGTTTCTCAGAAATGCGAGAAGTTCCTGAAATGAAAAAACTCGAGATGCACTTGAGGGATACCAATTGGCGCTTTAGTAGTTATCTTGCCAGAGTTCGACGATAAACAGGTGTCTGCTCGAAGGGCTCAGACGAAATATTACATCAGTCTTCAGTGAATAGTTTGGAAAAGCATGGTATTTCATACGAGTCACGAGACAATGTTCAAAATATTTGAAAGGCCCAAAGGTAATATTTTGAAAATCTTATCGCCAAAAGAGACTTCCGGAATATTATCTGAAACAGTGGCGTAGAGTGGTTCTAGCAATTTTTTTATTTTTTTTTGTCCTTGTGGGGGGTAACCACTTTAACAGTAGGATTGATGGAATGTTATGGAACAAGGCCATCAAATGAGGAAGATTGTGAGGGCCCGTATCTTTTTCTTTTCGCATTTCCTTCCCCTTCATTCTTCTTTACTTTCTCTATCTCTCTTTCTCTCTCTCGTCTCTCTCTCTCTCTCTCTCTTCTACCCTTTCCCACCATTTGAGGGGGGGTCAAATGCCCCCTTGTAGCCCCGTAGTTATACGCCCCTGATCTTAATATCATGTTTTGAGTAAGGATACCTGCTCCATTTCTGTCCAGTATCCATATTCTACGACATGGTTCTGTCGGATAATGGGAACACACCTTGGCATATCATCGTGGTTGACGGTGATGTTGGGAATCAAGTCGTTTCGACATGAGACAAACCACGTCATTAATGATGGGATACTCGGGCTAAGAACTAACAAACAATTTTTACAAATTGTAGATGGGGATTCAAAGGGCAGGGGATTTAAAGGGCAGCGGTATTAATAGAATAGGCCGATGCAAGATTAGATCCTATAAATTGATATAAATGCGAATATCGAGACAATATGACAATAAGCATTTCGTCTGAGGTAGTAGATATTGAAAAGAGAAAGATTTATACAAGTCAATTATAGTTGTTTCTAGATGCTAATAAAGGAATAAAAACAGGATAATGTGAAAGTCACACGAAAATCTAGCGAGATGGACAGGTGGGAGTGATAAAAAGGCGAATGAGAAACTAAGTGATAATAAGACCGACTTGAAGCAGTCATATAGACAAATGACCTAGAAAGCGAGTAGTCTTGTGGAAATGGTAAACTTTGCATAGACATTTTAGACGCAAACACTGTGGAAGTGTTTGACTGCCATGTTTGTACGGAAGATACCGAGCTCAGCAGAGTACGATGTCTCCGCCAGTTTTCGATCCGGCATCGCATGATTCGTGGAGATTCGTGAAGGGGGAACACCGTATATAATTTCCAATATTGTTTTACAACACGCATTAGGGATACTTTGAACTATTCGACAGTACTTGTTGTAGTTATTAAAAAAATAGTACCCCTTCCTACCCCCCCCCCAAAAAAAAAATGACAGAGAGAGGGGAGAGGGGGGAAGAAAGAAAGAAATATAATTATCAATGCTGAATATGATTTACCCTTATACATTGAGGAAGAGGTACAACTTACTCGGGCAGGTTGGCTCAGTCGGGAAAGCGTCCACCTGTCAAACCAAAGATCGTGGGCTCCAATCCGAACCAAGCGGATGACTGAAACCTGCGTTTTTAATGTGCTAACGTGCCCCTCCCCTGTTTCATAGACACAGGCTATGTTATAGTGAAAACACTCCGCCCCTCGGATAGGACGTTAAATATAGGTCCCGTGTGGAGGAGAGTTACAAACTTTGCACGTAAACAACCCACCGCACTATTTGTATAAGTGCAGGGGGAAACCCCTTCGCAGTGGTCCACCGGCACAACCCCAATTAGTTATACAGTGGAGAAGAGATCCGAGGGTACCAGTGGACCAGTTCGCTTTCCCCTCAAAAATACAACTGATGCCAAATACTACTACTAATTACTACTGCTGCTGCTGTTGCTGCTACTACTACTACTACTAATAATAATAATAATAATATTGAAGAAGAAAAAAAATGATAATGATAATAATAATTATATTAATAACAATAATAATGATAATAATAATAATGATAATGATAATAATAATAATTATAATAATAATAATGATAATAATAATAATAATAATGATAATAATAATAATGATAATAATAATAATAATTTTAATAATAATAATAATAATAATAATAATAATAATAATAATAATAATAATAATAATAATAATAATAATAATAATAATAATGTAAGAAACCCTGCTAGTGACTGACCCGGTAGTAGTTCAAAGTTTGATATTCTGCTATCTGTAGCAGATGTGAACATTCGGGTCGTGACCTTTGTTGTATTTCGTCTTCCGGCTGAGAATGGATACGGTGCTGATGGTTCCGAAGCTCTCATTTGTTGTGAGATCTTGGTAATAGACTATTAGTATTTAGAAAACATATATGACTCCCACGAGAGTCAGCATACGAGTTATTACGGATATGATCATCATAAGCTATCCTTTATTCAGAGATGTTTCCCCAGTTCGTGCCGTGCTATCCCGAGCTATTTCACAAATAATGCCAAGCTATACGGAGTTATTCCGAGTTGCTTCCCAGCTCATACCAAAACATCTCGAGATCTTATGAGTCGCTTTCCGATTTCGCGCCGAGCTATAAAAAGATACTGTTTTCATTACTGTTAATATATTTTTCATTCCCTACGAGTGCCGCTGATCTAGCTTGAGGTCCATTTTTCTATTTCAACTAGGCACATAATTAGAGAAATTATGATTGGGGCTTTGGTCCTCGAAATGCAACCAAAGTTAGATTCAGTCAACTGTAGTTTTACGAAGCATAGTTTGTGGTTTCCATGCAGGAACATTGTTTGTTTTGACATTGTGCTACTTCTGACAGGCCTTCTTTTGCATGATTAAAAAACACGATAATTACGTTTCCCCTGAACTTAAGCTCAGCTTTAAAGAAATATCATATTCGTATGCTAGAAATCTACACATTCTTGGTTATGGTCCAAATCAAAAGCAAAGGTCAAACGATCGATTACCTTTGCGTTCCTCAACATGGTCAATGCTCAAAGATGCACAGCCCAAAATGAGATTGGATATGTTCAGCGAAGCACATGCGCGAAGTGGCCTTAACACTTACTGACAGGAAATGTATCTCTTCTGAGCCAGAAAGGTAGAAACTCTATGTGAAAGTATATGAGTTAATGGCCTTGTAACTCCAAACAGACGTGACAGTGTCAGGAGGTTACAGCACTCTGCTGCAATGTTATGGACAGGCAAAGACAGACATTAAGGATTGGTATCCGATATGATAAAGTCTGTCAGATAAAATGATGATTCTGGAAAAGCCTGCATGGCGGACTTGAAGACACAAGTAAAGATGTTTTTACCTCTGCAAAACCGTAATACCTAAAGATGTATTACGTGATAGTACGTAATACTTCTTTACGTACGTCTTTACTTTATAGTTAAGATGTATTAATTTGTTTTCAGTTAAATTAAATTTTATTATGTTTCCTTGAGTTAATTAATAATCAAATCATATTCTGGGTTTAAATAACACCTAATACATCTATGGTGTCTCTAAGCGATTACAGTATTTTTACCCAGGACCTCGGAATAAAACATGTCCGCATACGATGTATGCACATTCTCCACTCCCTGGTAAGCATTCAAACCATTTTACAAGTACATGTGTATGTTATAGGCTGAAAATACCACAATGATTATCGCGGCCTACCGGGTACCCATTTGAAACCAGGGTGGCGAGAATTAAAGGGAGTGTAGCATGACGAGACTATGTGTCTTTCCCGTGGCCCTACTCGGGGCCAATCGGGTATAATACGACTACAGACGAAGCGACCGCAGCATTCACGTGCGTGCAACATACGCGAAACCGAAGCGTGAGGAGAACTTCGGTCTGTTCCGTGAACGCTAGTGCGCGCTGACCATGTAGAGATTAAGTCGCTGACTACCGTTAATCAAGTCCATTCGTTTACGTGCAGTTGTCCAAAAGAAGACGTAGATGGCGTTAACCAGTATTTGCCATGCTACACTCCCTTTAATGTAGATTCTACCACTTCAAGAGTTGTGGTCATGTGACTGTGTCATCGCACTCGAGATCTGGGTTCGTTTCCTAACCGCGTCACTTTCATATTTTAGCTAATGGAGATCACGTACCCCATGGATACGCCAATGCACAATGGGACTGCGCCTCCAACAGCAGCCTTTTAGAAAATCTTATAAGATCCTACCATCCTATCATCCCTACCATTCCTACAATCAGAGCAAAAGTGCACTGGCTCTGAGAGAAAACTGATGGTATCCTCCTAAGCACTTTTATCAGGTTCTCAATAAGCATGATGCTTAGTTGATTAGGGTTCCCATTGAATCTTATATTTCTGATAATAACCTGTCTGCCTTGGGAAATGTTCGTTTGGAGTCATTCGTGCCCTCCTTTATATTGATAGTGATTGATGAATAGCCCACGCTTCCGCTTTCAGCTTACGAGATCACAATGGATTATGGGTAGGTGGAAAGATCCAGGTTAATGCAGCTGAGATTTCCCTCTTCCCAATGTCAGTCACGCATGATTTGTGTATTGTGTTCATAGTCCCTTGGAATCATTTCCATCCTTTCAACCAATATCTTTCGGGAATTTATTCCTAGAGAAAAGTAAGACTACCGTCAGCTTTTATCGATTAGGAAACGGAAAGAGATGCCACAAGCGGGAAAATATCATTTGATCCAATCCACACACACACAAGTCACTCCGATTCTATCCCAGGGTTATCAATCAAAACTCTTACAAAATGTCTTGTTATGCTTATATTCTCTGTTAATAAAGCAGTTGTAGTTAAAGTCAAATGGTTGATAATCGAAAGTCTTGAGCAAAGTCTAGCTCTGTCCATCTATGGCTACTTTATTTGTCTACAGTCTCTGGCTGTGTCAGGAGCAGCCTATAGTGTGCAATAGACCGTAAAATCAGCTTAGTCTCACACTGCAGACCCCATTACCCACGACTGACAGGGGCTTATACCTGCAAACTATGAAATCATTGCTATGCTGACTGTATAGCAAGCAATGTAGCAAGGCTTGATCTGAGAATACGATGTTATATCCAATTGATTTATTTTAAAAAATCTACATGTATATGATCTTTTTTTATTGGTTTTCGGACAAAATGTTGAAGAAATGCAGTGGAGGCGACTTGTCTCATTAGGGACTTTTAGATTTACACGACGAGAACGTGGACTGCCACGGTGACATCCTTAATGTGACGTCCTTTTAAGGCACTGCCGGGCACGGGCCAGTGCCTTGAAAGAATGGCACACGTGGCAGTCCACGTTCTCGTCGTGTAAATCTAAAAGTCCCTATTGGTGGACGTCGGAGGGCCAAGGCTCACCATTATGGCTGAGTTGCGAAACTTATCACAACGTATCGTGTCCGGGTTGGTCCTTGGACGTCCAAATATAGCCGATACGCCTTTTGATCACCAGCCACTGACCTCTACACCATTAAATAAAAAGTTTTAAAATCCAATTTATCCAAATCTGTATGTTAAAAAAGTAAATCTAATTTGAAAGGAAAAAAACTCCTAACAGAAAAGGCGTAAATATTCATTCCGAAATGATAAACGCCTATAAACCTAAACAACAACAACAACAACAATTGATGGCGTGCACTAAAATTTTCGATTTTTATCTCGAAAAGCCCTTCTTTCGAAGAATTCCAATGCGCCGCATTTCGTGCGTATTGATGCTTATGCATAGTGTTTTGGCGTGAGATATTAAAGGAGGACCCTGCAGACTCGACGTTATTATTAGAATTCTCTTGCCAGTGGCCACGATGGAGGAATAATTCAATCTGACGTCTGTTTCACAGGCTCCAAACCTCCTGATGAGTTCACTTTAGCATACCTTACTCACCTCACATCCGAACAAGTAACGATGGGAAAAACAAATCTATAAACTAAATTCCATTGTGGGCTTAGAGATATACACGAGTGATAATATCAGCTAGTATACATACGGTGTTAGACCTCGATATGTTTTAAAGGTTCGTCGGAAGGGATAGTTAAAGAAGGATTCTAGGAAAATTATGCCCTCGGACTACCCTCCCTGATGCCAGAGGTATATGTTTTTTTAATCATGTTATATTTATTGATAATTTTTTATTCAAGAGCCATAATAATTTTGTTTACATTAAAAAATAGAAGTTTCTTCTCGAAGGGAAAGTGGTGGGTTTCACTTTAGACAGCCTTCAAACGATAATATTACCCTTCCTGTACTTTTTAACATTTCGCGGTTACTGTACCTTATCGCAATTTCGAATTCAATCGTCCCTGTTCGTATAATGTTCTCAACTGTCAGTATTGATTTGACCGCGGTGGGCTGTAATCCAGATGCCTTCTGAAGTGTACTTTACTTCGAAACCAAAAGCAATGCTTCAGCTCGTGTCAACGTATTTACAGAAATTTACTCAAACACAATATTTGGTGACATGATCGAATCAATAAGAACTGTGACGAGCCAATTACAGCCACTGAAGAACAACAAGCCAACTCTGCAATTTATTGTTTGGTTTGAATACACTGCCATAAAGTTCAATAAACTTTTCTTTGCAAACCATGTTTTAAATCTGTACTAATCTCCCTAACGACAAATTCCCAATGAAAGCAATAATATTCACACATTGTAAAAATATAGCTACAATGATTGTGGTTTCCGTGGTTATGAATGTAAAGGTATAGACCAGTTTTGGAAACGCCCCTCTCTCAAAAAAATGAAATGGAAGCTCTCATTACCAATCATGTGAAAGAATATGATTTGACTAATACGTGATGATACAAATTTTCCCGGGAAAGTCGGGAAACCGCCTACGAATTGATATATTTGGTAAATTAGTATATCTATTGGGACCAAATAGATATCGCGCACGTGGTCGCGTAGTCCCATATACATCTTTCTGTGTACAGTGCTTGTAACTTTACCAAGATTGGGCCAAATTTCTTATCATTTTGATGATTCCAGAACCTTGCAGTACACACCAATACTTATGCTAGATGATCAACCTTTTCTGATCGATTCCACAACGTTTCTTTCACAATGCAATCGCATGACCAGAACTGGCCTTTCTCTTTAACTGTTTTTTTAATACGCGCGACAAAAATACAATTATTTGTATATTTCATCAATAACTCGTGAAATAATTAAAGTTACAATTGGATATAAGGAAGTGTTTTTTCTTGGTTTACAATTTATACGGCGCGGGAAGAAAAATATGATATTCTACTCAGTGAGATGTGTCAAATAAATGTCATTAACCTGTTGCGCTTATCTATTCTGGACCCGTCTCTCGTGTGTCGTTAATGTAGACGCTCAAACTGTCGCCCGAGCAGCTGAAGACCCCTTACTTCATCATAATAACAATATTTTCATCGAGCATTCAATCAAAATATACACCCACGTATTTACGCTCATGAGAGGCAGAGTCGCCGGCAGATAACGGGGGTGGTGGGAGTGCATGTGGGTACGTTATAATCGCAGCAGAAAGAAAACAGGACCACGATTTCTCATTGTTTTTCAGCAGGTATATAACATTTGGGTATTCTTTTTTTCTTTATAGATTTTGTGCCAAATTGTGAGCGAATTCAATTCGCCCACAAGTTAGAGAATCCTTGGAATTATCACCAACATCCAAAATCATGTTTACTCCTCCTGCAATATCCTAAGAGGAAATAGGTATATTTGAATCGCCATCTCTTTTCGTCATCCATTACCTCATCGACCAGTCAATCAGCAGATTCTATCAGGCTACGCTCTATTGTAAGCTGTCAAAATCCACATAATCATGCCTGAATGAATGACCTCAAAATGGCAAAACTTTGAATGAATACGAGTTTCGTGAGAATGAAGTGTATCATGTAGTGAAAGCAAAACCACCCGATCGTTCCGCCTAAGTGCCATCAGTATGAGATGACCACCTTATGGTGAACACGATGAAGGAGTAAAACAAAAATCCTTGTTTATTGCTTTCTAAATGGTGCTTAACCCTAATAGGGACGATCCTTTAACCCTTCCACTCCCGCTCCCATACATAATCCGTGATCTATTTGTAAAACTAGCTGCTTTATGTCTTGGATAGACCTTTGCTCTACATATGAAAATTTATCGGGTAAATTTGTTAATCGTTTTTACTTACGTGCAATATTTCAAAGACACTAGAAGATGAGTGGGGAGTCCCCCCATGTGAAATATCATAATTAATCTACTCCAGACCTGCAGAGTTACTACAAGAGTTGGATCAGGGACCTGTTTCACAAAGCTTTTTTTCAATGACAAATGACAAAAATCAGTGACAAATCTGCTAATAACAAATCAGAAGCAAGGATTTCACTAGCTTAGTGGCATTTGTCACTGATGACAAGTTTTGTGAAATGGGGGTTCTGATCAGTAGTAGATGTGAAAATGGTATGATTCGTTTCTTTCTATGTTCAGCTCTGGACTATGTCATAACAAACATTATGTGCTTAGTCTTTATGGTGAAGTACTCTTATTACAAGATAATTTATGATCGCATATTTCTAGCATTTTCAAAACCTACCGAATATCTTCTTAATAGTTTTTTTTTCCGGATGATACATTTAAAGAAGATAAATTCCACTCGATTAGACACCACATCTTCATGAAATTCTTACTCAGTATCTGATATTACTGACAGCATTCAAGTAAAAGAGAAACACCCTCAGTATCTGATATTACTGACAGCATTCAAGTAAAAGAGAAACGCCAGGCAACGCTCGAAAAATTTGATATTACTGACGGCATTTAAGTAAAAGAACCGCCAAGAAACGATCAAAACACGAAATTGCAGCTTCAACATTTGCCGACCATGTACATTGGTATGTTGGTCGAGAATGCTCTCAAAAAGCACTCGTGATAGTTCGAAGCATCATGATATTCCTTTATGAGGAAATTTAAAACCACGATCAATATGATGTCACCAAGCACAGAGGGATATGTAATACATACCTGTTTTCACACTCCATACTGATATGTCATGAAGATCATTGAGTGAGAGTATTTGATCAAAGCCCCTATTATTCTCATCTTAGCGGTATAGGGATTCATTGTGAGACGTTATGAGACCAAGAGGGCACTTGACCTTTTTCTATTTATTCATTTCGAGGGATTGGTACACTCCAAAAGTTGGTCGAGTCGCATCATATTCTACTAAAGATGAAATGTTAATACTGAGGAAAAATATAGATAAGAAGACGATCCCTGTATATACATCAATATAATAAGCTTTTACGAGAGTACCAACCATATTATGAACTGTGAAGAATATATATTATGACCGATCTTTGCCAATTGAACTAAAACCTGAAATGGATTCAGAGACGAGGAAAGGTTTAAGTTTCAATCTAGTCAAGAAGGCGTTTTCCTGATACGGTCAACATGGTCGATATACTGACTCCAGTAAAGCTGGGATATCCTATACGTCCCTCAGTCAATGTTTCTTGAAAGGATGTAACATAACCATGATAACAAGATGTATAGATAGTTATCAGGCGTGTCGGGTCGTAATATTTTTCTAACCCAGAGGACAAAACATCCAACTATATACTATCTTGTAGCAACAAATTTAAAGGGACAGTCAAACCAAGCATTTCAAAGATTGGATGAAAACTTAGTGAAGTGAGTCTTTGCGGAGCTGAATGGAAATAATCGGTAGCAATATTCTGGACAAGTAATACATGTACAATACTATAGAATGCAGATAGTACTATACATGAAGGAATTGGGCTTTAAAAGTATTGTTTTTAAGACACCCCCAAAATGAAAGGCAATAATACGGCGGAAATGCGATAACATAATCAAATAGAGTGGAAGTCAATACAAAAGATTTTGAACAATTAATCGATTTCCAAAAAATGTTGTTGGCGGAGTTCTTCATGATTATAAGAAATGTTCCTCAAGAGTGTAACGGCGGAGATCTTCTTACATCTCATCATTTAAGGTTATTAGTTACTAGACAATGCAGGAAATGAGAAGGTAAATTGGATGTATTGTCTGAAAAACGAGGGAACTCCGATAATGAGTAGAAAAACGGCCATTCCATCTCCCCATTCCCTCCTTGCAATGTTCAAAAAGGAAATTGGATCTATCACGGATAGGATGAGACAAACTACACAATGTACTCTCATGGGTATAGGAGGTTGAAAGGCGGGCTGGAAGAAAATAGAGTGAAAAGAGATGAGAGCCGGAGGGGAGGGGGAGGGGACAGAGAAGAGGAGGGGAGGGGATAGAAGAAAAGGCAAGAAGGAAGAGGGAAGAGAGTGGGAAGAGGGATTAGGGGACGGTAGATTTGGCGAGGGACACACACACCCCACCCGCACGCACACACACACACAGAAGAAAAGGCAAGAAGGAAGAGGGAAGAGAGTGGGAAGAGGGATTAGGGGGACGGTAGATTTGGCGAGGGAGACACACACACCCACACGCACGCACACACACACACACACGCACACACGCACACACACACACACACACGCACACAGAGGGAATATGTTAGCAATTATAAAGATCATTAGCTTTAACTGCCTGGTTCCATACCCACAGGTAGATTATGCTTGTTAAATTAAATTAAATTTATTAATTTCATAAAATGCAAAGATATAATATATAGTAAAATTGTGACAGGGAAATCGCATTAAAAGAAAGTAGCTCTCCAAAAACAGAGCGATTCCCCTTACAATCATAGTAATGAAACAGCACATACAAAACTAAATGAAACGAAACGAAACGAAACGAAAATCATAAGCACATTATACATGTACAAACAGTAAACAAGTTAAAATATATATATATATATATATATATTGAGTCCAATAATTAATGAAGATCTGAAAGATGCGATAAACCCGTTCATCAATCATGAAGAAAAGCTGCTTGCAATATTTTACAGTTGTTCATTTTAAAACGGTATTTCGCATTAATACCGCTCTTTCATTTCTAGCATTTCTTCCTTTCGGAAAAAAGTTATCTTCAAAATAATGTTAGGCCTACAAATTAGCTCAAAATATTCGACTTCAAATAGACCTTCTTCTAATTCATACCCGTGAATATGGTAAAGTCACCCCATCGTTGTAGAAGAATGATAAATTGGATGCATAAAAAATGGGATTTTCTTTAGTGTTTAATTCTTTTTTTAGTTAGGAAAGGATACAGAACTTTTAATAGAAGATGTGAGCATGAAATATCTAATTATTTAAATCATACGTAAGAATATAATAATAAATCAGTCATAAATTCAACTAACTAAAGAAAACAAATTGTAAACATAATGAAACAATAGTCAACATGACTAAATATTATTTTTTAATCATTTTTTATCTATGGGTAGTAAATAAGGTATAAAAGCCGATTTACTGGTGTGAAATAAATTACCCTTTGCAGTACATAATATGTTTATATTATACTTTTATATGGTTTTATTGTAGCTCTCGTGCCATTTGCCTAGATGCTGTTTATGACCAGGCCTGTTCCTATCATGACGCGGTCATGAAATTATGATTTCAAACGAGAAAAAAATGTAGTACTTACCTTCAATGATTCATATCGGTGAATGATAATCCTCTCACAACCTTCCTCAAAATATTTCCTTCTCCTTGTTGAACTAACCAGCAGAATACTGTTACGTTTCACCAAGTTTTAGTTGAGATTTGAAAGAATGTCAGCCGATTGTTCCAGGTAATATACAAAAGTATGACATAAATGACATTAGTAAAAATCCAGACAACTTTCATCAAAAGAAGTCATGAAATCATCAAACTTTATCTCCCTGATAAAATGATGACCAATAATGTAAAGAAAACAGAAATAATATAAAATCACCGAGCTTTTAAGGATGATGTAGTCTAATCGAAGGTCCTGTTTGCTGATCTAAAACAAATAATGATACCTTAGACTCAATGCCTAGATGAATTGCTAGATTCCTTAACCAATGGGATAACTCCAGGTAACCCGATGGCTGACGACGATCCTTATAAATGCGTAGGAAGAGAATGATCACCCGGGGAGACAAATTATCTTAGGATAAATGGGCGAACAGAACACGAGTAAACGAGCAGGTATGATGATGGACTATTTGATTGATTAATTCACACCCTGAAGAGATATCCACGGCTTTCCTTGACAGTGATTTGAGCTCTGCACCTGCCTAACACTAACGCACACACTCTTTCCTCAGTTTCTATTTTCGTCTCCAACTCGGTGCCAATAGTTGAGGCGACCGTATCTTGAAGAGAGCAGGACAAAGTTGAAAACAGTCAGGAGGACTCACTGAGCGATAAACTGTGCGCGATCAGTTATGCGTGCGTGAGGGCAAAGTGTGTATGACGTGAGCTGAGCGAAGCGGCTACATGTACAAGCAGTGTTGACATGTAATCGTCTTGAATCCAGCGCACATGAGTGGTCAAATGTATGGAAAAGAGCGCATGCGCACAACCGTCGAAACTAGTTGTTTAAAGGGAAAGTCTAACTTGACGTGGAATTTATTAAGAGAATCGGGTATGTACAGTCTGAAAACGATGTGTGAAAGCATTAAAATCATTGCACACATTTTGGAACATTTATAGCGTGATTTTTTTTTCATTGCAAACCAGTCTCCATTTGTTTTTACACAATTTCATAGGTTGCTATTTTCTTCGCATCATAATCCAAACCATTTCTCTGTCATGTTAATATTGGAAATGCATCATCCTGTTTATAATGGAGCACCACTCCTTTATAGGCCTATATGTAATTTAAAAAAAAGTGAGGGCCTCTAGCGTCCCGACAATCCTCCCCCACCCAAAAATCATCAGGCGCGGATCCAGGGGGCCGAGCGGGCATTGCCCCCTGGCAAAAAACAAAAGACGGGCCCCCACCCCTGGCAAAAAAAAAAGATGGTGACCAGAAATGTACCTTTCTTTTTTTTGCTATAGGGGTGTTGAGTTTTTTAAGTGCTCACTACGCCCAGCGCCCCCACTGAGCGAAATATCGGCCGGTGCGATTTTTAAATTTTGGGGAAAATAAGGAAGAAAAAAATTAGTGCACACTAAATTTCAAATTGATTTCAAATTTGGGCTACCCCCCCCCTAAGAAATCCTGGATCCGCGCCTGCTGATCATACAGGGTAGCACCGATAGTCGTGATGTACTACGAGGCTCTGTTATAATATTGTAATTCATAATGACTCAATATTGGTGCCGTGGACGAGTGGATATGTCACCGGACTGTTGGTCACAAGGTCCGCGGCTCAAGTCCCACCGCGGCACTAATGTCCTTTGGCAAGACATTGATCTACATTTGCCACTCTCCACCCAGGTGTTAAATGGGTACCCGGTAGGATGCGAAAGTTAATGTGGTGTGATTAGCAAGTGGCGCTTGTAAAATGGTGACTGGCTGGAATGCTCCCCAAGGAGTGGAGAATGTGCATACATTGTGTGCGAGTAAGCATGAATCCGATGACCGGGGTAATAATATATATCTGTAAAGCGCATTGAGAAGGCCTGCGGTCCTGAAATGCGCTATATAAGGACGAACTATTATTATTATTAATATAACCATCATGATGATAAATTCTTATCAACAACAAAAAAACATTCAGAAGAAAGTGAACATAATTTAAAGATACTATGTCCCTTTTGCAGCCAACATCACATTCTGTAGAACTTTGCAGGAATTATGAATATGTCATGTATGTCCTATCTGTGAAATTTAAACGTTAGCAGTGTCCTAGTATTAAATTATGCAAGGAAACCCGTTTACTCTTTAGACTTCCCTGTCAGACACTATTGAGTGTCTGACTGACATCTTTTTTTTCTTTGGTAATAACATACATAAAATGAGCTGTAACAGGTACATGAGCATTTGTCTACATCAATATCCCACTACTTGTAATGGTCAAAATTAAACTGATTGAATCGTTGTGCAGCACATAACATACGACCATTCGGTACAAGGGTCTGAAAATCAGATTATTACTTAGGTGATACCAATCACTTGTGTCGATTCGACAATAATGGTCGTTATTTTCCCACAAAAATCCATTTTCAAACCCTTTCGTTTTGGGGAAGTTCTAAATAAGTATTGTCTTTCAAATGCTGTTGGAATTTAACCTTTTCATTTATTTGGCCTGCAAATGGGACATAGCCTAGCTAGGCCTAGAATCTTTAGCGAAACAGATTTTATGATATCTTTGTACAATATACAAGAGGGGGTTACAAGAAAATACATTTTTCAGATTTCAAAATATCTTAATCTATATGCAGACAGCCAAGTAGTTTAAAAACAATCATGAACTTTATGTGAATCCTAAAGTCATATCGTTAAATTCTTTCAGAAAAATTGCGCGTGACAAAAGTCGTGCATGAAAGCCAGACAACGATCCGATTGCGCCACACCGCCTTAGACATCAATATCAATTTTAAACATAGATTTGATTTAAATTGCTAATCTTTTTGAAAGAATTCGTCATGACAGACATCGGAGGTCATGACAGAGGTCATGACAGATGTTCGTACTTGTTATATCTTCTTCGTCTATGTGTAATCTTCAAAGGGCTATATGTAGCCTACCATGAAGATCTGTATATAGATTACCAGTCGTGTATGCGGGCAAACTAAACACCGGGTTAACACCCTACTCTTTGCAAGAAGTGTAGGGTGTTAACGTGCAGAGGGTATATGTGACTCTCCTACACCTCCTACAAGAAGTGTAGGGTGTCAACGTGCAGAGGGTATATGTGACTCTCCTACACCTCCTACACTAGGACTTCAGTTAACGTTCTAATACGAGGAACGGAGTGTTTCCCCCTGAACCCGAGCCTGCATCGAGAACAGAGGGGGGCGCTTACATACAAGGCGGCGACAATCTTTTTTGCATTTTTGTCTGCTCAGCGCGGGAGTCGAACCCACGCGCATGACGAAAGTCGAGAATAGGGACTTTAAGATTTACACGACGAGAGCGTGGACTGCCGCGTGTGAATTGTGTTAAGGCACTGGGCCGTGCCCGGCAGTGCCTTAAAAGGACGTCACACGTTGCAGTCCACTATGTCGCGTGCAAATCTAAAGTGAGAGCCAGACGACGACCCGATTGCGCCACATCGCCTCAAACATCAATATCAATTTTAAATATAGATTTAATTTAAATTGCTAATTAATGTAAGCCTGCCAATCGGGAAAACGAACATGAGCATTGAATAGGGCTTATTTTGCAACTGATATGACATGAATTCTTACTTTATTCCTATTATTCTTTACCTATATAGATATTATATAATGATATTATCATTACTTTGTAAAGTGGGATCGCAGCCAAGTCATACTGTGCTGAACCTGTAATGATAGTACTAGCAAAGCTATTCAAAATGCTGCAGTAATGGAAGAAATCCTGTCGTTATCATAGCCAGGATTTATTCATAACTTGGAAATCATACCTTTAAAGTGGGCTTAAAGTTATACTAAACCTATTAGCCCCTCTGCAACTATAATGATAAGTTATGTCCTATAAGAGAGGATCGGTGCACCTGTTATAGAATATGGACAGCTGAATAATTAATTGGGCCAAATTTCATCTCTCCCGGATGCCAAATATCTCTTAGGATTTGCTTTAAGAATATCGATTAATGGGCTTTCTACTACATGGAATAGTAGATTATTTTTGTTCCGATATCACTCTTTGTGAAAAAGAGCATTGCCTCAACTTTGACTTGACATACTTCAATACTTCAATATTCTAAATCGATAGCCTCTACTTTCATGTTCTCGGACCAGGGCCCTGTTTTACAAAGAGTTGATATCGATGAAAGGTCAAAGGTTGGGTGGTTGGAGATTATCTACTTCCTGAGTGTTTTTGTATATCTGTATAAACGGAATCCACCCTCGCAGCTCCACATGTCGCTATTTAAAACGGAATTTAGTTTGCGTGCATAGTGGCTATAGGCGATCAGCTCTATGTGTCTGGATGGAACAATATTTAGCATGATACTGCAATTATCAGAATGAACCTTGATTCAGATAGACGATCTTCCCACCACAATGCCCTGCAAACCTATTATGTATAAAGGTTCTATGTTTGTTATTTCACCTAAATAAAAGTTATGCCCTACAGCCAAGGAAGGGTTTTTTTTCTTTTTAACTTTTGATTAGGCAAGGTAAAATAAACTCCTGTGAGATTATTGGCCGTTTAATTCGTTAATTTGTCGTTGTTTCTTTTGAGGGTGGGGTTTGAGGGTGCATGTGGACATCGTTGTAACATCGAGTGACTGTTCGGGAAGTACTAAAATAATTCTGTTATCAATAAAGAATTTTCGAGGACATTGACTTTATAGTTGTTGGTGTCATTGTAGTCACTAACAGCCTTTTAATAGGCTGGATACAGATGTCACGCGCTTATCATATCCGTATAGGCCATCGATTGCGATAGCCACTGGGGTGTTTTCAACCCAACAGGTGGATGATAATGGGTACGCGACCCGTAAATGCTTGCTTTTCTTTCGGTCTGCCTCGCGGGAGACATACATGTTGTCACACCATTCCTTCCCGACATTGATTTCTTCTTCTATTTCCTTCCATTGAAGCACCTACTACTTGTGTGCTTATGGGGCTGTGGTGAGGATATGCAGTTAACAACTAGATTATTCAAACCCTTACTAAGTTAAGTATGGAAACATTAATTTGTCCCGATTTATGTTTCTTGAGAATGTGACATATAAAAAGTATTCAACAGAGGCCATTATTCAACCAGTCCACATTTCATTTTTGAGTTACGATAAACACAAACAAACATCAAATTTACAATGGGTATGAATAATTCAGTTGTTAATTGAACATTTATTTTAACATGAATGAAGAATTGAACCCGGTGGGGGGGTATACTCATATTTGGTTTGGACGGGGGTGTGCGGCTGAAGCGTCTAAACCCATACCCATTTTTAAGGGTCATTTTGGCAGAAAATAGTGCCCATTATTAGGGACTTCAATTTAAAACGCAACACATGTTTAAAGGGCAAGTCCCCTCCAAAAATAACTTTCTTTCAATAGAAGCAGAAAAATCAGACAAACCAATCAAAAAAAGTTTGAGCAAAATCGGATAACTAATAAGAAAGTTATGAATTTTTAATGACATGAAAAACTTTGAAAATCACTAGACAAATTGGCAACTCACTCATGAGTCTGTGACGTCATGTCCTCACTATCCACTAATTATTTTCTTTATATTGATTTCCTATTTCCCCCCTAAGAATCTTATTTCTTCACACCAGCATCCAAGTTAGATTGTTAGTAATATCTTTTTGTGTGGATGCACTAATATAGAGTAATTTTTTTTCCAGTTAAATCATGAAAAATGTAAATTTTGACAAACTATTTATATAAAAATCAATAATTATGAATATACAATATTCAGAAAATAGTATCAATTCTTCAAATTTCATAAAAGATTTTGTGAAATGTCATGCACGCAATATGATACAAATCATATAACCTGGGCAAAGGCATGGGGAAATCAAGTTTTGGGGGGATAAAAAGGAAATTAATGGGATTAAACTATATAAAGCAATTGATAAATAGTGAGGACATGACGTCACAAACTGATAACCAAATTGGCAATTTGTGTAGTGATTTCCATTGTTCCATAGTTTAACATACTTTTTCAAAATTCATAACTTTCTTATTAGTTATCCGATTTTGCTCAAACCTTTTTTTGATTGGTTTGTCTGATTTTTCTGCTTCTATTAAAAGTAAGTTATTTTTGGATTGGACTTGTACTTTAAGGTTTGTTGTACCCGGAAGTTGTAGTGGCATAGGCTAAGTTGTGCTCCTTCGTTTATTGCTTACACAGAATTTTGTTTTGCGTACGCACGAGGAGGGTGTGGGATCACCCGTTTATAACTTAGTCAGAAGCGGAGCTCAAATTAATGATATTGATAAATCTGTGCGACCATCGGCGAGGACTTCGGATAAAAAAGCGAAATGATTTCAATTATTTTTGCGGGATTTTGCATCTGGAATTTTCACTTTAGCGAGATTATGGGTGAGATATTATCCTGAAGAAAATAGTAATCCATGTTTAAGGCCAAGATCTGAAAAGTGGGGGCACTTTTAGGGATTTTGCAGGACAAAATCATACACCATGTTTTTTGCAAAAAAGTAACCTATTAGAGCGGCACATCCCCGTATACCGTATTAGGCGAGTGCCACCCCGGAAATTGAAAACTCATAGTTTCATTATCTCATTTACAAGTGGAAGCACAGCAACCATAGTGTTTATGTGTTGTTAGCCGAACTTTAGCCACAAGCTATAGTGTAAAAATAATAGATGGCTATGTTCAGCATGTCCTAATATTACGAGAAGTTTTCATTTGTAATTAGCGCAGACTGATTGAATCTTTAAAACCCATCCAAGCTGCGTGCTTATTTTGCCCTAGCTGCATATGCTAATGAGCTCTGCGCATTATGTCTGTCCAATATATAATATACCTACTATGTCAATACGAGCGCCATGCGAATATAGAACAAATATGTACATAATTGCCAAAAGATTTTTTTTTCTTCTTCTTCACACAATCAGTTTCAGCGCGGTATGGACATAAAATTTTCGTATAACATAATGTTGAACACATCTTGGTTTTGTTATAAGGAGATTACCCAATTAAGGAACATCTAGGCTAATGTACAATGTTCAATATCACAAAATACTACCGTCCATAACAAGTTGAAAAGAGATATCTCAATAAAATCAAGGCCCAAAACATAATGCTCAGGGTACGTTAATATTCCTTGTTTGTGTTCATAAGAGTAAGTGGGTTTTCTTCGTCTCATAACCTAGAATTGTATCCGACAAATCAGATTTTAAGATAAAGAAAAACAAATAGTATTAAGACAGAGATCAGACAAAGAACCAAAACAGATAGGTAACCAGATTAATTCAGTATTTAGGATAAAAGGCAGCCAATCCTCATAATGTAGGTTTCCTTTTCCCCCTTACCGAAACTCTATAGGTAATTGAAGGAACAAACCCAAGGCCAAAAGGACATGTAAATCTCTAGTCTAATATTTTGTTTTACCAAGTTAACCATGAAGCAGTACCCGGATGTAGTTTTGAGGGGCAATGAAGAGGCATGTTATTTAGATGTCTTTTCAACCACACATCTGTGGAAGAGTATTTGTTTTAAAACTTTCGTTTATATCAAGAAGGCTGGGTTAAGAACAGAATGCCTAATGTAAATATTATAATCTTATTTACAGTAGTTAAAGCAGATATTTTTTCTTCTCAATTCACCCTAGATCATGAACCAAACTGTAGTAATATGATAAGACGTTTGCAAATATATTTCAACAAAAGCTGTATTAACATTACGGGAGAGACATTCCCCATTTGACCGTCTGAGGGGCGATAAAAATATTTAAAACTTAATTGTTGAACAATTATTAATTCGATTGTCTTCCCTTAATTATGTTATAGGCATGATAGGCATATGTGCTTCCTGCTAAGAACCCAACGGGTGCTTAGTCAATATGCAAGTCGTTTTTAACCTCTGCCTCCTTACAAAGGAAAAAAGACAAGCAAAGGGCATTCTTCAATAAAAAAAAAAACATAAACTGGATTGTGAGCCTAAACACTACTTGAACTCAAGAGATGATCGGTACTGCCAAATCGAAGAATACAACATCAAATACTTCAGGCGATTTACTATGATGAGTGCAAGACGAAAAGCTTTAGAATGTCGGTATTCGTTACAACTTGAACTGTCCTAATTCATTACAATCAACTCTTTTATTTTCATATTTACATGAGGTACACGCCGAAGGGGGTATACAATCAACATGAGGTACTCACCGAAAGGGGTATACAATCAATAAAAACAACGTAGCAAGTTGACAGTTTGAAGTTGACAAATTTCTCAGTACAAATTGTTCCTGTGCAGGAATCGAAAAGCCATTACGACAAAACCCTTGGGCCTCTGCAACATGAACCTTTGGCTCCTTCAACATTAATCACCCAGACCTTAGACAAGGCATTCACTTGATCTCTGAATGCCAGAAACATCTTGACCAATGCATTCTAAAGTTAGTACCTGGGAGACAGGGCATTAAGCAGTAAGACGAAAAGTATATACAATTCTTGGAATAATAGATGGAAGCACGTCAGCATGATAGCCGGCAGCTTTGAAGATAACGTGTCCGTCTGAGAGGTGATATGGTGTTAGGTTTTACTATTTTCTTTCCAAATTTGTACAATCATGCTTGGAATATTAAATGGATATTGTAATGCTCGAAAACCACGGAATGCCCTGTCTTGGTCTTTATTAGTCAGTCCAGTATTTAAAGAGTTACTGTCGTTCGTTAGTGCCGTCCATCAAATTGAGACAGCGAGAGTGATGGATGGTTAGTTTTGTAGGACAATGATATAATAGCTTTAGAACAACATCTTTCGTGATACACGAATTCGAATTATTTCATTTTGTTTACAGATCTATCATCATGTTACCAAAAATAAAGATGTGGTTTGTGGTAGCCAAAACAATTAATGGTTTCAGACATTACCGAGAACCATAAGTGATTAGGGTGAATAGCCAAGTTCAATTAAATATATACTACTATATCAAAAATATGAAAAAAGTGTAAAAAGCTTTTGAAGAGGAACAGACGCCAATTGGAAGTGAACATTATTGAGTTTTTCGTTGCTATTGTCCTCCCCATCACGTTGTTTACACATTGTGAAAGCTGATATTTTAACGTATTAAAATTAGCCGTTCCTTTTCTTTATATTCTGTGTTTTCCATTTCTTTTCTTTTCTCTTGTAGAATTTGTGCAAATTCATGGGGATTAAAAGGATCGGTATATCAGGTAGGGACATGGAGGACACTGTCTGGGATCGTATTGCATAGATAATGACTTCAGGTGAAGGATAAACTGTCCTTATAGAAGACATGTTATTGTAGGATAGGATGTATCAAATGAACGAAGGCGTCTTGTGCAACTATATCCGAAGACCGACCTTCACACTCCTACAATGGTATCATAACATCAATGCTATTACTTTCAAATGCCACGTATACGGGTTATTGTCGTTTTCATATTGTACAGTCTCATCATGCCCAGTTAAGAAATGCAGACGTATTAAAATATGAAGCCATTTGCGTAAGATCGAATGTGTAAACAAATCTTGATGGGAGGGGGCAAAAACAAACACCGGTGATTTAAAAATGTACTTCTTATTTGCTTATCAATTCACTTGAGATGATATCGAAGTTTCCAAGTTTAAAATCAGTGATTATCATGCAATCTAGGAAATAGAATGAAAGACGTCAGACGAATTGCATGAACCTTCATAATTGAAATATATTGTCGCTTGTTAAAATGATGGAGAAATTGTAGGAGTTGTCCATACCGGGTGTCCATAACAACGCATCATCAATAGTCATGCATCCCGACGGCATCAATTTCCTGTCTATACACGACTAACATGATTCAAAAATACAATAACAATTAATGTCATTGGATTTGAAATGAATTAAGAGTCATCAATTTCCATCGATCCATCCACAATGATTAAATATTGGGCGCCTTTGAATGTATGAAACAGATAAATGGCGCCATACAAGGATCATCATCATCATCATCATCATATTCTCAAAAGATTCATGGTGAGTTCTGTAATGATCACCCAGTCTTGTTCAACATCTCAATTGTAAAACTAGTGCGTTACTTAACTGTTCCCCGTAGGAGAAAGATATTTCTTAACATCTGAAAAGAATTCGCTTTGCATGTTGTCTTCGTCATCTTCATCAAAAAGACCTTTAACGGCAAAAGCACAATCGGAAATGTGTCTGGATTTTCACGTCATATACTTATCATTCATCATTAATGGCTGAATGGAAAAAAATTAATCAATAAATGGATAAATTGATTATCATCCCCACCCCAAAACACGTTTTTTTTAACACAAAAAACCCGAAACGAAGCAAAACATAAGAATGTAAAGTGAATTTGTAGACGATTTGAGACGTCATTTTTTAAAAAGAGACAATTTATTTTTATTTTTTAAACGCTGTGTTTCTTTCCTTTAAAAACAAAGAATTGTTTTCCTGTAATCCATCAACCTCATTCATGGCACTTGCCTGCAAAGATTGGAACTGAGACGAGATATTTACCAAGAGCGTAAGGGCAAGATAGTCCTGTGGGGTTTAAGTGACCAAATGTGGTAGGGCCTGTAAAACGGCGCGTCAATACGGAACGGAACGGTATATAGCAGAGGATGGGATGATAATCAGAAGACTGTGTTTAAAATCCGCGCGGGCGGGGAGGGGAAGGGGGAGAGGGGGTGGTTATTCACTGAAAATCTTTCGCTCTGCTGACCTCGCATTTTTTAGATACAGGATTACTTTTAACACCATGTAACAGTTGGAGAGTACTGTGCACATGGAAAGTTACTTATATAAAGCATATGGCCTAGTAAAATAAGGTGGGGTGGGGAATGCATACCAACTTTACATTCAGTCTTATTTTCTAAGTTTCAATCTGACTAAGGCCCAGGGAACACTACACGATTCGACTACGACCCGACTTTGGAATAATTTACAACAACATTGTATTTGAACATTCACAAATTTGAAATCTTAATGATCGAGGATCTGATTAGTCATGTGATTAATTAAATCTTAATTTTAAGAGATCTAAAGCTTCCTTAAAGGGAGAAAGCTCAATCGGCTCAGGATCGTAGTGACGTCAGACCAGTAGTACGATTGTCTACGATTGGAAGCCGATTCGGCATTTATTCTGACTAGAAGGCTAAAATGCACTAAAATTCTGGTTGTTAGTATTCTTATCATTATCTACAATCTTAATTAGCAAAACGCTCATTGTTTAGATTTCCATAACTAATATAATTGCCATTTCTTCAAGAATCGGATGGCAGTCGGATCATGTAGTGTGCGCCGGGCTTAAGGAGCTTAAAATCCGACGACCATTTCAATTTTTCTTTTTCCATGTTGAAATATTCTCAAACTTAGTGACATTCAAAATGTTAGATCGACACCTCTGACCAGCAAAATGTGAACAAACTGTCAAAAACTGACTAAATAATTGAAGAGGACCAATCATCATTATTCGGCGTCACCCATGTCTGGTAGGGGATTTTTAATCACTCTAACCCTATTAAGGTGTAGAGGTGTTGTGGTCGAGTGGATACGTCACCGGACTGCCGATCACAAGGTCCGCGGTTCGAGTCCCGCCACGGCACTAATGTCCTTTGGCAAGACATTGATCTACATTTGCCACACTCAACCCAGGTGAGGTAAATGGGTACCTGGTAGGATTATTCCTTGAAATGCACTTGAAATGCACTGATAACGGCTGCCGGAGCTAAAGCTAGGGTAATAATGTCCAAAGCTCTTTGGAAGCGCATAGCGCTATACAAGAACTGAACTATTATTATTATTAAGGTTTCTCCTCCCTTTATAATTAATTGAGAAGTGCAGGTGTACTATTACACCGGGCTTTGCCCTATAGAAAGCAAAGTGGGATATAATATATAACATCATGACTGTTGGCATATACGAAATATCCATTATAGGCGGCACGAGAATCATCAATCATGAATATCCATCAAACGTTATTCTCCTAGATGAAATAAACACCTCCTTACAAAACCCATTACATTAGGCAGATAATTGTTATTTTGGTTAAAATGACAGAAATCGTGATGAGAATGATACTGGGTCATTTCCTATATTTTACCACTTTGTTTTATTGGATGTAAAAATCTATACATCATTCAACGAAGCGATATATCGTGACAGCCCCTTCCTTCTATGCATAGTATCATAGTCTAATCGTTCTCAAACTGGAAATTCAAGGAAAATCTTTACGAGAGAGAACATTAAGATTGGATTTTACTTTCACTTGAAGGTCATACAGTCAAAAAAGGTTTCATAGACTTCGATTAAGAATAATAAAGACTAATATTTTCTGAGGGACGGGGGATTGAGGAGCATAATGGCCCTAACTTTATAAGGTTCCAGCGATTCTTTATTGATCAAATCAAATTCAAATTCAATTTATTTTTCATTTTACTTAAAATAACATTAAAAAATACATACAAAAATACATTGGATGACCCCCAAGAAATCAAAGCTTATTAGGAGGGGCCCTGTACAAATATCAAGAAATAAATGAACATAAATGAAATTTGAATAAAATTAAACAACACGCAATATTAATAAAATAAAAAAAACATATACCCACATACACCCATTCATTCCAATACCTATACCACACCCGTATTCACACACAAAAAAAAAAAAAAAAAAAACCCTTATCATAAGATGGTGTTCTAAACATAATCCTTTTAGGTTAGGTTTCCATTGAAGTTGGATGAAACGGAGGAAAAGAAAAAACAATTAAAGAAATTGCATGAAGAGTCTATAGAAGGAATAAAGATAAGGTCACGAGCTGCGTGGTACGAGGAAGGGGAAAAAAACAAGGAGTATTTCGAGCAACTGCTAAAGTCAAATAAGAAGAAAACCGTGGTAAGGGAATTGTATGATGACAATGAATGTGTTGAATATGATAGGAACATAATTTTGGCGATGATTACGAAGTTTTATACAAATTTATATGCGGAAAAGTGAAGTGTTTTAAATGAGGACACGACAAATTTGTTTTTCAAAGATGTTAAAAAATTAAGTGAAAATGGAAGGAAAGCATGTGAAGGTAAAATAACAAAAGATGAGTGTTTAAAGGTATTGAAGGCTATGAAATTAAATAAGTCTCCTGGCAATGATGGCCTTACAGTTGAATTTTATATTACGTTTTGGTTAAGTATCGGAAATATTTTGGTAGATGCTTTAAATGAAGGTTATGTCATTAGGAGTTTATCCATATCACAAAAACAAGGGGTTATTACTTTGATCGAGAAGGAAGGGAAAGACCCTCGATACATAACAAATTATAGGCCGATTACATTATTAAATGTTGATTACAAAATTTTGTCAAAGGTGTTAGCTACAAGAATTAAGGGAGTACTTGAGGAAGTCATACACGTAGACCAGGTGGGCTATATGAATAATCGTAAATTGGAGAAGCGGTACGTTTAATTGATGACATGTTCTGTTTTTTGAATGAGGAGTCAGGTGACAAACCATGTAGTTATTTGATTGCGGTTGATTTTGAAAAAGCATTCGATTCAGTATCTCATACTTTCCTCTTTAGAGTCTTAGAAAAGTTTGGGTTCGGGCCCTCATTTTGTTCGTGGGTAAAAACTATTTACAGTAATATAAGTAGCTGTGTTATGAATGGGGGGTTTGCTACTGGTTATTTTGATATTAAGCGAGGGGTAAGGCAAGGAGATCCACTCTCGCCCTATTTATTTATTCTCGCTATTGAAATATTGGCAACAGTAGTGAGGAATGATGAGGTTATTTAAGGCGTTAATAATGGAGGAATTGAAGTCAAACTAGTGTTATATGCAGATGACATGACAATATTTGTTATGAATAAAGAGTCTGTAGAAAGAGTAAAGGAGATTTATACGTTATTTAAGAAAATAAGTGGTTTACGGGTTAATGGGGAAAAAACTAATATTATGAAATTGGGGAAAAACAAAGACAAATCAGAAAAACTTCCCTTCGGGAATGTGGTTAAAGAAATTAAGATTTTGGGAGTCAAAGTTAGACGTCAGAATAAGAGAGGAATTGAATTATAAGGAGATTTTAAGCAAGATTAAAAGACTTCTCGGATGGTGGAAACAGAGGGACCTTACGGTGTTTGGAAAAATTCATTTATTAAAAACATATGCATTATGTAAATTAAATTACGTTTTTGCTTCACTAGTGGTTCCAAAGTGGGTCATATCGGAAATACAGAAAATATGTTTTGAATTTATATGGAATGGGAAAGATCGAATTAAGAGACTAATATTGTATCAAGGATATAGTGAAGGAGGGTTACGAATTACTAATTTTGACTCGTTTGTAAAAACCCAACGGGTAATGTGGGTGAAAAGACTATTGTACGGAGAAAAATCTATGAGATGGAAGCTATACTTTGATTTCTGCTTCAAGATGGTAGGGGTAGATTTATTTTTTTGTGTAACTATGATTCCAGGTTATTAAGTCTCAAATTACCTAAGTTCTACTTAGAAATGATCAAAGCATGGGAAGAGTTAGAAGGTTGTAGGAATTTTGAAGAAAAGAATAATCCAATTATTTTTAACAATAAAGATTTCTTATTGGAAAAGAAAATGATTTTTGATGAGGAGTTGTTTACACGCAATATAATTTCAATTCAAGATATTTTTGGTGAAAATGGCATGCGGTCAATATCTCATTTTCAACATTTGGGGCTAAAAGGAAACAAAATTGTTGATGTATGGAATATTGGGGAAGCTATTTTGAGAAGCGGAAAAAAGGATAACTGGAGTTTAGTGGATGTAAAAGTCTGATATTTTAATGCAGTTTAACAGTACTGTGAAGCTCCTCAGAGATGTATTATCGAGGAAGGTTTATGAATATTTTATAGAGAAGTTACAACATTTATTTGTTTTGAAGATTCATGATGGACGGAAATTTTCAGATTTTTCAAATGAGGTATGTAGGGAGATTTTTAGTAGGCCTAGGAAAGTTACTTTTGTTAACAGACTAAGAGAAATTCAGTATAAACTGCTTCATGGAGCAATATATACTAGAGAACACTTATTCAGATTCGGCTTTGTTGTAGATAACTTGTGCTCATTTTGTAAGCAAAAGATTGAAACATATTTACACTTGTTCTGGGAGTGTGCACAGGTTCAAAGGTTATGGCAGAATGTAATAGCTAAGTTTGAGCTAAGGGAATTAAGGTCTATCGACTGGATAGATATTCATTTAGGGTTGTCCGGTAATTCCCCACGAATAAAGATATTTAATACAATTATTTTTGCAATGAAATATTATATAGATGCAGGGGTAAGTCCATAATATTGTCTTTGGGGGAGTTTCAAAAAGAACTGTTGGAATTTAGGGAAGAAGAAAAGAATATTGCAGGGAGGGCAGGCAAATTGGCCTTACATTTACAAAAGTGGGAACAAGTGAAGTTTTCATGAACTTTTAGCACTGGGCTATTGTGGCTATTGTAGCCTCGTTTAAATTATTTTTTGTTATTTTTTTGGTTTGTTTTGTTTGTAAATAGATGTTTCTGTTTTTCTGTCGCTCCGATTTGGGGTACTCTGAGGGGGCTAGGAACAGTGTGCGTATATGGGTGGAAGTATGGTCGGATGGTGTGTGTGTGTCGCATGGTGGGGAGGGAGGGGGTTAGTAGTGTGTTTGGTTGGATGGGGTCATTTGTTTTATGTTACAATTGATTTCATTTTTGTTTTCATCAATCGTACAATCTATGTTATGAAAATGTTTTGAAATTATGTTAAGAAAAAACAATTGTATTTTATTTCTAAGAGTGATTTGTATTGTTTGGAATCAATAAAAAAACTATTGAAAAAAAAAGTCTGTGTGTGTGCGTGTATTACTGTATTACTGTATTTCTGTATAATTACTGTATTTCTAAGGAGTTAGGATGTTAGGTATGCTTGTTAGTTGCATGACTGGGTGTTGTTGTGTCAATGGCGTATTTGTACAGTGTTTTTTTTGCGTTGGGTGGATATTAAAGTGTTGTGTTTGGTGTGAATGGGAGTGTCTTTGGTGTGGTCTAGGATGATTGGCTGGAGTTCCAGTGTTGTGCGCGTGTGAATCTGTGTGTGTTTGTGAGGTGCGAGCTTGTGAGTGTGAATGTGAATGTTAACGGGGTAGAGGGGTGGCGGGGGATATTAACGGAGGGTGCATTGTATATAAAAATATATATTATGTTATTTTCCATGAATGATGGTAATAACTAAGTTCAGTATGTGATTATTATTATTAGAAAAATTTAGTAATTTCTTTCCATCATTCTCCTTCTTTGCTCACTGTTTTGTGAATTTATTTATTGTGTTATGAAAACGAAATGAAGATGAATGATTTTTTATGTAGTGATTTATTTTGAATGAAATCTCTAATAAAAAAAATATGGAAAAAGAAAAAATTACTGACCCTGGGTGGTTTGGACCCTATGCATAAAATGACGATTTACAAATGGCGTGCAAAAAACACAAGAGAAGAGATTATATTAATAGAAATCCAATTAGAACGCAATTAAGTATGACATTATAGATTACAGCGAATCTACTAAATAATCCTAACCAATTATTTTTTCAACAACAAGCAAGAAAACTCGTTATAACGAGGTCCTTGGGACCATGGCAATTACCTTATTATGTCAGAAAAACAACAGAATATAAAGAGCTGAGACCAGTAAAATCACCTTGTTGTAACAGATACCTCATTATATCAGAGCTCTTTATAACGAGGTTCTGCTGTATACCCCATACTGAAGTAATCGAGCTGTCTTGCTAATGCCAACTTTGAGAAGGAAGTGGCATTTATCAAACAAACTTTACGCCACGCCCGCCAGTCAGATTGACGGATTACAGGTTCAAAATGATCGATGATCGGGAGCATTTTATCATTATCTTCACGTAAAATGTAACACATCTCAGTCCATTATACCAAATAGTTTACTTGGTGCAAATCAAATTACATATTAGATGGGAAAGGGAATAGCATGATACTTCAATGTAGTGACGTGCATAGATTCAGTGTTATTAATCTCGTCACGTTACAGTTTCGATACATGAAAGGCACTCCTGTTAAGTGAATACTTTACCAAATTAGTAATATGACAGGATCTTCAACTGTTTACAACTAAACGGACTAATATTGCGCTACTTCGATCATTCCAATTGATAATGATGCGAAAACACGATGAAAAGATGAAGAATACATGTATTAAAAGTAACCGACAGTAGACTCATTTTAAATAATGATACACGGGATGTGAAGGAAGCCAAGATCATTTCCTGTACAAATCATTTACTTGAGTTTAGATTGACCTTTAAAAAGCCCAAAAAAAAAATGTTTCAAAAAGTAGTCATTGGGGTTTCATAACGACCTGTTGTAGGTGAGTATACTTAAACATGTATACTCATTGTCTGACAACAGATAGATCTACGTTTCAGTATACAACTATACATGCACTCAATCTAAGGCCTTTCTGCTATATTCTTAATTTTGTATGTTTGTCTGAATACCAAAGAGATTCCAACCTAATGTTAATTACACAAAATAATTCTTAATGATACCCTTAATTACAATCCGCATTGTGTTTGTTATATTCCAGATGCTCAAACAAAGCCATGTTTGCTGATTATGTAACACACACGTCACACCTCTACACAAAGTGAGAAAACAAGAATAGAATGATATCATGGTCACTTTGAGTTTCAATCGTTATGAAATCAGGTAATATTGATCTCATGCTGTAGGGTTATTATGATTAAAGGTAGTTCTTGATAGTTTTGTTTAACTATGACGCAAAATCAGTCCACGTGTTGCTATGGAAATGACGGTGATTAAAAAGGATTCTTACTCTTCAAAAAATGTGAAAGTATTTTATATTTTAATTAAGGCATTTGTTGTACAATACAACAGACAACAAAATCATGGTACAATACAAAGACAATATTCTTTTGATAACAATAATCAGTTTACTTGCAACATTCTAATGTGAAAGATTTTTTTTTTAAGTGTGTATGTGCAGAAAGGAGAAATTTATCTTGAAATTGGTTATTACTGTACATGCCTTTGAAACATGAAACATGGAGGTATATTCTTCACCCACGACCGAGACAATGTCCATCCAAATAATTTTGACAGAAAGTATTTTGAGAAACATCTTTTACACATCTCAGTCAATCTAAGGATAAGTAGCATTGAGGAGACATACTTGAGCAAAAGGATGCACAGAAAGCCAAATGGGACAATATACACAGAAACTAAAAGAACAAAGCACTCATAAAGCTGGGGTAATAATTGTGGAGTGCCAGGAGTGTCAAGTTTGACAGACATGAGCGCTATTCAAGAACCCACTATTATTATTATTATTATTCAACCACAATGATCGGATATCATCATTGACTTCAAGGTCTGATTACTATAAGAAAGCATATTTAAGCAATTTCATTTACAAACAAAATTCTCTTTTTCCTTTGCTCTTGCTCTCTCTCTCTTGGTCCATTTCTTACCACCATTCTTGCATCATTCATGTCACAATGTGTCAAAAAAAGCAAGGAACACATGAATTGGATTATTGGCAAATATTCGAATTTATTTTATTTGCAATTCATTATTTATACAATAAATGAAACTAAGCACAGATTTAATCAACTCACCTGCTTATTTCACGAACCTCTCTCCATCATGGCTGTTTTATAATAAAATAAAATGACTCGGAACAATTTATGGTTAGCAACATAACCATAAAAACAAAGGCAAAGTGAAATATTAATACTGTGACATATTTACTAAGTCTGTTTGCTGAGAGGATAGAAGAAAGAAAACAAGCAATGCAAAATTGTCTGTCAACAACACAAAATTAAACTTTCAATATATTCCCCAAGGAAAAAAACAATTATTAGATTGAAAAAAAATTGAACCACAATTGTCCCCATAATTCAAGCAGCATATGTCTACTACAGACACTCAAGAGTGGAAATCATGTTTAAAGGTATTACAAAGTTTTGGTATGGGGTCATGAATTTGATTCAAATGAACATATTGGAAGCATATGCGATTTTACAATATTCAATGATCGTTGTCGCGGTTGAAATCGAGTCTAAAGTGATGAAATTGTAAATAATAAAAAATTCTTTATGTTGTATAGCGCCCTCTCAAGACTGATATTACTTTAGCTTTAAAACAATGTTTCTTGACTACAATCGACCGATTTGCTATTCCCGTTTAGAAAGTATATATCAGAACTGCATATTCTGAGATTTTCATGGTCGCAGCTACCATGGAATGGCCTTAGGCGCTATTTGAAATATTTGAAATTTACCGGGAGCACCGGTAAATTTTGATTATTCAATTTTCTCGAAAGCAGAAGTGTTTTAGGGGCTGAATTTTTTAGTGCTTATAATACATCCACAGGAGCATCCAAATATATCAAAAATTTAAAGAATTACTATTCATCAAATTTCAAAATTTCCCAAAACTTTGCATTACCTTTAAGGTAGCATTCACTTCTCACTTTTCGTATTCTTTCTAAATCACTACCTTTTATACCAGCTTCATCCCATCAATTCATACATTATTTATGGATACAATAACATTTCTCATAATCCCCATCTTGCATATGGAACCCCCTGAAATTAACTAATTGCACTGCACTGATAATATACATGATTGCATTTTTTTAAAGGTAGATTTCTTCTATTTTTGTAATTAACTTTATGTAAATTTCAAAACTCATTTTCAGTGGATAAAATTTGATAAATTCTTAGAAAATAAGGCAGTAAAAAGAATATTTTATGGAAATATGACCTTACCAATGGCTTAAATCTTGAGGCATCTGCCATTGGCAAGGGTATTTTATTTTTAAAGTAGAGCTCTGTGTTACTTCTTACATTTAATTCAATGCATCCACCAAAGTATTTCATTTTCTTTGATATACATTGTTGTATGTCACCTATTGTGATTTTCCTACATCCTTCATGAATATAGTTCGTACAAAGAAGCCGTCCATAGCGATTATTCACAAGATGCACATATAAAAAAGGTTTTAAGATCTTTGAATTTAGGATATAATACAACCACCATACCAAGTGGGCAGGAGTATATTCTCTCACCGTTATATAGCTATAAGAAACTTATCATGGACTGCTGTCTTTTCTGATGCATCGATTCAATCAACCCTAGAATTCAATATGTATTCAAATTCTGTAACATATCACAGAATGGATTCTGAGACACTATATTTCAGTTGAAGTCTATATAATGGGGTCTCTGTAAACGGTTTTGCTATGGTTTGGGTATGAGAGAGCACAGTACACATTAACATCTAACCACATGTCTACAATGGAATGCATCCTAGAGACATGAACTGTTTTACCCGAGTCACACCACCAAACAGACTCCAGGCCTATGCCAAATCGACCAACTCTTAACCATTCCATGTAATGCAATTTCATGATTTGTCTGTTGTCTGTCTGGTGTCGGTTTGGTGTGACAGGTAAAATGACGTTGAATGCTTCCAGACCATGGGCCTCAATTTAAATCAGAATCATATGGCATTACATTCCCTTTATTGAGAGGGAAACTAGCTGAATTGTAGCTTCACATCTGGTAGTCTGTAAATAGTTTAGTCGCTATCACTATTCTGTACCTTCCATGTGATCTCCAGACTAACTTGAAAGATCATTGGTCCATTACTAAAGATTTTCTGCCTCAAGTTATTCTTCATTATCCTACTCATGATTTCATCCAATCATTCCTAAGTGCCAGTACTCTGCCAGCTGTCTTGGCTGATAACCGGTATACACCAACATCATTGAGTGATGCTTCAGCAGTTGGCATGGCAATGGAAGATCCATGGGATGACTTCTCCTGCTGGAGCTGAATGGATTCTTGGAGGAGCAGAGCAGAGCCTCGCTTCAAGTTCAGCAGTACACAGGCCTCCTTAACACTAAACAGAGAGAGAATGGAAAAGAGGTAGAGAGAGAGAGATTGAGAGAGACTATTAATATCATTGCTATTATTAATGGATCATAAAAGCACCAAATTCAATACATTTGATTTGAGGCAGACAAAAGTATGGAAGGATTTTTTTGAAATGAAAGACATTTCCTACATATCAATAAAACCCCAGAACGGGAACAAATTAAAATAAACCAAAATAAGTAGAAAATCAAGAATTCTGTAATCGAAAAACATAAATAAAATAAGATGCGTATGACAAAAGTGTTGTCCATGTACATGTTTATCACATAACCCTTAACAAACTAACATTTCTTATGAGTCTTGCCTCCCTTTTTACTCAAATGCGCTCAGCATTTTGAAATGCAATATATGAATAGGTACTTGGTATACAATCTGAATAGAGACAAGATGACGAGACTAGACCTAGAGGTCTTATGGTTCAGTGGTTAGAACAGAGGACCATGATATCTTGGGTTCAAAGCCAAGTCTGTACCATCATGTGAGTATGGGTAATGCATGGATCTCTTGATATAACCTATTCTGGATTGTACATCATGCATTATAAGATGATGACGTGGATCCTAAGCAAATGATTGGTTGAAAGCGTACACGTGACCAGGCATTTATTTTGCCTAACACGTAATTTGGATAATGACCGGTCATTATCCAATTCTAATGACCGGTCATTAGTAAAATCATGTTATAAAACATCATTTTATAAAACAAATAAAACATCATCTTATAGAACAAAATAATAAACATCATTTTGTTCGGGCATTAGTAAAATTACCCACACTCGGTACCTTCAAAACAGTCCAAACACCCTCAGTTACGGCCTCGGGCGTGTTAGACTGTTCCAAAGGTACCTTGTGAGGGTAATTCTTACTAATGCCCTCACTGCTGTGTATTATTTGTATAGTAGATGGGTTGCTTGAAGGAAACTGATGGCCCCAGAAGACTGACAGCGCATGAAACAAACAATGTCAGTCGAGATGGCCTGGTGACTACTTTTTTTAGGGTTCACGGGGCCGCCATTCTCAATATTGGGGACTGTTGATCAAGCACGATATCCTTGTTGGACCAATAGAGTACGTGTATATAAAGAAAACCTACTGTACATCACATTTATTGAAAATGCACAACCTAAATTTGCACAAATGATGACAGAAAAGACAACATGTTTTGCATGTGGGCTTGGACTATCAGCCCTATCCCATATATTTCTTTCGTCATCACTCAGCTACTTTACACAGATATCATTTAATTGTAATCTTGAACAGAATTTGTATGTTTATTGATACTGTGAAAGTCCCTGATACTATCAGAACTCAAGAATAATTTTGATTTTATTTGATCTTTATTTCATTTAATAAAAGTAGAAGTATACATTCACAACATGGATTATATAAGAGAAAAACCCATGAAAGCTAGCAAAATCACAAGCTTAGATGAAGTCTCAGAGGCAGAGCATAGGGCACCTTTACACATTATTCATTAAAAATTTTACAGGTGCAATTATAGTTTGAAAAAAAGCACTACAAAGATAAACATTGTTTGTTACTGCCTGTTATCATGCAAATTTTGATACAAACATTGTTCTTAGAAACTAGCTACATGATTCATGAACAAAGATTTTAAGTTTCATCCAAAGTTTGGGCAGTTCAAACAGATTTAAAGAGAAGGTTGAGTTCTGGGAAGAGGTGAAAAATAATTTGTGAGCGTTATCATTGTTATTATGCAGGTGTGGAAGAACATCAGAGAAAAAATGTTCCCTGAAAAGCATGACTCTTCAAATGCCTTAATATTCTAAATATGGCATGTAACAGCATAAAAATCGGGACAGATTTTTATGCCACATGTTTGTGTAGTCCCATATACATCTTTCTGTGTACAGTGCTTGTAACTTTATCAAGATTCGGCCAAATTTCTTATCATTTTGATGATTCCACACCGTTTCTTTCACAATGCAATCGCATGACCAGAACTCAACTTTATCTTTAAGTAGCATAAAGAGTAATGGTACTACACTTTCATTTACTGCAGACAAATACTATGCACTTGGAGCTCCAAACGATTTGATGATCATGTAGTGGCCCTGTGTGGCACAATGTATTTTTTTAAAGTCCGATTCGTGGTGAGGGAATACCCACATGCCCACACTGCTATCTATCTCAGATCAGACACATTGATGATATTGATTTGAGTCCAAACAGCTAGGTCATTAGATTGATCCCATTATAAGAGAATAAACATTGATTCCCTCCTACCTCCCTCCTGTTTAAACCTAACACCTCAGTCATGAGATGGATAAGATTTAGGAGAGAAGGTGCAGCCTTGACATATTTCTCAGCTTGGTTTGTCTCCCAAGGTGTCAGATAGACTTCCATTAATTTGCAGCGAAACCACAACACCTTATGTTTGCTCTTGGCTCATCCTCACTCTTTCTCTCTCCCTTTCCCTCTGTCTGTCTCTCTTTCTCTCCTCAAATGCCTCTTTCCAGTTGTGATTTTCCCTGATAATTTCCCAATAATACAGTGCAGAAGGAAGTTCAAGGGAGCTATTTTTTACCTTTCTATAGAGATTCTAGTGAGATTACCTCCAGCACAAATTGTCTCATAATATCCCCAGCAAGGCTCAAAATACACAGGGGAGATGGGCGATTCGCCCCCGTGAGCTATGTAATCGCCTCCGTCAGATTGCTCACGGGGGCGATTGCAAATATAAAAATCGCCCCCGTGGAATTATAAAATAAAGATTATCTTTTCTGTTATAACTTGATTTTACACAATATTGAGTTTCAACTTTCAAACCTTAAACCAATGAAATGGAACTATGGAAGTTAAATTAGCGTGCAGGATTTCTCGCTCGAATTTTTCGGTGTCTTGAGGCTGCCATATTGTAAACAAGTTATTGCACTATAATCTCCCATATACACATCTCTATGAGTATTACCGATACAAAAACGGAAGCTCGCAGTGCAGTGCAGTGCGGGCGTCAGCAGCGCCGGTAGTATACCGGTGTGCACGCTGCCGCCCCATATCTGCTGGAGCTAGAGGCGATCGCGCAAGGACTTAAATGAGGAGATGTTTTTCGTAGTGAAAAGCGTGAATCCTCTAAAATCTGGTGATTCCAAAAGACTAGCAACTAATGAACCTCGACCAGTAAATCAACCGAAAGCTAAAATTAGTAAAAGGAAACCTGTAGGCAAGGAGGCGACTGTACGGGCTTGGACCAGACATTTCGTACAGAGGGAAGGAGATTTGACCATTAGCTGCATGTAACTTGTAAAGTTGCAAGAGGGAAATAATGCTGACTTATATAAGTAAATAATAATGATGAAATAACAAAGAATTTAGGAGTATCATGGGTACCAATTCAATGGAAATTTGTATTAAAAAAGAGCCCCCGTGAGAAGGCTCACGGAGGCTTTTTTTTGTTGGAAGAGCCCCCGCGGACAAAAAATTAATTTGAGCCCTGATCCCCAGAGTACATTTTAAGCTTTGAGAGCTAAATTATTCAACACTCCTCTGTGTGTGTGTGTGGCATATGTGTGTGTTTTTTTTTGGGCTTTGTTTTTGTTTGTTTTTTATTCTGAACAGAATTGTTCATACTGTGACAAGGTATGACCTGCCTGTGATGAGAAGGCTTCAAACATGAAACAAATGCAAAATACATGGAAACACACTGGTTCATTTTTTTTTAATGATTCCCAGTTTTCCCATCTGCTTTGTGCATTCCTGTTTTTACAAATAACTTCCTTTTTGTATAGGAAACATTACCCAAGAAACAACTTCAGTTATTCTGAGAGATTGGTTGTACTCCTGCCTAGCAATCTACAAGATTCCCCACCAAAGTACGGAGCCCGAGAGGGGACATGCATGAACATTTTTTTTTTAGTAAGTCGTTCCCACCACTTATAATTCGTTCGCACCACTTATAAGCCGTTCCCACCACTTATAATTCGTTCGCACCACTTATAAGTCGTTCCCACCACTTATAAGTCGTTCCCACCACTTATAAGTCGTTCCCACCACTTATAAGTCGTTCGCACCACTTATTAGTCGTTCCCACCACTTACTAACTCGTTGTAATTGTGACATATATGATATGTGACATTGACGTACTATTATACCAGTGCCGTACCAGTGCCATGTAATCAGCCGTAGCTAGGCCCTTCAGCCAATAAAATGTAGTGTTATGGTAAGTTCACAATGAAATTCCAGTTATAAATTCACCTAATGTATAGTATGTGTGTTTTTTCGTCATTTTTTTCCAAATATTACGAATATTATGGTATGGCGCGTGTCTGTACACTGTACACCTGGAGCCGTGACCATGATAGCGTACAGAATGACGATGTACTTCGAAGGCGAAACCTAGTCGCTAAAATCAATGCTTTCCCTGATCCAATTACGTGGGTAAACTCTTCAAGAGTACATGTATTTTGATGTTGGTAAATACATTGTGCAATTTTGACCCAGTATGTTACAACGGAACTTGGGATATCATTCGGGTACAAAACTGCATTGCGTCACTTTTCCTTGTGAATTTTTTTCTGCTTTAGACATAGCAAAATAAAGTGCATATATATTGTAGAACTTCGTGTTGAAGATTAAAATCTTGACATAAATTGCCTTAAAAACATTTTATTGTTGTTTTATGATTTCTTCTGGTAATTAGCTACATTTAAGTACTAGGCCTACGTAATAATGACGATCACAAAAGAGAAGAGGAAACTTAAGCCATTGGGCGCTTATAAAATCAACTGCACAGGAGATTACTCACACAGTTATTAATCTGTTGGACAATATACTCTTTTTATGGCACTTGTGGGGCACCAAATTCTCAATTTATTCTTCCTTGCAGCACTTTGAGCATGGAGAACCTGCTCCAGTTCCTGATAAATCATGGAGTACAGGAGGAATTTCTCAAAAAAATGTTAGAAGATAAGGTAAGCAGTCCAACTTGATTTAAACCATAAGGCCACAAATAGGGGTCCAATTTATCGAAAATGCAATTTGGCACAGCATCTCAGAATCTGTCGTCTTCTTTTTCCATCTGAATACTCATGATATATATATATATATATATTTTTTTGTGAACAAGAAACCTGTTTTATTAATTAATATAACGTATTATCCTTTAAAAATTGCCCTTATTAACCCAAATCTTTGAGGCTTACTTGAAATTATATTATCCTATTGCCTAAGGGAGCTGTACCCAGGGGGCAAAGCAGGTTTTTGAGAGATGGAATGTTGTAAACGTTGGGTATCAATGTTGTTTGATTCAGTGCAGTTACAACAACAAGGGAGGAGAGCCAGTCATTAAGATACCTCACCCAATATGTCCGAGCTCTGGATCGCAAAGGACTTGAGAAGCTTCTGCACTTTATCACTTGTTCACAAGTCATGAGCGTATCGAAAATAACCATTCAATCTACAGAAATTAGAGGGCTTGGCCAGAAGGCCAGTAGCTCACACAACACGTGGGCCTAAACTTGAACTTCCCTCCAGTTACCCAACCTACCTAAACTCTGGGTATCTTAAAATGGACTGTGTCTGAATGATGCTGTTCTTTTTAGTGTTTTTGATGTCTTTGCCTAACCAAGAGTTTTAATACATGAATTTTTAATAATTGCACTTCTTAGAATTTTTAAATATTATATCCATCATAACATATCAGTGATACTAATGATTCAATGTACAGTAGAAGCTTGATAATTACAGCAATATTCTTGGGCCCAGGAATTTTTGTTTATCAGAACAGATATTTGTTATACCAGTGGAAATAATAACAGTAAACTGGTCTGAAGAAAACTTTTATGACAAATATTTAGTGAGATCGGATTTGGATCGAGTTTCCATTTTATGTTGTAAATGAATTTCAAATGTTTACATTTTATGGTCATAAAATCTTGGATAACAATCTCAAACTTATTAGGTCCAGCTAAATGCATTGAAAATGCATTTTGTCAACACATATTAACATTACCTTTTTCAAGAGCATCTTGAATATTTTGTTGCTTTAAAGTTTAGTGGAAAATGGTTTACTGTATACTTTCTTGGTTATTATTCATGCCTTCCTCTATACTTTTTTCTTGAATTGGTAGTGTTGTATAGAGTGTTTGATGATTCTTTTTAACAAATTTTCATTATGTTGTTACTGAGGTGCATTTCATGACCTTTTCCTAGAAAGTTAGCAAAGGAATGCTGTTGTTCGGCGACCTCAAAACATGGATATTTAGGATATGTAATGTTTTGCTATTGATTTTGTTCCTAAGTAAAGGTAGACAATAAATTTATGTACAAGTACATGTGCTCTCCACAAAGAAAAGCATTTTCTCCAGGCAGAATAAAAGTTATTGCAAAATGGTAAAGCTGAATAAAAGTTATTGCAAAATGGTAAAGCTAAATGAGAAATTTCAAATAGAACTTTGATCAAAATGAGTTTCAAATTACTAAAATAAGTAGATTTCAAAATTATCACACTTTGATTAAAATAAGTTTCAAATTACTAAATTTAAGTAGATTTCAAAATTATCACACTTTGAAAAGAGCTTAGGAAACCTTTAGGAAACCTAATTGTTTTGGGGTGTTTAATGTACCTTCTTCTTAAATCCCTATGGGACTCTGATTTAATGCCATGTGGCTATGATTGTTAGATGATACATTTATTGTATTTATATTTATCAAACGTTATTTGAGGCCATCGTCTTATCACAGTTTTCGAAAAAGCAAAAAGGCATGACGGCTTTGGACACTGTCCATATTTTTTCTTAGGGGGGCGGGGTATGAAGGGTGTTTGATGCAGTGCATCCAACTGTTATTAAGGTTTGCTCAGTTTATTTACAATGTGTTATGTTTTCGACTTGCAATTGAATAAAACTTTGCATAACTTTGAATATTTTTGTTTGTTTCTTATCCCGCTAGTTACCCCCACTCAGCACACTTACTCCCTAGGACAATTACCGTCCAGGACCTTTACCCCGGACAGTTTCCCTCTCGGACAATTTCCCTTCAATTACACCCAAATTATCCCCCAGGTCAGTTACTTAGATTTAAATGGATATTGTGATGGTGGTGATGATGGTGATTATGAGAATAATGACGACAGTGGTGGTGGTAGTGCATATTATGAGGATAACAATGCTCACAAATTATGATGTTAGTATGCTGATGATGCATGGTGATGAAGTTCATAATAATGAGTTTTAGTGAGGACGATGGTGATAGCACCGATTATGACGATTTATAAGAGTGATAATGATATTTATGGTAATAATGTTGCTGGTGATGGTGCTGTTGATAATGGTTATGCGAGATGGCGATGATGATAATTAGCAAAATAATTTGCAAAATATGGCGACAAAAGACACTTACAAAAGAATAGGTGAATTTATAACTAGAACGCCATTGTGAACTTACCATTACACTACGTTTCATTTGCTGAATAGGTCTACTACTAGGGCCTAGGGTTACGGCGGGAACGAGTTAGTAAGTGGTGGGAACGACTTATAAGTGGTGGGAACGACTTATAAATGGTGCGAACGACTTATAAGTGGTGCGAACAACTTATCAGTGGTGGTAACGACTTATAAGTGGTGCGAACGACTTATAAGTGGTGCGAACGACTTATATAAGTGGTGCGAACGACTTATAAGTGGTGGGAACGACTTATAAGTGGTGCGAACGACTTATAAGTGGTGCGAACGACTTATAAGTGGTGCGAACGACTTATAAGTGGTGCGAACGACTTATAAGTGGTGCGAACGACTTATAAGTGGTGGGAACGACTTATAAGTGGTGGGAATGACTTACTAAAAAAAAAATGTTCATGCATGTCCCCTCTCGGGCTCCGTACCAAAGTGTATGAGAGAGGTATAAACACTTAGCATAATGTAAAATTTCTCAGCACGACATGGGCATCGCCATTTTGTTGAGAACGTGACAAACTATGACGAAGTTGTGTATCAAGTAAATGTATTCAAACACATTCCACACATGTGTGTGTGGTAATGAAATATTTCATTCAACTGCTATTTTCTTTTGCACTATTATTGTCAGAACGCTAATTGCATAAAATAAGTTGTTGCACTTTTGGGGTGACAGTTCAAAATAAATTTTTACCTTCTCAGCTATGATTTACCCTCATTGAAAAGTAAAGGTTTTGTTATTGAATTAAAAGGTCTTTCCAACTTCAGCTTGGTGCATGATACATGTACAAGTTCGCCTGGTATGTCACATGATCAAGAAAATGGCTGAGCCCAATATCAGGGTAAAAGACATTACATTTTGCCAAGAACATCTTCATCTATATATCTCTTATACATTGTTGTAAGGAATATTGTACAGCAATAGGCAGGAATAAAACCCATCTTTCAGTATACCTATATTTATTAGTTGGGGTGAGGTTTCCTTTAAGATCTTTAAGTGACAGAGTCAACAAAGCCTTACTACTTTCTGATAAGAATTGAGCAAAGATGTGATGCTCCAGATTTGAATATAGAAACGAATTGAGCATTATTGTAAAGATCTAAGCTTTTCTGTCTCGCTTGGAGGAAAGTGCCAGGATGGACCACCTGCACTAATTTTAGCAGAGAGCTAACCTATTTCCTTGCAATTACCATGGAAAACCTAACTCTGAAAAAGGATGCCCTCCTGATGTACTCCATCACCATGGTAACATGATGATGATTGCCCATCTCGCCACCCTGCTCCTCATTGCCTGAGCTGATAAGTTGTGCATAAGATTACATTCACTTTTAAAGGTACTGATCAACATTCAATGAATGTTAAATCATTCTGCACATACTTCAACCACAGTAGTTTAGCATTAAAGTTTCCCAACATGACAGAAAGCTCAACTTCACGTATCAAAGTATAAAACACATGTCTGAACATGGTTCACTACCCGGCTAAGTTAAATTTGTCAAATATGTTGAATGATGTCCCACTGTCCCACCTCCAGCGAGCTCCATTTTGTATATTTATTCTAACAACTCTGTTTTACTTTCTTTATTTGCATTGATCGAAGTACTGGAAGGATAATAACCAGCAGTTTTATAGGAGGGGTATCAACAAAATCTATTCAGAAGCCATGCCTCCTATTTTTCAATGGTCTTAGCCAAGCTCCCATCTATTGGTCGGGGCTATGGATGGGGTTAAAACAATAAATTTTATGACTATAAAAATGAATTACACATTCATGTATTGAGGAACCCATTCATTCCAATGCGCACAAAACAAGCTCGGCCCTTTGAAGCTCAAAGGTGAAAGTGAACTGTCATTTATTTACTGGTACTGGATAATATTGAGATCCTAACAGGGAAAGAAGGAAGGTTCATGATGTTGTACAAGAAAAAATTTGCAGTGACTTTGGGATGCAATCCTGCTAAGGGAAAGTATTCTATTAGCTTGAGGACTTCCGAGAGGAAGGTAACCTTTTAGACGATCATCCTAAGCTTTTATCATCTCATCTTACCTAGACTTGGTCAGATCCTTCACATACTTCTTGATATAACTTTGTCATATCGCATTACCTCTTTATTACCAACTCATTCTAAATAAGACTCTTCCGAGAGTTAGTCTCACACTCCTGCTACCTACATTCCTACAATGTCCCAAATTAGTCTTGTGTGGGTGTTTGACAGATTTTGGTAGGATACTTCATCGATATTTTGATGACAGTAAATTGATGGATTTGAAAGTAATAATAATTTGTCATCATCCTCGGTCCTACTTTCACAACAACACATGCAATATCGGTAGGGCTTTTTCCCTCAAATTGGTTGTTTTAAAGGGAGTGTAGCATGGCAAATACTGGTTAACGCCATCTACGTCTTCTTTTGGACAACTGCACGTAAACGAATGGACTTGATTAACGGTAGTCAGCGACTTAATCTCTACATGGTCAGCGCGCGCTAGTGTTCGCGGAACAAACCGAAGTTCTCCTCATGCTTCGGTTTCGCGTAGGTTGCACGCACGTGAATGTTGCGGTCGTCCGTAGTTGTATTATACCCGATTGGCCCCAAGTAGGGTCACGGGAAAGACTCATAGTCTCGTCATGCTACACTCCCTTTAAGCATTGCCTCAAACTTCTTGTTTAAATGACATGTAAGGCCTACATGATCATTCTCAAGGGACCTTTCAATAGCACTGTTCATTGTTGTAACACAATTTGCTCTAGATACAGCCTGTGAGCTGTTGACAATCAATTATGAAAAATATAAGAGATTATTTCCTATAGATTAATCGGCCACCTTGTGTATTCAGTATCCTGCAAATTGAGGGCTTATAAAAACAACACAAGATACATGTTAATACAGCATATCGTCTCAAGAATATACATTCATTTATTAAGTTTATTGGCATTCACATGATTGATCATTGTCATTTTAAATCAGCATCAAAGGTGAGGACTATCATCAATTATCAACACTGACCACAAACATATATCATCATCCACTGTCCCACTTTCCTAATTTAACATAAAGTTAGTCATAAACCAACACAGTCATTATCTGTAGGGCTTCTTTTTTCATAACATGAAACTGGCCAACATGATCACTTTTAAAAGACCTTTCAATAACAATGACTGCTAATGTTTTGTTCAAACTATTGCTGTTTTTGTTCAAACTATTCAATCAGTTATTTTATAAACTGCAACTAATCATTGTTTGGAGGAGACAGGAGGTGATTACAGGGGCAATTCATCGCTTGGCTCTTTTTGAGAGTTTCAGGGGAATGCGTCATCAACCACTGTCTACATTTAAAATGTACTGACACAATTCTTAGCATTCTAACTACCCGATTCAAAATGAAAAGGGTTGAAGAACAGTGGGGGGAGCAGATTTTGTTTTATTTTTTAACTATTTTCAACTCTGAATATATTTATCATCTGTCTTTTGTTCAAAATATATTTTTATTCTATTTCCCATTTTTTCCATTAGAAAATAGAAAATAGTTAATTTCCTAGGATATACATGTACCATGAAAGTTTAGAGAAAATAGCCCCCAAATACCCCAATTTTTCACATGTGAAAAATGACCAGGGTAAACTTGCTCTTGAAAGAAAAAAGAGCTAACATTACATATCTGACCATCCCAATAAATTCACTTTGAAAAATAGAGGGCATGGTGATTCTATGCACGCAGCTAATGATTGATGAGCCCTTAAATCAAGGTCAACACTTCTAATAAAATGATGAATAACTAGCATCTCACTGCTTTCATATTAATTACTTGGAGTTATCCCAAACGTAGTCACACTTAATACCTGACTGATTACGTGCATGCGTTATAAATGAAGTGAGTTTTTGTTTGTCTTTATACTAGTCTGATCAAACTAATAATCAAACTGACAGTCTCTTTCCCCATCTATAATCCTTCAGTGACACATTCATCAATAATGGACAACACGCTCTGATTGATTCTATGTGGAATATTTTGTTTTTACTTCTCAAAAACTGAACTTTATAAAATGTTGATGTTGTAAAAATGATTTCATATTTCTAAGTTGTGTAAAAAGACTATTAACTATCAATTATTAATCCAAAAAATTTGTTATATTCCTGTCATTGAATGTGGTTGAAAATATCTTTAAATAATGAATTAGCCTTGCTTACCTACTTTATTTTTCTCCTCTATTTGTTGTGTCCCTCCCTTCCACGCCTCTCTCCCTAAATCTGTACAGCTCAGCTCAACTCAAAGTTGTAAGCATTTTTTAAGGTTCATAAATTATATCAAAAACTGGAAGCTGCATTCAGGCTTTCAATGAGATTGCCTTTACTAATGACTAAAAGAGCAGAACATTTGTAAAAAATATATACTATCTAAGCAGAAAGAAAAAGAAAAAGAAATGTTTTGGGATATCACTATTTTCATATTTTTTGAAAACTTGTTTACTGACATGGTTCAGTCAATTCAATTGATTCCAATATGGGACTCTACGGAGCAACAATTTATCACCTCATCTAGATCATCTAAATTGAGGGGCCCTGTGAGATTAAATAATAGTTTGTAAAATTCATGATGCATTTTGAATAGACTTGGTTTAGTTCACTTACATGGATCAGTCAATTCAATTGATTCCAATATGGGACTTTACAAAGCAACAATAATATCACATCATCTAAATCATCTAAATTGAAGGGCCCTGTGACATTAAATAATACGGTTTGTAAAATTCATGATGCATTTTGAATAGACTTGGGAGCCGGCAGAAGCTCGTCATCCCTTGACTTTACAACATTAATGTATCAATTCCCTCATCATCATATACAGTCTCTGCTATGCCTATGAATATAGAGCATGACTTGCTTTCAATGTGAAAACATCATTGTCTCTTTGTTTCCATGACAATATACATCTTTTCATGATAGTCCAACATGTCTCGATGGCCCGGCTGCTTCTTCAAACCTGGCAGGCAACCAGCTGATCAAGTCTAACTGATGTTTGATAAAGGATTCTCCTGAGGGTGACAGGGTGAAGATGTTTACCCCTGTTCTCCCTAGTTTCAGGGCAGTACTACAAACCATTGAAGTCAAAGGATTCAATCTGAGGAGGAAGATGTTTACCGCTCTTCTCCCTGGTTGCAGGGCAATACTACAACCATGTTCCTTTGAAGTCAAAAGATTAAATCAGAGGCTGAAGATGTGCAGCTTTATCCCCTCCTCTCCCCCTGGTTCCAGGGCAGTGTACAAAGGTCTCATTCAAGTTACAGGATTCTCTGCTGATGTTTACCTCTAAAGCTGTGAAATCCCTGGCTACAAACCAGCTGTACATTTATCTACCCCCTTTCATGTTAATATAGCCGCCCTGTTCCCTTATTTCCCAAAATGAGTAAAATATGGCTTTCATGGTGGAACAGTTGGTTGCAAGTAAATGCATGAAAAAATAGATCAAACTTCATTAAAATCCATCAAACATAACTGAAGTTATCGATCGAAAACCAAATTTGTTACGAATGGAAGGAAGGAAGGAAGGAAGGAAGAACGCAAGCACGCAAGCACGCCAGGAAGGACGGACAGCAGCGTTTCTATATCCTCCGACTTCGTCGGCGAGGGATAATAAGAGCAATCACACAAGACAAGACAGAAGTAGGGGATCTAGCTCTTCTCCCTACCCCCAAAAAAAAATATATATATATATCTAGATACATACATTATTTTTTAAACACCGGAAGCCCCCATGATAAAGGCCACCCATAACTCAATAAATGTTTTCATCTCTCCATCTTTTTCTTTTCTCTCCTGGGCTTCTACCCCCCCCCTCTTATGTTCTCTCCTCTTCTCTTTCTCCCCTCTATTTTCTCTCCTCTCTTTCCCCTCTTTCTCTCTCTCTATCCCCACATCTCTTTCTAAATCATTCTATTTTGTGCAATAATATCCACTTACATCATATAAATAATAGATCTTCCCTTGGGTGATTGTGGATTGGGAATCTCAAGCCTCTTCTATTATAAATCAATGTGACAACCAAAGTTATAACTAAGGAGCTTGACAGAAAAAAAAAATCCAGTTCATTAGGAAATCGATTTGCTATTCCACCAGGATATCATTACTGGAAACACAATATGTTGGAAAGGTTATTTTTCATTTTCATTTTAGACCACTAATCAGTAAATTGAGAAAACACTTGGATTTGAAGTAGTCTTGGCCTTTCCCCTTGAAATCATTTTACTCATTGAGAAGATATACATGCTTAGCATCTTCATATTGAAGTGATATGTTTTTTAGTCATTCATGACAAGACCCTGCTCATCATTTTCATAAAACAAAACAATAAAACAATCATTCCCTGGTGCCAATGTCATCTAAAATAGATCATTAAGGATACTACAGATATTAAAAGGATAAAACATGTTTAGAAAGGAAAGTGGCAGGCAAATTTTGTGTACCTGAGGCTTTCATCAATTCTTGTCAGAAATTATAACAGAAAATATACCGCATTAAGTCTAATACAAAATTTGGGATACTGTATTTTATGTTCTATTTGTAAAAAGGAAAATCAAATTCAATTTTACAAAACACATCAACAAACATCTCACAACTACCAGAATTCAATGTTTGGTAATAACCCTGTTTTTTTGTCTGAAAGTGGTAATCAGGAATGTCATAAAACAAAACATTGCATAATGAAACTCATGTTTGAGTATCATTTAGAATAATGAAAACTCTAAAAGACCCATTTAAATATCCCAAAAAACATTTTGAAAAACTTTTTTGTTACTGCCATTTACACTACTGAAAAACCCATATGAAACCGTAGGTGCTTGCTCATTCTGTGCTTGCTCATTCTGTGTTTGCTCATTCTGTGTTTTCTTTTGTGAGTACTGTCATGCATAACTTGTTGCTGCTTTGCATGCAATCGCACGGAAGCGAGGAGAGTCATGTGGCCACAAACAGGAATATTTCAGACAGCGTTTAAAAAAAACACTCCAGGGATGGGGGAGGAGGGTATTCAAGTTTTTGGTCATGTTTATAGGTAGTTGCAAAGCAACTTTTGACATAACGTCGAGCGGGTGGCAGAAGGGCGTTATCTCGAATTTCAGGTAAACAGTGAAGCGCTAAGCAGAAGGGCGTTAGCACTTTATCGCCTGAAACTTTTATAAAACTGACTTATTTCCGAGAAAAAATTGTGGCCGTGTTCTACTATAACATTTCTATTAGTCTCTTAAGTTTTAAACCAATTTTCGGCACGGAAAGTAGTTTAAATATAAAACAAATCTTTAAATGCGAATAATTCGAAAAGTAGATTTCGAGTCGCTCGCGCGCTTACTCCCTTCTGCCACCCGCGCGACGATAACTCCAGAATGTGAGAAGAAGAAAAAAGGAGGGTTGTGGCTTGCAGTGTCAATGCCCCTATTGTGAGTGTAAGAAGAACACAAATATCATCTGTTTGGAGCCAGAAGGGCGTTAACTCCAATACTATTAATACAAAGAGTTAATGGCTTTCTGGCTCTGCACAGATGATATGATCTTGTATAATTATGTTAAACTCCTGGGAAAGCATCACTTTACCCTATAGACTAGGAAATAAGGCCTAGTACAGATGAGAACCTAATGCTAGGGTGGTTTCTCACATACTAAACAAGGTCCAATGAGAGCAAATGACCATCTGAACTTCTTATAAAGGGTGCGCTTATCGTGTCTTGCCACTCAGAATCAGCGTTTCTATATGTACATATCGAACCCCACTATACAAACGTGGTTTGCGGGATGTCGCGTTTATCGACTCTTCACGATTCGAAATAAAGGCCTTGTCTCTGCGCAGCTGCTTTGCGCCGTTTGACCCGGGAAGCAGATTAGCCTGGGAAGGTCCGATTTGTATGTGTGGTTCAAAACAGCTTTGCGTTTATCATCTCTCAGAAACGTGATTCTGGCTCTATGTCACATTCAAAACACAATTTTTCGGCATTTCAATATGGGTGTCTAAAGACGTTTGAAAAAGGCTTTGCGTTTATCACCTTAACAATTTGCCTGAAAGACGCCTGAAAGACGTTTGAAAACGCTGACTCTAGGCAAAAAATTGCACAATAAACGCACCCAAAGACCATCATTTATCAAACATGTATTGCTGTATAACAACAATAAATTGAAAGATTAAACGAGAACTCGTTTGAGATTTAATCTCAATTATATAAGTAATAAAAATGAGGGTTTACGTTAAATGAGACCCCGTCAGTGCGCATGCGCTAAACAGCAATATTCGTAGATAGCCGAGGATGTGCCTACTGAACCAAGCAGAAAGATAACGAGAACTGTAATTAATAACCATACCCAGCACTAGGGAGGGTAGGGAGGGACGTAAACCCTCATTTTTATTACTTATATAATTGAGATTAAATCTCAAACGAGTTCTCGTTTAATCTTTCAATTATACTACGTAATGCCATTTCGGGATTACGTTAAATGAGATTTTGAAGCTCAGTAGGCCATCCGAACCAGTGCTCAACACAATAATAAACATTATTGAGAGAAAAGCAAGATAAACATGCTGCTAAAAGGTAAACCAGCTGACCTTATAATGCGATGCCAAATCTAGGACATCCTTTAGGACGTCATGATTGCACCTGTGAAGTTAACGTTCCTGTTCTCCACTGGTTTCATGTAAAAAGTTCGAAACGTCCGTTCAGAAGACCAGCCCGCCTGGGCTAGTATATGCTTGATAGGCAGATTTGTACTGTTTGCCGCCGAAGTTGAAGCAGCTCGGGTAGAATGAGCTTTGTAGATGTCTGTGTCGATCCCTGCCAAGGTCAACGTTTCCTTCACCCATCTGGCGATGGTCTGCGTAGTAACGCGTTTGTGCGGTTTCTTAAAGCTGATGAACAGATAGCGTTCCTGTCCCCTGACGCTCTCCGTTCTGCGCAAGTAGTGCCGCAAGTAGTTAAGTACACATAACCTCCTGTCTGGTGGATATGCCTTCATTTTCAAGTTGAAGTTCACATTTCCCGGTTTCGTTTGCTTTAGGAGGTCCTTAAAATGAACAGAACTTCGCTGCCCTTGATTTTCATGTAGTCAAGATGCAAGCTGTGCAGTGACTGGACCCGCTGGGCCGATATCAGAGCCATAAGTGTGCAAAGTTTCATAGTCAAAGTTTTTAGTGTGAGCGAATTCGCTGGTGCCCACTTCCGTAGATAATTAAGCACTATGTTCACATCCCAAATCTCCTTATATCTTGGCGCTGGAGGGCGCAACTGGAATGCTCCTTTACAAAAACGACTAATAAGAGGATGAGTTCCAACTGTACATGACGAATCCTCAAGTACTAGGAATGCAGACAAAGCGCTGCGTGCAGAATTTATAACACTATAACTAGCTCTTTCTCTTTCAAAGAGTTCTGACAAAAATCAATTACATCATTGGATCTCGCCTGGAGATAGTTCAAGCCTTTCTTATGGCAGTATGCCTTCCATTTCCTTATGTAAACGGCATAGTTCTTTGTCGTTGATGCTCGCCACGATGCTGCTATTACATTGATAGCTCTTGTACTCAAACCTTTACTTTCTAGGGGCTGGCGCAGCACCTGCAACAAAGCAAATCAAGTTGATTATTAAGCGGGTGTGGCTCATTTGTAATAGGCTGTGCTAGTAAGTTTGGCCTTCTAGCTATGAACATGGGCTCCCCAATAATCATACTCTTCAAAAGGGGGAACCATGGTTGGGTAGGCCAGTTTGGAACTAAGAGTAGGCCTGTTGCATCATCGCATTTAATCTTTTGTAAGCATTTTGCGATGAGGCAGAAGGGTGGGAAAGCGTAGAAACTTAATGGTTTCCAGTCGATTGTGAAAGCATCAACTGTTTCAGCTCCAGGGTCAGGCAGCCATGAGACGTATCTGTCAACTTGCTTATTTAATCTCGATGCAAATAGGTCTATTTCTGGGAAACCAAATTGCTGAGCAATTTCTTTGAATGCATCTGTATTTAGCATCCACTCTGTCTTGTGGTTAAAGTGTCTAGACATGTGGTCTGCCTCTGTGTTTAGTTTCCCTGGTAAATGGGCAGCTGATAGCCATATGTTCCTACTCATGCACCATTCCCAAATGTGTTTGGCTGCCTCATTGCAATCTGCGGACTTGCAGCCCCCCATATTGTTAATGTATGATACTGCGGTTACATTATCAACACGGAGTAGTACATGCACATTTTCCACATCAGCACAGAAGGATTGAACGCCAAACCCGGCAGCGACCGTTTCAAGGTAGTTTATGCCATAATGTCTTGCTTTGTGCAATTCTATTTCATTCCATCTACCACCTGTGCATGATTGGAGGTTAGTAGCACCCCAGCCAGCCCCACTGGCGTCCGTGCGCAACTCAAGGTCTGGTTTCGGTCTTCTTATTGGAGCGAATGAAGACGTTACATGTTCAACCCACCATTGAAGTTCACCCTTGGCTTCTTTTGAAAGTGTCATTTTCCTATCGAAATGACCTCTGTTTGCTTTTAGTGCTGCAATTTTGTCTCCCTCTAAAGTACGATAGAAGAGAGGGCCATATTGGACTGCTGGGAAAGTTGAAACGATCTTCCCAATAACCCTGGCAACGTGCCTTATTGAGGGCTCCTTAGTGTCAATAAGCTCTTGACAGAGGCGTTCGACTTCGAGCGCCTTGCTTTCTGGAAGCCTAATTTGCATAGTATTTGTATTCAGAACAAAGCCAAGGAACGTTATCTCTTTGGTGGGGTAAGTACCGATTTTTCAGGGTGAATAATGAACCCGAGTTGTGCAAGGATGTCAGTGGTAGCCTTAACAGCTGCTATGAGCTTTTCTTCATTTTCTGCAATGAGGATTGTGTCATCCAAATATCCTACCACAATGTGACCAGCTTGTCTAAGCTTAGAAAAAACTGGCTTTAGTAATTTTGTGAATAGCCTTGGTGCTGTACTGAGACCATTGGGCAGTGCTTTGAATTGCCAACATTGACCATTGACAATAAATTTGAGGTATTTCCTATCCTCTTGGTGGATCGGTACTGTATAATATGCATCTCTGAGGTCGGCCGAGGCTAGAAAATTGTCAGGGGATACAAGATCCAGCACAGTGTGGATATTATCCATTTTAAAATGCTGATACATCATGCATTTATTCAATTCTGAAAGATCGAGGATTAGACGTACACCTCCATTCTTTTTGGCGTAGTAAAAATATTAGAAATGAATTCACCCTCTTCATGTACACAGGGCTCAATAACATCTTTACGATGGAGGCTAGTAATTTCTTCTTGAATGCGCTTAGCGTCCGGGACGCTCCGTTTATAGCGTTTAGCCTTTAAATCAGGCAAGTCTTTAATTTTTTCTACATCAAACTCGATCTTGTATCCCGTGACAGCCCTAATAACAATAGGGTCTGTTGTTAGCTCTTGCCAATTTTTCCTAAAATATCTCAGTCGACCACCCACTTGGGGAACACTACTACTAGTACTAGCATTAGTCATAATATTTTCGCTAAAAATGTGATTAGTGTGTGAGTCACTGACCTTGTCATGACTTGGTCTTGGGAGTTCTACTTCCTCCTCTGCTGGCCCGTGGGACCCTCTGGGCACCTGGCGCTTGCATTTGTGGCTGGTTCGGAGCCTGAGACTGAGTGTACGGAGGTAGTCTGCCCCTCCTGTTCTGTCTGTACCCTAAAAAAGGGCCACCCTGCGATCCTGACATTGGCCTGCTATACCCGTGTGATTGGCTCTGTGAGCCCCAGCGGTGCCCGGTGCATTGTAGCCGCGTCCCCGATAGGGATGCGAAGCAAAGCGGTGTTTGAATTTGTCCTCATCACACCGGCCGCTGCCAGTTGCTGATCTTTGAGATCCTTCACCTGCTTGCCAAGATCATCACCGAACAAAAGTCTAGTAGCTGGCAGAGTAGGTTTGCACAGATGCGTAAACCTTGCATTCAAGTCAGGCTTTATGAGCTCTTTCCGCAGGCAGTTCAGTTCAAAGTTAGCGTTGCAAATCAACGCCAAAGCATCTTGCTGTGTATCAGTTATACCGTCCGTAGAAACGGAGCGGGTAAATGCATTGATGCCATGAGTGAGTGATTTTTGAACTCGCTGTAACTTCAAGTCACGGCTTTTTGTCATCGGAGGTAGATTGTCCCATATTGCAGGGTTCACCTTTGGTGCCTCTATAATCTGACAATTGCTCGGAGCTGGGTATTTAGCAGAAACTTCATCAAGAACTTTCACCTCCAATTGATGTGTCATGAGATATGAAGTAGATTGGGCTATCTCCTCCTCAATAGGATCTCCGATATCCGACACCATCGCAAATTTTGCGGCGATCGAGGGAATGACAAAGTTATCAGGTTGAGGCATGTCTGTGTCAAAATTCTCTTCCTCCGAGCCGGCGCCCGCTTCAGTATCCGCGGGTGGACCGTAAAAATCCATGAGCCCGGTGGGCACAAAGTCTTCCCCGCCGGTAGCCCCGGTGGAGCCGCGAGACGAAGACGGGCATAAGCTGCCGGTGGCAGCCGTATCATTAGCAGCGGGCAACGCCTCAACCACTCGCGCGAGAAGCGCTTCCATTTTATCAAGTCTGCTATTGAAAGTAGAAAATGGAATCGTTGAATTCACTTTCTGATTCCCCGTCTCGCTCATTGCCTTTGGCTCTGAGTCCGACTTTGTTTTACTTTTAGCTTTCCCCGGCCCACTCTTGCTGACTTTGCCAGCCGTGACTTTGCCACTGGAGTTGGGTAATTTTTTCTTTCCGTCGGAGCCCGTGGCTCCCGCGCTACCAGGCGGTGCCTGGGGTGGAAGCGCGGACGGAGGACATTCAGCGGTGCTGCTATCCATTTGAGACGATACAATTCTATCATAAAATATCACTTCAGAAGGGCGTGATTTATAAAAATAAGCGTCTCAAAGTTATCAGTAAATGTCAAGCATGAAACTAATAACGTTTCTTACCTTAGAAATTCGGGGATTGCGTGGATAATAATATCTAATTTCTTGAGCCAGAAAGGTGTCCTTTCGCTCAAATAACACGCGACTGACGAAATTGCTGTTTAGCGCATGCGCACTGACGGGGTCTCATTTAACGTAATCCCGAAATGGCATTACGTAGTATAATTCAGTGATGGTAGCATCAAGAAAATTTTAATTAAACGTAAGGAGTATGGACTTGTCTAGCTTGTTCTTGCTTGCATCAAAACATACCTGTGCAAGTCAGTGCGATGATCTGTCCGTAAAAATTTACAGAATTTTAGAGTAGATCGATATCTCAGAGGAATGATACATTGATATGATCTTAATACCTCACTGATTGTTACCCAAGCAACAACTCGCAAAGTCTTCTACATATTGTGAATAACCAGCTGTCCATACAGATTTTACTATTCCATAACATGGTGAAATTTACACACTGTATAATTATACTGGGCCATAGGTATATTACATTGTACTTCTCACGTGTTTAGTATCACACTTAAATAAAAATAACATAAGTTTAGAAATGTTAGCTAAGCTCTTGCTAATCATCAACTAAAGGTAAAGTCTAAGAAATGTGATATGACTTTGTTGAGCTTGAACAAACAAGAAATGGACTTTGAAAGATGCAACAGGACTTCCCAGGCTTTCACACTAGCTATCCTTTAAAGCCTATCTGCACTAGTTTGGCCAGGAGGGATTAGACCTCCTGCATGGTCACTGACAGGTGGTTATCTCATCAACTCTGCTCTCAATCAACATAAGAAAAAGGGGATCATGGGGGACCAACGGGCACTGGTTGGGCACTGTTTTCTATATAAAGGGCGCAAGTAGCTACAAGAAGTGCAGTGGGGCTTTAAGGTAAAATAAAAGAAATCTGATATGACATTGTTGGGTTTGACCAAACTAGAAATGGGCTTGAAAGATGCAACAGGACTTTCTTGCCTTTCAAACTAGCTTTCCTTTAAAGGTACTATGTACCATTTGCAGCCAACATCAAATTCTGTAGAACTTTGCAGGAATTATGAATGTCCTATCTGTGAAATTTAAATGTTAGCAGTGTCCTAGTATTCAAATTATGCAAGGAAACCAATTTACTTTCTAGACTTCACTGTCAGGCACTATTGAGTGACTGACTGACATCTTTTTTTCTTTGGTAATAACATACATAAAATGAGCTGTAACAGGTACATGAGCATTTGTCTACATCAATAACCCACTACTTGTAATGGCCAAAATTAAACTGATTGAATCTTTGTGCAGCAAAAAACGTACGACCATTCGGTACAAGGTCTGAAAATCAGACTATTACTTAGGTGATTGCAATCACTAATTATGTCGATTCGACAACTAAGGTTCATTATTTTCCCACAAAAGCCATTTTCAAACCCTTTCGTTTTGAGGGAAGTTCTAAATAAGTATTGTCTTTCAAATACCGTTGGAATTTAACCTTTTCTTTTTTTGACCTGCAAATGGGACGTAGTACCTTTAAGTGATCATCTTGCATGTATAGAGCCTTGCCGTAATAGCCAGGGGTCCTAGTACAGTCAGTGACTTGAACCCCTTTCTATCCTCATCTATCCTGCAGGTGAACAGTGAATAACTCTAGAGATAACCCAATAGATAGAATGGTTAACATCCTATCCTCTAGAGAATCACAAAGGAAGACTGCTGGGTAACCTAGCAGATGATGAAATTACCAATGGAAGTTGCCGGGGTGAATAGAGGTTGTTTGCAGACACAAACCCTTATCAGTCATTGTACATAACAATGTCTGGAAAATGAGACTACAACAGGCTCTGTACTTAACCTGCTATGGAATGGACATGGCCAGAATTTGACGGATCTAGGCTCTGCTCAAGGCTTTAGGAATTGTGGTAAAGTGTCCAATTAGAGTCTGTGCTTGAAGACTAGGATCTAGAGGAGTGTACTGACTAAAAGGAGAGTGCAGTATATATAGGCGCGTTTATCAACTTTTGCTACTCAGAAACAGCGTTTCTTTACGCGTCTATAGAAACACATAGGCTATTATACGAACTCGATTTGCAGGATGTCGTGTTTACGAACAGTTCGAAATGAATGCCTTGTCTCTGCGCAGCTGCTTTGCGCCGTTTGACCCAGGAAGAAGAGAGTTGCTCGGAGGTCAACTAGGGCGCGCGTTTTTAAATTTTTGATCACCTCGCCTGTGCATATGATGCATATGTACAGTAGCTAGCAATAGCTAGCGGCCCGGCCGGCCCGTAACGTAACGTGTGCATCCTCGCGAAAACATTGAAAGAGTACGTAGGCATGCTTGTACAACATGACATGGCGCACTCTATTCCAAACTATTCCAAACCGGAAATTAGCCGGGGAAGGTCCGAAATATATACGCGTTTCAAAACAGCTCTGCGTTTATCATCTCTCAGAAGCGTGATTCTGGCTCATACGTGTATCAAAACGCACTTTTTTCGGCGTTTCAAAACGGCGTTTCTTAAGACGTATGAAAACGTGCTTGCATTTATCAACTTGCAAATTTGCCAGAATCACGTTTGAAAACGTATATTATAGGCTAGAAAAGAGTTGATAAACGCACCCTATGTTTTATGATGGTGCTCTGGGTGAATTTCATCGTAATTTATTTTGTCCCTATGTCAGGCATGCACATTGTTCCCAATAGAGTGTTGACTACACCTAATTTTCCAACATCAATAAAAGATAATCACAAAGTTACAACACATCTTACAGTTTTTTTTTCAAGTAGTCCTCTAGAGATCATCTGGGCATTACCAAATGATCAACAGCTTGACAAAATCCTACATGCAATTACATAGACTTCTATCATTCACAATTTACTGCAAAAATTCACATTAGCTGTATTTACACTGCAACAAAATATCATCAAATTTGTCCCACATTCTGGTGTTTTTCAGTAACTACCGGCAAACACAACGAAAAATCAAAATAAAAAAATCCACCTCTGGACTAGTCTGGAGTATGGCTTTTTTAAACACCTGCCAAAATTTCACTTTGGTAAGGCACCGACGAGTGGCGCATGTGCACTACTCACACAAAATATCAGTATGAGCTAACTCAACGTACGTGTATTTTTATGGGGTTTTCCAGTTGTGAAGATGGTAGTAAAAAAAAATCTATGATTTTTCAAAATGGTGCATAAACTCTCAGCATAAAAAAAGAGGAAAAAAAAGAAGAAAAAACAAGCTATGTTGCTGATAACAGTACACAAACTGCCTTCAGCCTTTCCAATGTAAATGTACAGAAAACAGAAGAGAGAACACTAAACCAGGGAGATGATACTATTCTATATTGCATATATAGCAGTGCAATAATTACTTCTCTTTTGATAACAGAAAGGGTGATATTTTACTGAATTTTTCCAAATTTCCCTATACAGCTCTTTTGGAGATTTTCAGAACTAAAGTTCTCTCAGCTCCTGTTTACATATTTATTTTTTGCAAGCATATATTATAGAGAAATTGCATTTGAAATACATGTACAGTCAAACCTGCTTTAGTGACCACCTGTCTACAAAGACCACCTGTCTACAAAGACCACATTTTTTGTTTCCCTTGAAAATGGTTTCTCATTGAAACATGTGCTAAAGGAACCTGTCTACAAAGACCACCTGTCTACAAAGGCCACTTTTTGTGTTTCCCTTGAGCGGTCGCTATAGACAGGTTTGACTGTATATCACAAGTGGTATTTATAATGTGAGACATGTTTGTTTACCTGAATGCTAAGACAGCAAGACTGTTGGGAGATAAGAAACTACTGGATCCATGGCTTTCAGTACTATTTGAGGGATTTATAATGAATTATTAATGCCTTACCACAGGAAGAACAAGTGCCTGACTTGGTTTGGAACCCTACAACTCTCTTATTACGAGTCCTTGCTCTACTCCTTTGTATCAACTTACATGTGTTTGAGAGTATTTGCTACTCAGAAGGTTCAATTCTATTTCAAGTACATTCAGTCTAAGATACAAATAGGTTTGTAATTCAAATCCCTGTTTTTAACAAAGTAAACATGTTCTCCTCTCCTTAACTTCACTCTTTTTCCACACATTCTCATTTTTTCTTATTTATTTTCTTTCATTCAGTCTGATCAGATTCACAATGAATTCCTCATTCATTTTTATCAAATAGTGAGGTCTTTCTTGGGGCCCTGTTAAACATGTATGGTATATAATATCATAATGTTTATCAATAAAATAAAAACATCTATAACATCTGCAAAGAGAACATGGACTTTCAAGCTAATCACTCCTAGATCCTTATCAAATGGTTGGTTGAAAGCACTCATGTGTGATTCTTGTCAGACCATCCCTCCCCCTTTGTCTCCATTATTAATGAGCATGCAGTATTTTCCATAATTTAGACAGCAATTATACTTTACTCATGCTATGGTGTACTGGATTTCCCATTTTAGGAAATACAGGCTCTTGTAGTCTCATTTCAGAGTGACTGCACTAACATTATAGTATGTTGTCTTAATTAATGTAACTGCCTGTCAGAGATGAGTGTATTTGATTCTGTGTAAGAAGTGTTTCTAATAATACCTGATACTAAACAATGTTTAATGGACTGTGCACCAATGTCCTACTACATTAATATCTACATTAGATAGCTCCTTATAAGGAACAGTAATGTAGTACATAGTAGTGGTCAAAGTGCAGGAAAACAATCAACTGAAGTTCCCTTATATTCGCTAATTTTGGATTGAATTTTGAAGATAGAGAAAATCCCCCCAAAATGTGCTCTCTGAAAAATAATGGGTCTAATGTTGATTCTTTTAAAGGTTCTGTCAGCTACTAATACACTTCATATTATAGAACCTAATTCACCAAATCATACAAATATACCATAGATGAAACTGTCTCTGAACTTATTCACAGAAAACATTCTAAATCTCAAAAATTAAGCTGTTGCAAGGGAGAAAAAAACTCCTTTGAAATGATTGACTTTGACGAACACTTTTCAATCAATTGTATTCATCCGTCTTGCCTATTAAAATATTCTACAATTATATGATAGCATACATTACTTCTTTTTTTTTTTTTTAGCTTTTGCAAGGGAGATAAAACTCCTTTGAAATGATTGACCTTGCCGAACACTTTTCCATAAATTGTATTCATCTGTCTGGCCTATTAAAATATTCTACAATTATATGATAGCATACATTACTTCTTCTTTTTTTTTTAAGGGGGAAAAAACTCCTTTGAAATGATTGACCTTGCCAAACAATTTTTCATCAATTGTATTCATCCATCTTGCCTATTAAAATATTCTACAATTATGTGATAGCATACATTACTTCTCCTTCTTTTTCTTCTTCTTCATATTTCTTCGTCCTTTCTTTCTGTTATTCTTTCTCCCCTCTCTTCTCTACCTCTCCTCATCCCACTTTCCCCTCACTCTCTCTCTCTCTCTCTCTCTCTCTCTTTTCCCTATCTCTCTCCTCACTTATTCTCTCTACTCTATCTCACTCTCTCTTTACCTTGTTTTTTTTTCTTTCTTTTCTTACTGTATATCTTTCTTCCTATTCCCTTATCTCTATGTCTACATGAAAATGTCAACCGTCAAAGAAGGATTTCTCTACATTCTCTTAGCACCCTCACATGGATCCAAGAAATATTTTGCACCCAGATGTGCACTTTTAGTTTTAACCTACACCCCTAACATGATGTAGCACTTCAACAATAAATCCTGACAAAACTCAAACAATCTTTCATCATGTCTGCCATATTGGTCACACATTGTCATATCACACAAAAATATTTATAGGTCATGTCCATAGCCCCCATGCACTCAACAAAACCACACATTTGTTCACACTTGCACAACTAGACATTTATTCTCTGCAAAAGAGATAAACTCTCACAAGAGCAAACACAACGTCTAACAGTCATATAGGTCACATGACAAGCTCAAGTAGGTCACATGACAAGCCAAGCTTTTAATTTACAGCTGCTGTACAATACATGAACAGGGTCACGACGGAAGTTGAATTATTTTATTTTGTCTTAAAATGCAAATAAAACATTCCTGAGAAAGATGATCAATAATGTTGTAAGGTAAAAATTATTTAAATTTTCAATAACAACTATACTTGTAGAGTGACGTAGACTGACAGTAAATTTTATAAATAAAAATGGTTGATACCATATGTCTGCATAATTTCAGGAATTATATCAACTGGATTCCGTGCAATTTTCACCCAAATAATCTTGCATCCCATCCCTATTCCTGAAGATTTTCCAACATGTATTCCAAAATGTAATTCTTCCTTTAAAGGTATGTGGCTACAATCACAAACCATAGACATAAATATCATAGACAGAAATATGGCATGAAGGAAGAGTGATACAAATGGGGTTAGGCTCCACCCTTTTTGTGACACTTCATATTTCCTGAATCCTGGGCCACATTTCACAAAACTTGTCATCAGTGACAAATGACAGTTTTTGTTATAAGCTAGTGAAATCCTTGCTTCTGATTGGTTATCAGTAGATTTGTCACTGATTTTTGTCACTTGTCATTGAAAAAAGGCTTTGTGAAACGGGTCCCTGATCTCCGCAATCATGTTGCAGTATATCAGGTAATGCTGATTGTAATCTCATTCATGAATGTAGAACTGTCTTTATACCACACCAGGGGAGTGTTTCACAAAGACTAAGATCAACTTACGTTGGACTTGAACTATGGCAGGCCATTCATGCCACTAGTTCCTCTAACCATTCCTAGCATTGATTTCTCAAGGGACGTACAAATTGTGGTCACAAATCTACAGAATTTACATTTTTTGATAATTCATTATTGAAGGAAAAAATATTATCTAAAGATCATAATTGAGAGACCAATAGTGAGAGCAACCAGTGGCATGAATGGCCTGCCATAGTTAAAGTCCAACTTAAGTTGATCTTAGTCTTTGTGAAACACCCCCCCAGATAAGATATATTAAAATGTAATGTACTTCAGGCCCAAATGGAGTGATATATGCCTCATACAGTCAGCATGCTACTAAAACCCAGATTTAGTCATTGCATTCTAAGCCTACATTCTGAAAAAAGTACATGTATGATGATTCACAATCCATATTTTAATAACCTTGGGAGTTTTATATGAGAGCATTTCAAGCGCAATGTTTTCATGATATGGCCACTATCATGTTCTTCCAACTAGGAATAAAAGGAATTTATCAAAATAAAAAACTCACAAAATGTTCTACATCTTTACCAGAAGTGAACCTCCTCTTGGTACACAACATCACGGTCACCCACCGCATCGAGGAGACATCCTCTACCCTCTTCCTCTTCAGGGTTCCCACAGAAATGTGAGAACCCGATTCCATGACTTCCCATTTCATTCAATGACCAGATAAGTACCACTTTATAGTATGGGTTGGGGCATTCAAGCGGCATATGGATACCACCCAGTCAGTAATATATATTATTTCATGCTTGTGATGGCCTCCGCCTCAGCTTCCATGGCTTACCATATTTTTCCGTGACCATGGGAGCCCTGCTCATGCAATATATTGGAAGATGTTTTGCAAAGCCTTTTCATATGGACACTCAGCAGGAATCTCTGTTCATTTCCAGACATCCGGGGTATTTCACACCAGAGGATATTTACCGGTACACAAAATCTGTATAAACTGATGTCATTCCAAGAATCATTATATAGCAAGAGGGGGGTACATACAATATATGACGGTTGCAAAAAGGAATGTACAAAGAAACTAGTTTTGGGGAGATCAACATACATCATAAATTATGTGTAGTATCAGCTCAAGTCATAGGTATTGGTCGAGGATACAAAATAAGTTTTCTCTGCAAATTCAAGATGAGCCCAACCCAGTTGATATCCTCTATTGATAGCCAGAAAGGCTCAATTGTTTGAGTATATAAAGTAAATACCCTTCTGGCTCCCAACAGACAATATATTTTCTTTTTTATTTGATGCAATGTTCAGTTGTTCAAAAAGGCACTGAACCATGGTTCTTTATCAAGTTCATTCAAAGTGATGCTCAAACCTCTGTGTAAAGACCTGTTACAATGTGCACAATTTCTATTATATAGTTAGTGCCACACAATAAATCGAAATAACTGTTGAATACAGTTTTTGTACTGCTATGATAAATGTCGCTAGTGTGAATGAGTTATCTTACACGCTGAATCAATCTATGGGAGGGATGACGAAGGGAGGATGAAAGAAGAGAGAGGATTGTAAAGCTTAAGTCAATTCAGCTGTCCTTAACACATCCAAGGATCTAAGATGGATTACTGTAGCTGAGCTAGGCAAGGGAGTAAATTACAACACATCATCCAAGGTGCATTCACACATACCCAAAACAGGAAACGTTCTCATCAATATCTGATCATCAGATACCAAGCAAAATAGTGTGAGCAGAAACTTACATTTCCCAGATGAATAATAACCTATCAGGGAGTAAAGTGGTGTAAAAGCAAATTATGAGAACTTATATTGATTGCTCTTTACTACCCGATTTGAAATGTAGATCTTCAATGTGAAAAAAGCAAAAATGAGAATGTGAAGTGTAGTATGAGAATACTGATGTTCTTCTGTGGCATGTGGGGTGTGGATACATACAAAGATGATGAATGAGGATGACTTTCAAACTGAGCAATCTAAAATGTAATCGATCATTCCATTTGTTGCAATCACTGGTTGGATTTCATTCAAAGGGAACAGAAAAAAGTCCCCCAGACTCTAGGTACTTTTCCTGATTGCGAGTGGGTGAGAAACCCCCTCGATACAAACACACCCACCCACACACACACACACACACACACCCATATGGTGCACAGAGGAGAGATGCCTGGAGGAGAGAGAGAAAGATGCCTGGAGGAGAGACGCCTGAATGATAGACAGGGCGACTGATATTGGCATCTCAATAGATGATCCAATTTACTAAAACACTTGATGCAATGATTTATTGATCTTAAAGTGATTCATTCATCCATCAGCCTTAATAATAGCATGCAAATTTAAGTGCCACATCATACGCAGCTTGTCACAACTTGTTAGCAAATGTTCCATAGCCTAAAGGTCTCATCCAATCATGCAGTCTGCTGCACATTAGGTGCATTACAAAGTCAGAATGTTTGATTAGTTCAATATCATTCACACTCTAGCTTCATTTGCTTCATGGTTTGTTACATTGTTTTGTAATGAGATAGGTTTCGAGGGGTTGATTGATTTGATGATCATTGTTTACATGTACATGACCTAATGTACATAGATAGAGTGACTGATTGAGCTTATGATCAAGTGAATGATTGATTATGCATTTGTCTTGGATGAGTTCCTGCATGTGGTAAAAATGCTAACTATGTGTTCAAACTGTGAGTTAAAAATGTGAAAATCATGTCAACAGACTAAAAATGTTTTTAGGATACAGAAGGAAAATATGAGAGAGAGAGAGAGAGAGAGAGAGAGAGCGAGAGAGATGTAGAGAGGGAGGGGGGAGAGAAATAGAGAGGAAAGATTGGGGAATTGTGGGATCGCAGATAATCTTATATCATATCCATGTCTTAATAATTTTCAAACTTTCCAATGATTTGTGTAGTGGTGGTTATTTTACCTGACTGGTAAGAAAGCATAAATTCTTGTTAGGCATGAGATATTTATTATTGCTATCGTTCCGCCGCAGGATCCTGCAATACGCGCTGCGGAACGATCAGCGTCCTGCTGAGCTGACAAGAGTACAAATATTATACAACACTGCGCCAGAACGCGGCGGCATGCTGATCGTCGAACTGCAGTAGAACGCATTGATTTATTTTATCCGCGCAGCGCTGGACACTAGCACTGTACATGCGCGCGACACAAAATAATATCGAGTGTCCCGACATTGACATTTCTATATTATAAACAAGTCGGGAGTTAAAATAATTTCTACCACAGCTGTGCGTGTGTTTATAAACATGACATTTACAAATAATTTCTACGTACAATCGTGCGTTTGTTTATAATCATGACGGGAGTTAAAATAATTTCTACTAGTACTACAACTGTTTGGTTGTTTTTAAACATGACGGAGTTTAAAATAATTTTTACTACAAATTATGTGCGTTTGTTTATAAACATGACGGAGTTTAAATAACTTCTACTACAAATTATGTGCGTTTGTTTATAAGCATCAAAGAGTTAATATAATTTCTACTACAACCTGCATGCGTTTGATTATAAACATAACGGAGTTAAAATAATTTCTACTACAACTGTTTGGTTGTTTTTAAACATGACGGAGTTTAAAATAATTTCTTCTAAGACCGTGTGTTTGTTTATAAACATGACAGAGTTTAACATAATTTCTTCTAAGACCGTATGTTTGTTTATAAACATGACGGAGTTAATATAATTTCTACCACAATTGCATGTGTGTAATTTGTTTATAAACATGACATTTAAAAATAATTTCTACTACAATCATGCGTTTGTTTATAAACATGACGGAGTTAAAATAATTTCTACTACAACTGTTTGGTTGTTTTTAAACATGACGGAGTTTAACATAATTTCTTCTAAGACCGTATGTTTGTTTATAAACATGACGGCGTTAAAATAATTTCTACTACAAATTCTGTGCGTTTGTTTATAAACATGACGGAGTTTAAATAACTTCTTTGACTACTTCAAATTCTGTTTGTTTATAAATTATGACGCCTTGACGGAGTTTAAATAATTTCTACTGCAAGTACAACTGTGCGTTTGTTTATAAAAATGACAGAGTGAAATACATTCTACTACCACCGCGCTTTTGTTCATATGACAGAGTTAAAATAATTTCCACTACAACTGTGCGCTGGTTATAAACCGACAAAGTTTAATACATCCGAACACACATGACGGAGTTATAATAGAATTTCTATGTCATCACAACTTTCTCATGAACCCAACGCTATATCCACACACACACAAAATAACCATGCGCGCATGTGCTCAACTCATGTCCAACACACTACTTGATCGTTGGTGGGCGGTGTTAATAGGAATTTTAGATTTGCACGACGAGAACGTGGACTGCTACGTGGACATCCTTTTAAGGCAATGTGACGTCCTTTTAAGGCACACTGCCGGGCACTGCCAGTGGACGTCACAAAAAAAGGGGGGGGGGGATACAGAGAAAGAGAAACAAAGGAGACAAGTGGGGAGACAAGGAAGCAAACCGGTTCCTTCATTTTGCAAATGTGGGCATAATCTGAATTCAGACAAGGATTAACAGTCGAGAACGGTACAACGATCGTCTTCTTTCTCTAATAATTTGATTAAATGTCAAAGCTCCCCACGCGGGAGGGCTAACTGTATTCAGACAAGGATTAAGAGTCGAGAACGTTACAACGAATCGTCTTCTTTCTCTTATTATATAATTAAATATCAAAGCTTCCAAGCTTCGCGCGGGAGGGGGGAACTGAATTCAGACAAGGATTAAGTGTCGAGAACGGTACAACGATCGTCTTCTTTCTCTAATAATCTAATGAAATGTAAAGCTTCCGCGCTTCGCTCTGTTCCTGCCCCCTCCCAACTGATGGAAATAGCGGTCGGCGCGATTTTCAAATTTCAGCCCCACCCTATTGGGAACTGAATTCAGACAAGGATTAAGAGTCGAGAACGGTACAACCATCGTCTTCTTTCTCTTATTATTTAATTAAATATCAAAGCTTCCACGCTTCCGCGCGGGGAGAACTGAATTCAGACAAGGATTAAGAGCCCAGAGTGGTACAACGAATCGCCTTCTTTCTCTAATAATTTAATAAAACGTCAAAGCTTCCGCGGGGGGGGGGAACTGAATACCCAGAACGGTACAACGAATCTTCTTCTTTCTCTAATAATTTAATGAAAAGTCAAAGCTTCCGCGCGGGATGGGGAGGGACCTGAATTCAGACGGTACAACGATCGTCTTCTTTCTCTTATTTTTAATTAAATATCAAAGCTTCCACGCTTCCGCGCGGGGGGACTGAATTCAGACAAGGATTAAGAGTCGAGAACGGTACAACGAATCGCCTTCTTTCTCTAATAATTTAATAAAACGTCAAAGCTTCCGCGCGGGAGGGGGAACTGAATTCAGACAAGGATTAAGAGTCGCGACGGTACAACTAATCGTCTTCTTTCTCTAATAATTTAGTGAAACGTCAAATCTTCCGCGCGGGAGGGGGACTGAATTCAGACAAGGATTAAGAGTCGAGGACGGTATAACGAATCGTCTTCTTTCTCTTATAATCCTTAACCCTAAAAGGGCTGGGCTATTTGAGCACTCTTAATCCTTGTCTGAATTCAGTTCCCCCCCCCCCGCGGGTGTTAGGTGACAAAATATCATCACATGTCTATCAAAATATACGGCATTATGGCCCCCCTAAGATCTCGGCCTAGGAAGGTCAATTTATGTGAAAATTAGCATGGTGATATAGCTTGAAGTATATTGAAAATTAAAGATGGTTATGTTTATTTTCTTTTATGTTTATTTATTTATTTTTATTATTTTTATGACAATATGCAACTTTTTGGGGAAACATACTTACACACGCACATTTGCGAGAATTACATATTTTGATAGACATGATTGTGATGATATTTTGTCACCTAACACCCGCGGGGGGAGGGGGAACTGAATTCAGGCAAGGATTAAGAGTGCAGAACGGTACAAGGAATCGTCTTCTTTCTCTAATAATTAAGTGAAACGTCAAAGCTTCTGCGCGGGAGGGGGAACTGAATTCAGACAAGGATTAAGAGTCGAGAACGGTACAACGAATCGTCTTCTTTCTCTAATAATTTAATGAAATGTCAAAGCTTCCGCGCGGGAGGGGGAACTGAATTCAGACAAGGATTAAGAGTCGAGAACGGTACAACGAATCGTCTTCTTTCTCTTATTATTTAATTAAATATCAAAGCTTCCAAGCTTCGCGCGGGAGGGAACTGAATTCAGACAAGGATTAAGTGTCGAGAACGGTACAACGATCGTCTTCTTTCTCTAATAATCTAATGAAATGTAAAAGCTTCCGCGCTTCGCTCTGTTCCCTGCACCCCCTCCCAACTGATGGAAATAGCGGTCGGCGCGATTTTCAAATTTCAGCCCCACCCTATTGGGAACTGAATTCAGACAAGGATTAAGAGTCGAGAACGGTACAACCATCGTCTTCTTTCTCTTATTATTTAATTAAATATCAAAGCTTCCACGCTTCCGCGCGGGGAGAACTGAATTCAGACAAGGATTAAGAGCCCAGAGTGGTACAACGAATCGCCTTCTTTCTCTAATAATTTAATAAAACGTCAAAGCTTCCGCGCGGGAGGGGAGAACTGAATACCCAGAACGGTACAACGAATCTTCTTCTTTCTCTAATAATTTAATGAAAAGTCAAAGCTTCCGCGCGGGATGGGGGGGACCTGAATTCAGACGGTACAACGATCGTCTTCTTTCTCTTATTTAATTAAATATCAAAGCTTCCACGCTTCCGCGCGGGGGGACTGAATTCAGACAAGGATTAAGAGCCCAGAACGGTACAACGAATCGCCTTCTTTCTCTAATAATTTAATAAAACGTCAAAGCTTCCGCGCGGGAGGGGGGAACTGAATTCAGACAAGGATTAAGAGTCGACAACGGTACAACGAATCGTCTTCTTTCTCTAATAATTTAGTGAAACGTCAAATCTTCCGCGCGGGAGGGGGGACTGAATTCAGACAAGGATTAAGAGTCGAGGACGGTATAACGAATCGTCTTCTTTCTCTTATAATCCTTAACCCTAAAAGGGCTGGGCTATTTGAGCACTCTTAATCCTTGTCTGAATTCAGTTCCCCCTCTCCCCGCGGGTGTTAGGTGACAAAATATCATCACATGTCTATCAAAATATACGGCATTATGGCCCCCTAAGATCTCGGCCTAGGAAGGTCCAATTTATGTGAAAATTAGCATGGTGATAGATTGAAGTATATTGAAAATTAAAGATGGTTATGTTTATTTTCTTTATGTTTATTTATTTATTTTTATTATTTTTATGACAATATGCAACTTTTTGGGGGAAACATACTTACACACGCACATTTGCGAGAATTACATATTTTGATAGACATGATTGTGATGATATTTTGTCACCTAACACCCGCGGGGAGAGGGGGAACTGAATTCAGACAAGGATTAAGAGTGCAGAACGGTACAAGGAATCGTCTTCTTTCTCTAATAATTAAGTGAAACGTCAAAGCTTCTGCGCGGGAGGGGGGAACTGAATTCAGACAAGGATTAAGAGTCGAGAACGGTACAACGAATCGTCTTCTTTCTCTAATAATTTAATGAAATGTCAAAGCTTCCGCGCGGGTGGGGGCTGAATTCAGACAAGGATTAAGAGTCAAGAACGGTACAACGAATCGTCTTCTTTCTAATGAAATGTCGAAGCTTCGCGCTTCGCGCGTGAGGAGGACTGAATTCAGACAAGGATTAAGAGTCGAGAACGGTACAACGAATCGTCTTCTTTCTCTAATAATTTAATGAAACGTCAAAGCTTGCGCGGGAGGGGGGAACTGAATTCAGACAAGGATTAAGAGTCGAGAACGGTACAACGAATCGTCTTCTTTCTCTAATAATTTATTAAATGTCAAAGCTTCCAAGCTTCGCGCGGGAGGGAACTGAATTCAGACAAGGATTAAGAGTCGAGAACGGTACAACGATCGTCTTCTTTCTCTAATAATCTAATGAAATGTAAAGCTTCCGCGCTTCGCTCTGTTCCTGCACCCCCAACTGATGGAAATAGCGGTCGGCGCGATTTTCAAATTTCAGCCCCACCCTATTGGGAACTGAATTCAGACAAGGATTAAGAGTCGAGAACGGTACAACCATCGTCTTCTTTCTCTTATTATTTAATTAAATATCAAAGCTTCCACGCTTCCGCGCGGGGGAGGGAGAACTGAATTCAGACAAGGATTAAGAGCCCAGAGTGGTACAACGAATCGCCTTCTTTCTCTAATAATTTAATAAACGTCAAAGCTTCCGCGCGGGAGGGGGAGGGAACTGAATACCCAGAACGGTACAACGAATCTTCTTCTTTTCTAATAATTTAATGAAAAGTCAAAGCTTCCGCGCGGGAGGGGAGGGGGAGGGAATTCAGACGGTACAACGATCGTCTTCTTTCTCTTATTTTTAATAAATATCAAAGCTTCCACGCTTCCGCGCGGGGGGACTGAATTCAGACAAGGATTAAGAGTCGAGAACGGTACAACGAATCGTCTTCTTCTCTAATAATTTAGTGAAACGTCAAATCTTCCGCGCGGGAGGGGAACTGAATTCAGACAAGGATTAAGAGTCGAGGACGGTATAACGAATCGTCTTCTTTCTCTTATAATCCTTAACCCTAAAAGGGCTGGGCTATTTGAGCACTCTTAATCCTTGTCTGAATTCAGTTTCCCTCTCCCGCGGGTGTTAGGTGACAAAATATCATCACATGTCTATCAAAATATACGGCATTATGGCCCCTAAGATCTCGGCCTAGGAAGGTCCAATTTATGTGAAAATTAGCATGGTGATAGATTGAAGTATATTGAAAATTAAAGATGGTAATGTTTATTTTCTTTTATGTTTATTTATTTATTTTTATTATTTTTATGACAATATGCAACTTTTTTGGGAAACATACTTACACACGCACATTTGCGAGAATTACATATTTTGATAGACATGATTGTGATGATATTTTGTCACCTAACACCCGCGGGGAGAGGGGGAACTGAATTCAGACAAGGATTAAGAGTGCAGAACGGTACAAGGAATCGTCTTCTTTCTCTAATAATTAAGTGAAACGTCAAAGCTTCTGCGCGGGAGGGGGGAACTGAATTCAGACAAGGATTAAGAGTCGAGAACGGTACAACGAATCGTCTTCTTTCTCTAATAATTTAATGAAATGTCAAAGCTTCCGCGCGGGTGGGGGGGGCTGAATTCAAACAAGGATTAAGAGTCAAGAACGGTACAACGAATCGTCTTCTTTCTAATAATTTAATGAAATGTCAAAGCTTCCGCGCTTCGCGCGTGAGGACGGACTGAATTCAGACAAGGATTAAGAGTCGAGAACGGTACAATAACGGATCGTCTTCTTTAATTTCTCTAATAATTTAATAAAAACGCCCATGCGGGAGGGGGAACTTTAGTTAGACAAGGATTAAGAGTCGAGAACGGTACAACGAATCGTCTTCTTTCTCTAATAATTTATTAAATGTCAACGCTTCCGCGCGGGAGGGGGGAGAACTGAATTCAGACAAGGATTAAGAGCCCAGAACGGTACAACGAATCGTCTTCTTTCTCTAATAATCTAATGAAATGTAAAAGCTTCGCTCTGTTCCCGCACCCCCCACTGAGTGAAATAGCGGTCGGCGCGATTTTCAAATTTCAGTCCCTCCCCCACCCTATCGGAAAATCCTGGGTCCGCCACTGTCTTAAACACCCCCTTTAAACAAATCGTGGATACGCCCTTGCATTTCACTATAATCTAAACAAAAGTTAAGTTGGCTTTGAGAGAAATGAAACAAGTGACATGATAAACAATTTGTACACGTTAAAATTACATTATTTCCATTTTCGGAAATGAACGAACTTTGATGTTTATAGCCTCAACTCACATGACCTACATGACTAACAAACCACACAAAGGGCCTATCACGCAATGCAAAATTTAAAAATAGCAATCAAAAGCATGCAACGAGGGGAATCAGATATAGTAATCTAGCAAAATTATGATGAATTATAATACCCATAGGCCATTGTATAATTTAAGTAATGAATTAGTGTGATTTCATAGTTTTGGTACCGTTGAAATTGAAGAATTAATTTTGATTTCATGTTCCTTCAAGCCCGCCAAAAGCTTAAGTTACGCATGTGCGATACACTTTCGAAGCCACTACAACAGAGATCCATATTTGACTATTCATAAAAATACCGCAGATAAGGGATCTAATTCTAAAATCACGACTGAGATAATTCTCTATCATGACGGGTATCGTGATCTGAGCATTGCGAACTAATGACTCCTCAATCATATCGATCAAAATAATTTTTAATAAAATTGCTGAATTTTAAATTCAAATTTATCGTTGCTTCAATTTTCGAAAAATAACCGACATGACATGACAAGTAGGGCCTAATTCAAACAGGCACAGCACATGCATAACCACACAATCAACAAGATCGATGAGATCGAAATGACTGTCCAAATCACGTCTAAATAATAGGAACACCAGACAAGATTAGTTTCGCATTATTACGTCAACGATTAGAATTTTATAAAAAGAATCATGGGTATTAAATAAATAACTTGATACTTTATCGTCTTTATGAACAATTGATTTTCACATCTGTCCCAATTTTGACTCTCGTAGACTTCCCCCATCAATCTATTCTCTCTCTCTCTCTCTCTCTCTCCCTCCCTCCCTCCCTCCCTCCATCTTCCAAGTGTACCCTTCCCCTTCCTCTTCCTCTCCCTCTCCCTCTCTCTTGTCCATCTTTCCTCCTGTTTGTTTATCAACACCCAAGGTCTGATTTGCGCGCCGGGCCTTTGTTCAAACAAAGTTCAAGGGTTCAAATGGGCGGCATTTTGTCTCCTCGCATTCAAATCTCAAAACAGAATTGCGCAATATACCTCTCAGCCAAACATAAACAAAGGTTTAGATTTTAATAGGTCAAGATTTACGTGCCGATACGTCTTTTTTTACACGAGGTCGTGGACAGAATTGAGGTTAGATTTAATATCATGGAATGTGTTGATAAAACCCAAGCAATCTATATTTTGAATACTTAGATCTATAGCTTGGAATTAAATTGTGAGCAAATAAACTTCACTATTGTAAAACTCATCGATCTATAGCTTGGAATTAAAACTAATCAGGACCAATCTCAATCACATTGCACTGCAATTCCGACGCTAGCTAGCTAATTGCTAGCTCACTCCATTTGGCTTGCGCCTATATCATGCCAGCCGCGCGGAGCTAGCCAACGTGGCTAGGCTGCGAGTACGAGTACGTAGCATCGATGTACATGTAGCGCGGCTCACAGTCTTCAGCTAGCGCATCCCTGATTGCTGTGCGCCGGTGTCGTGGCGAGATGTGTCTTAGCGAAATCACGTCTGTACAGACGCATCTCGCCTGGCGAGCTGCGTCTTACAGACACATCTCGCCGCATTCCCCCGGCGAGATGTGTCTCCTAGATCGGCGAGATGAGTCTGCGATTGGCGAAAAGTGTCCACTGGCCGATCGGCGAGATGAGTCTGCTAGCGATTGGCGAAAAGTGTCTACTGCAGTATTGGCCGATTTGTTTTACTTTCGTGTCTCATCTAAAGGAACTAGATGTTTTTTTTCTTTCTTTTACATGATGATGATATTGTCTAAAAATATATTTAATAACGTTCCTAAAACCCGTGAAATGCAAGTGCATTTATTGCATCATAATTTAACCATTTAAAAATAACTATGCACGCTGCTGAGGCAGATATCATTACTTACTATTCCTAGAAACTTTGAAGTTAAACAAAAAATGTAACAGGTGATGTGGGGAAAACTTTTTTTTTAAATTGTATTATATTATCTTGTATTTATTAAATATTTTCTGCCTATATGACAGTGAGAATATGATATAATACATAACTCAACTGCATGTTATTGTATATATTAACATTTTGAATGTCTAAACTGCAGAGCATTTGACGAGGCGTAATCATGTGATGTGCGAAAAGAATGACTGCTGATTTGTGAAATGTTTCCTTTATAATATTTTGTAAAATGATTATTCTATACCAAGATATCAAAAAGTTATATGACAGGAGGGGGAAGAGGGGGAAAGGAGAGAGAGAGAGAGAGAGAGAGAGGAGAGGGTGAGAGAGAAAGAGAGGATGCAATGTTGATATTTGAAACAACTTTGATGACTGTACTTAAAAGGCAAGATTTAGAACAAAAAATTAGAAACAAAAACACAAAAAATGCCCCCCCCCCATGTTTTCGAGTGCCCCTTTTACTTCAGATACGGTGCCCCTGTTTAGAAACAAATATGTTTCCGATCCTCCGGGGCACGCCCCAACACTTTTCAAGTACCCCAAAGTTCCCTTTTAACAGAGGAAAATGTCCCCTTTACTTCCTCTTCAAATAAATAGCCCTTTTAGTTTGACATATGACCTTTTCCTTGTTCATATAATTGCCTTTTGTCCTTCTGATAAGTGACACTTTTCCTTCTTACAAATGCCCCTTTTCAACTGTGTAAATGCCCCTATTCAAATCTGACATGTGCCCGTTTTCCTTTTTAATAAGTGCTCCTTTTAATCTCTGATTAGTGCTCCTTTTTACTATTCACAAGTGATCCCTTTTCCTTTCTTACAAGTGCCTTTGTTCCTTTTATTAAGAGCCCTTTCCACGTCTCATAAATACCCCTTTTAACCTCTGATAGAATAATGCCCTTATTAAAATCTGATAGATGCATGCCTCTTTTCCTTTGTAATAAGTGCCCCTTTTTCCTTTCTACGTAACATGTGCTCCTAATTTAAAGCGACTAATAGCATTTTTTTCTCAGTGTTCACCCTCAAACTCATTGCCATGTTCTCGCATATTTTCAGTTGCTGTAAATTATGTAACTACATCATGTATTTACAAATCTTTTCAGTCTTTCATGATGAGATTGTGGTTAAAACCCCATCAGGATTGGATTTGTCCTCTTTAATTGTGTCCTCATAAATCTTACAATTTTTGCTCGCTCTCATTGCTCACTCGAAAATGGAAATTCAGACCATCACACCCAGCCGCAAAATCATAATAAACAGTGAAATCATCCCTGATATTGAAATGTATCAATCACAATAATTATAAGGGTACATGTGTATACCAATGTTTGAAAATTGTATATTTTGCTTTGAGGTTATCTTTTAAGTGCCTCTTTCTTCAAGAAAGTGCCCTTTATGGTGCCCCAACTTTTAAAGACGCTCCGCCACCCTTGTACCACATTATGTTTTTATTTGAATATCGTGGGCTTTTCCGATACAATGTTGCTATATCATGTTTATTACTTAGCATTTCCTGGTCCACTGTGATGCGAGTCTTTCTGTGCTACGGGTCATTACGACTTAAAAAAAATTAATCCTGAAGCTTAATAAATAGCACTACTTGCTACCTACAGGACATGAATATCGAATTATAAAGATCATAATATGTTTGCAAAAATTTAATGAAATATGATACCTAACACATTATATATTTTAATGAATTGTACTGCTCCAACTCAGACCCCCAGGCGTGGATCCAGGGGCCGAGTGGGCCTCCCCCCCCCGCCAAGAAATAGAGAGAGAGAGAAAAGGAAAAGAAGGGAAAGGGAAGGAGAGAAAGGGAAAGTTAGAAGAGGAAGAAGAAAAAGGGAAAAGAAGAAGGAGATGGGGAAGGGCCTTACCTCCTAGGCTGTTACCCCCCATAAAAACAAGAGAGAAGGAAGGAAAGGGAAATAAAAAAAGGAAAAGAGGAGATAAAGGGAAGGAGAAAAAAGAGGAAGAATTAGAAAAGAAAAGAAGGGGATATCAGTTGCAATCTTCCCGCCAACAAGTTGTGGATCGGGGGCAAAGGCCCTTGCCTCTCCTCCTCCCCCGCCAAAAAAGAGAGAAGGAAGGGAAAGAGGAGAGCTAAAGGGAACAAAAAGAGGAAGAAGAAAGAAAGGTGATTAGAAAGAAGGGAGATCAGTTGCGATGAATCCCGCCAACGTGTGGATCGATCAGGGGGCAACAGGCTTCCTCCCCAGCAAACCCTAAAGAGAGAAGTAAGGAAATGGAATGGGAAAGAGGAGAGAAAGTGAAGAAAAAAAAAGAGAAAGAAGGTAGGAGAGATCAATTGCGTTTTCCCGCCATGCAACAAGGTGAGGCTCGAGGGGCACTGCATATGGCGCACTTATGGCGGGGGAATATAATTCAAACATGGTTTATTTCTAGTTCGATACCGGTGATTTACAAATGTTGCTGAAATGATCGACATAGTTTTCCGAGATTTTCCTCACTTTTTAGTAAATTATAATTGTTTATGCGTTTGTTGAAAATGACAAATTCCTATATTTACAGTCAGGCAAGAAATGTGCTTATTTAGAGGCCTAAATGTCAAGGCCCGGAACGGCGGCCCCCCCCCACCTTTTTTGAAAAAGTATATTAACGAGAAATAGAAAGAAAGAGAAAAAGAAAGAAAGAAAAGTGACCTGCCAGTGTCACAAAATACATAAAAATATGCTCATCTAACCTTGATTAAAGCCTCAAACCCTGAGCTTCCGGTAGCTCTGCCCCTGGATTCCACCTAGGGCCTAAGGCGGGCCCCTGAATGCTTATCTGACCGTTATAAAATGCCTAAAACCCTGAGCTTCTGGGGCTCTGCCTGGACCCAACGCCAATTAGTGTCCTGCCAGTGTCAAAAATAAGGTATCAAAATATGCTCATCTGACCTTAATTAAACGCTTAAAACCCTGAGCTTCCGGGGGCTTTGCCCACACGACCCAACCAATGGCACTAAGGTGGGCCCCTGCATGGATGCTCATCTGACCTCATTTATTCCCTAAAACCCTTAGCTTGGCTCCGCCTGGACCCCACGCCAATTAGTGTCCTGCCAGTGTCACAAATAAGGTATCAAAATATGCTCATCTGACTGAATTAAATGCCCATACCCCTGAGCTTCCGGGGCTCCACCCTGACCCCGCCAATTTACGCTACGCTCTACCTGATCATATATACTCATATATAGCCTCCCCACCCACTATGAAAAGCATTCAGCGGGCCTGCATGTAAGAGTGGGGTGATGCAGATTTTGTCTGCCCCCCACCATACCCTTTTCCAGCACACAAACACATTAGGCACTCTCTGGAAGGGCCCACCATGCATTGCTATAAAAGTAGTCCACCATAGGGATGTTGCGAAGTGGTCATATGATGCACTTATATAGGACTACTTTTTATATCTCGACATGCGAGTTCCTCCAAAATATGGGAGTTTGCCCCCTGGGTAATATATGGAGGAATGTGAATGAATGTATTATACATGTACGTGTTTATTCAGCTCTCGTATCCTTCGGTCAACTTTCATTCACACATGTTATCCTAACTCATTCATTTGTAATTCATTAATGACATCTACTATAAATCAGTGCATTCAATCTACTTCCTGTATTCCCTTCCTTTTTCTCATCCTTTCACAATCACATATTCATTATGGGCCTTCCATTCTGCCTTTCACAATCATACGTTTCACCCAACAATTTTTCACAACCCACCCTACACTCTTCCTTTGGTCTATATTCTTCACCACACATTCTGGACTACATGTACCTTTAACTACCAAGACATATTTATGTGAAATAATGATGGCAAATTATACCGTATCAATCATGTATTCATCCCTAATTACATTTAATAGAAAAGTACAACAATTACTTAATGGTATTGATATTTAATTTAGAAAACGAGATTGAATTTTTGTAATAAAAATGGCTTTGTATGCAAAAAAATGTGCAATATAAAACTGGAAGTGATAGATTGAAACACAAATTATAATATAATATGTACATCTTTGACTGCGTAATTCCTTGCACATGTGCAGTGGTAAATTAAGTTTTCATAGAAAATGGTGCATTTATATAATGACTAATGATTGGTAAAGAGAAGTCACAAGGAAATTACCTACATTGTAGTTATATTGGAGCCTTGTTATATGAGGGCCCAAAACCAGAATACAAAGAAGTGGGACCATCAAAATTACATTTGGATAATTATAGTGTTTATTATAACGAGGTTCCACTGTATTTAGATCAACGGTACATGCCCACATTTTAAATGACGGGGCAGCGAGCACAGGTGCAAACTGCTATCGTCTGACGATTGATGCCTCCTCCTTCTACAGCCGTCAAAGCCTGGGCCTAGTTACCAATGAAAAGAGCTGGATTGGAAGTCCATTTGAATGCTGCATGAAAAGAAAAAGGTGCAAACTGCTATCGTCTGACGATTGATGCCTCCTCCTTCTACAGCCGTCAAAGCCTGGGCCTAGTTACCAATGAAAAGAGCTGGATTGGAAGTCCATTTGAATGCTGCATGAAAAGAAAAAGAAAATTCAAATTCATCAGAAATCATGCACGGAACAAGAACATGTCTGGCACATTTTGATACAATTGACATCTTTTGATGCAATTTGGAACATTACATGTATAAGGACATATTCAACAAGTAACATTCCAATTTCCTTTTTTGCTACCAGAACTAGAGAAGCTCAAAGCTCCCACTTATGAAGAAATACATCTAAACCTGTATATGTGGATATGTCATCGGACTGCGGATCACAAGGTCCGCTGTTCGAGTTCCGCTGCATCACCAATGTTCTTTAGTAAGACATTAATCTACATTTGCCACACTCGACCTGGGTGAGGTAAATGGCTGGAATTAATTCCTTGAAATGCTAGAGCGCCGTAATGGTGGCACAGCTAAAGCCGGTTAATAATTTCTAAATTTGGAAGCGCATAGAGATGTTTAAAATGTGATATGCGCTACACATTTCTGCTTGTACATGAATATATGCAAGTATTGCACTTTTTGATGACATGCGCATACTAATTGTAATTGTTACACCTTACAGGTATATCGGATTTCGACGAAAATGGTATCAGAATGTGCATAAGACTTGCAGCGAAATCTCTGAAAATGTGAGGTTAACCATACTTGACTGGAACCATCCGTTAATAGAAAGTACATGTAATATTTAAATATGTTTTTTTGAGAATTACCAAATCCAATTTTTATTAAAGGCCGTGTAGCTTGGCAAATACTGGTTAATGCCATCTCTCTTCTTTGGACAACTGCACGTAAACGAATGGACTGGATTAACGGTAGTCAGCGACTTAATCTCGATTAGCCCGAGTCAGGCCATGGGAAAGACACTTAGTCTCGTCAGTCTACACTCCTTTAAGGTTGACAGTTGGGTTTATTTGACAAATAAATGTTAGATTAGGTTAGATTTGCCTAGTTCTGTCTGTATACACATGGATTCCCTGTAATCTGGACTCCAGTGGTCTCAACAACGGAAAAGGGATGATTTTAAAGAGATTGTTAGAGAAGGAAACTTTCATAACCATGTACCTCTCCAAAACAGCCCATTATTTTGTTGTTCTGCCTTTGTCTCCTCAAGTTGTCATCTTGCTTCATCAGCGTTCATCTCCTATGGTGAAGCATCATCCTAAAAATTTAAAATAATGCAAAAGCATTATACACAAATTATAATTGCCCTCATGTTGATCAGTCTTCTGAACAAGGATACATATGTTCAGCTGGGGGCAGTGTTCGTAGTAGGTCCATGGGTAGATGATCAAGATTTTACTTTACCTAAAATGAAAACAACTTCTTTTTTTTGGGAGGTGGGGTTGGTTAGGGCAATTAAACCATTATAACCACATGTAGCTATTTCAGTGTGAGTTGAAAAATTGAATCAAGAGTTTCGCGGACATTATGCTTACATGAGAGGTAGTATGTCAATCCACATCCAGTACCATCCCCCCTTCCTCTCTCTAGAAAAATACATTTGTGAAAGTTATATGTAGTTTTTTTTAAGGAAGACATTGAAATTTTATAACCGTAGTCCCTGGGGCAATTTTGGGGAGGCTGCCCACATGTCAGAGAGACTCATTCTCACAAAGTTAGATCCCTTTCACCCAAGGATAATTCCTATCAAGTTTGCTTAAATTCCAGCAATCCTTTTATAGAAGTAAGAGTATATCAAAATATGACCCTGGGGCACCTGGGGCTGCCCCATGCCAGATGGTTACCTCATATCAACAACTTTAGATACTTCCTTTCCCAAGGACGATTCCTGTCAAGTTGAGCATTTTGCTGAGGTGAGCTAATAAATAATTTCTTAGATTTTCATCTACATGTATTTATTAAATGAACCAAACTGTCAAACTTAATAGTACCGAAGGGCTATAAATGCCATATTTCATCGTCGTCTTGGTTACTGGTTCCAATCAACAGAGCCTGCGCATGAGGTTCACCGCAAAATCATTCAAGCAACGGGATGGACCTGGGCAAATTCAGTGTGTGGCGCTGGTGTTATCACCACGCCATTGTTTAGCACAAAATTGTTTGGAACCAGCACCCTTGACAACTTGGCCAATACATCACACTTCGGTACTCTATAACCTTCATTTGTTTTTGATGATATTTCTACTATGATTCAAATCAACTTGTTATCATGGTTAGATTTCCCATTTCTGTCTATATACATGGAGTCCCTGTAATCTGGACTCCAATGGTCTCAACAAACAGAAAAAGGAAAATTTGAAAAGAGATTGTTGTCAGGGTAGAAGGAAACTTTCATAACCATGTACCTCTCCAAAACGGCCCATTATTTTGTTGTTCTGCCTTTGTCTCCTCAAGTTGTCATCTTGCTCCATCGGCGTTCATCTCCTATGGGAAAGCATCATCCTAAAAAATGAAGAAAAAAAAATGAAAAATTAAATATGTAAAAGCAGTATACACAAATTATAATTGCACTAATGTTCATCATTAAGTCTTCTCAACAAGAATACATGTTCACGTGGGGGCAGTGTTTGATGATCAAGATTTTACCTCTTCTGTCCCCCCCTCCTCCTCATACAAATTTGTGACAGGTCATTTACAGAACTTGTTTCTGACAAATTTGTAAATCTACTGACTTTGGAAACATTGTTTCCAAACTCTTCCTGACACCCCACAATATAAATTTTTTCAAATGATACCACTTTACTGTGGCCACATTAGTCCATCCTAGAAATGAATCACTTCCATACATTCTATTTACAAATGTTTAAAACATTTTGAAAAACAATCCAAAATTATCACATTTACTCCACAATTGTACTCATATACAGTCAAACCTGCTTTAGTGACCACCTGTCTACAAAGACCACCTGTCTACAAGGACCACATTTTTGTTTCCCTTGAAAATGGTTTCTCATTGAAACATGTACTAAAGGAACCTGTCTACAAAGACCACTTTTGTGTTTCCCTTAGGCGGTCGCTATAGACAGGTTTGACTGTATCTCTTTATATATCTTTTCATGGTTTACCTACATATATTAAGGAAAATCAATTTCAAGATCACTGAATATTACACCATCATGTTTATAAATAGACGTACATGTAGGCCTATACCTGTCAATTTTTATGTGAAATCTTTAGGTGTCCATACCATCTTGCATCTTCAACATTTGTGGCAATGTCTATAATAAGTTCCATGAGTTGGGTTCTTCTGTTAAAGTTAATCTGAGGAAAAGATATCGAAACGAAAGATAAAATCTTTCTCATAATTTTCCCTACATCTATAGGCCCTATCCGCATTTTGACATGTTTTCGCATTCGATAGAAAAATTGGTCATCTTTTAATAATTGTCTTATTATTGTTATCTTTCACAGTTCACAACTAATTTAATGAAAAGACAGCGCTCTTGTTTAAAAACTGCCCCACAAAATATACCTTTATGCTGTGCTCAGTTTATCTGACATGACCAACTGAATTTGTCAACAACCATCATACCTTTCCTATTGTACTTTTGTCTATTTATCATGTATTTCATCTTTTGCACAAGCTGCACCTTGAGCATTTGATTGTCAAGTGGATTTGGTGCCTTACAAATCTTATGTATTATTATTATAAATGACAGTCATCTTGTTTCGTTCAGTACAACTCAATACCTCATCCACTTTGGCATGCCATGAACACATACTTTATAGAGTGGCATTAATAATAACACTTGGATCAGGGAGATAGAAACACTGCAATTGAACAAATTAATTCATCAAGACAAATTATTTGAGATTTATCTAAAAGCCTTGATCTCGAGTCCGACTCTGAGAGTGGAAAAGGGCAGGAAAAATGCTCCACGCAGACGGCGAACTAGGGACATTTAATGTTTGGAACTTCACGAGAAAGAATGGCATCGCATGATTTGTTAGAATTTTCGCGACAAAGTGATGTAGTAGTAGTAGAATATATTAGCGCCTATATAATTCATTGCCAGAGAAGTTATCTGTGAAAAACCGCTCATGTGACCGGAAACCGGGCAGGCAACATGCAGTAGATCTAGACTACTTTGACTTCGATGACTACTTCGATGACTATTTTAAACACACACAGATATGCATGCATGCGTACGGCATGTAGCAGGATAGCACTAGCACTATACTGTAGGCCTACATACAAAGTCTATAGTATAGTATAGAGTCTAGTACTAGTAGTAGCAGTAGCAGTGCCATTGCCATTGTATAATTAACGACTCATTTCACTTTTCAGAATAGATCCACCATTTAAGACCCACCTAGATTGGAATAGGGTAATCTGTTGCAGTATAACTCGAATTTATTCTGATCACTGATGCAAGAAACTTACGAAATTGAACGGTTAACTTAAAAATGTAATTAGGTCTATGAGTTCGAACTTCTTCTTATTCTTTAATTTGCACGGAAATTCCCGAGATTGTCCCCTAAAGTCTGGGAAGACTTTCCCGGGAGAAGGTAAGGGGTAAGGCTGAAAACTAGCTCATGACGACAAAAACTGAAAAGTTCGAGTAGATTGCACAGTATGTTATTTCCAAAACATCTAGATCTAGTATGAAATCCTGAAATAGTATGAAAGCACTAGAAAATAGAAATGTATCTAAAGTACATGGCAGTCATGATTGTAGCGGAATATATTAAATATATGGATAATTATAGCACGACTCACCTTCGAGTTTCTTGGGTCTTAGACTCAGAGTTCACCGCACAGAAAGATCTCTTCTATATTTCGATCAAGCGACCAATAAGACTTTGGTCGTAGTTAGCGCAACAAAAGAATGATAGAATTCAGGCTATGGTGTCTTCGAAATAAAAAAAAACAAAAAAGTGAAAATGTAACATGGATGATATTGATAAAGAGAAGAAAGATTGGACAAAAGCTTTCACCAGAGTCTCCAATGTCACAGCAAAATAACAGATTTCATATCATAGCAAAACACGAGGGTAACCTCGCTTTTCATAAGTACCGCTATTCATAATTTGAGAAAAGGGTCTCTATTCATAATAGGACATGAGGTCGCTATTGACAATGCGACGAGGGTCGCTATTCATATTACGAAATGAGGGTCGCTATATTATATTCATAATACGAAATGAGGGTCGCTATATAATACAGGGTGATCGAGGGTCGCTATTCATTCAAAAAATGAATATGAAATAAGCAATGAACAAAATGATAAGAAAGCGAAATAATGAATATGGGACACCCCACGGCTGTGGCGTAGCCGCGGTGAGGGCGTGAGAGATTTTTATTTATTTATTTATTTTTATTTAGGGGTGCGATATATATAGCCCTCGTAGCGACAAGGAGGCAGGATAATGATAAATACAGAACAAACACAGGAAAAATACGGAATTTAAACATAAATATGCAATCAGGTTCAGAAAAAGGTAAACATTAATTAATTCGAGACATAAATTCAAAGCAAACACAGAAAATATACATGTAATGATGTAATAATTATTCAAATCCATTTATAATCATGCTACGAGGGCTATTGATGTTACGAGGGCTTTAGCAGGGGCGGATCCAGGATTTTCCAATAGGGGCGGCCTGAAATGTAAAAATCGCGCCGATCGATATTTCGCTCAGTGGGGAGTAGTGTGAGCACTAAGTAAAATAAACAAAGAAACAAAAAAACTCAAAACCCCCTCCCATTGAGCAAACGAAAAGGAAAATTTGTAGTTACCATCTTTTCTCTAAACTTTTTTTTGCCAGGTGGGGGGCGGCCTGTCGGGCGCCCCTCGCCCACGTGGATCCGCGCCTGGGCTATATATATCCTACCCCCAATTTTTACGCTACATGACGCGAAAAAACCCTTCAAGGTCCGAAAGTGTTCAAGCCCCTATCCCAAAAAAAAAACAATTTGAAGTGCCCCCCTCATCCCTCTCCGGGCAGTAACTAGGCTCATGGTCCGGTCCAAACCCATTTGGTTTCGGTGTTAGGAAAGTTTCAGGAAATCAAGATTATGGATAAATGAAGTTAGGTTAATCAATATGATTACTCGTATCCTGAGGTATGATAATTCCTGGAAAACGAAAATCTATCAGTCTTCATTGGCTATTAATTGAAGAGCTTCTGGATGCCTGGATATGGCTGAGGCTATAATGATTTGTAGGTCCATAAGTCCTACTTAAACCTACTTGCTACAAAACATTATTTTCGTTTATAAACAATTACTAGTTTCTGAAATAGCAAACTCAGTGATAGTGGGCCTGCTTGTTCTACTTAATGTCTCAGTGGCATAGCCTGGATAAGATTAGTCGGGGGCAGGGTAGTGGGGCAACATTTCCCATAAGGCGGACAAATTATGATATGATAAGATGTTTTACTACTTTTTTCGTCACCGCAGGAGCGGGGGAAATATATTAGCTAGATTATGGGGATGTCTCTATATAATTATCAAAGATAAAAGGTAAAATATACTTCTTAAAGAGACAAATATTCGGGGCCATGTGTAGCCCCCCCCCGCCCCGCAGCTACGCCACAGCCGCGGGCGTCCCCCATCCAATATTTCCCTTTGTTATTACCATTTTGTTCATTGCTTATCTAATTTGTATGAATAGCGACCCGAATAGCGATTTGAGATTATAATATGCCCTTTTAGTTTTAGGAACACGCATTTCTATCGAATTTTGACATTTCAATTTGAGTTGAGGTTATATAAAACGCCCTTTTTATAGGAACATGCAATTCTATTGAGTTTAGAAACTTAAACAAATAGATGTAGGTAATTTTAAGCATTTTCAAACTATTGCTAAATAAAAAGATTGAACTAAACAAAATATGAAATACTTGAGTTTCAAGTTATTTTTGGCCAGGTTTTCACAGTTGGTAAATTATATTAGAGCTTCAGATGGAAATCGGCCATTAATTAACGCATAACGTTTAATAAAATATATAACTCAAATTAACAGTATTTAGATTTAAAGACCATATAAAGTATTGTATAATATTTCAATAAGATAAAGAGCTTATCAAATTAAATGTTTTTGATCATTACTCCTAATTAGGGCGCATATGTTTGTCACGTGCCAATATTTTTTTTGTCTTCTGCAGATTGAAGTTAGGGCTCAAACCGGCATATCGAGGGCTTATCTACACAATAATGGCAACAATTCGGCTTTAAGTTTGAAGTCTTTCAAAAAAATCGTATGACGTTTCCGTTACATATTGATCCACACCATGTAAAAGCGGTAAAGTTGTTCTTTACTGCCAAACATGTGTCACATGCCGACAGTTTTTTCCGGGTTTCACCGTTTCAGATTGAAGTTGGGCTCAAACCGGTATTTTTTCCTTTTCGATTAGACGATTTGGAAACACTACAACCCCGTTTGGTGGCTGGCTTCCTCATTAAGCGCTAACATTGTGGGCTTCCAACGTATTGGTCGCAGGCTTATTGGTCGCTAGTGTCAAGGGCTAGTCTCGTACGTACAGCCAATTGTATGGTGAAGTACTGTTCCGTTTGGGACTAGACTCGTACGTTTAGCCATTTTTATGGTGTTATTAATTTGATATAAATTGTAGCCAACAAACGATTTGGGAGTAAACAGTACATCTCTCTTGTCTTATGTTACATAAAAATACAATATTAATGGTAAGATACAATCAAGTGGAGCAGAGTGGAGGTATATACATTTTAAGTCGATTTTTTAAGTTGTAGGGTTCAGGACGCATTTCGCCAGTGGACACATCTCGCCGTGACTTAAGCGGCGACATGTGTCCGACCTAAGACACATATCGCCGAAGTAAGACGCGTCTCGCCACCCAATTTTCGGCGACCTGTGTCTGCGGACACAGATCGCCACCCGGACACTCTGGCCCGTGACACCGGAACGAAGCGGACCGACAGTCGTCGTCCTGCGTCGGAACGATTTCAATCAAACAATTAAATTTGGAGACTGCACTCAGGCCAAGTGCGCGCACCAAATCAGCGCCGAGCGTTCCATGCAGGATCCTGCAGCGGAACGATAGCAATAATAAATATCTCATGCCTTAGTAAGCAACCAGAGGACCGACGGCTTTAGGTCCTCTCCGAGAGATCTGGTAATGAGGATTAATGCCTTACCAAAGTAGCGCAGTAGCGCATCACCTTGGTTTCGAACCTGGGTCGCCGGATTACGAGACCATTGCTCTACCCACTGAGCTATGGCGCCTCCTCTATTTGTATTAAGTATGTGACGATCATCTGTAAGCACTGCTGTAATATTAAAATCCCCTATCTATAATTGAAAATCTTCATGACGATATGATACGTTTCAATAGATTCAATAGTATGGTTGATCACCATAACATGACAATGAAATCCCATGTGTTCCAACAAAATATCAAAATAATGTACTTTCAGATACTTCATGCAGGGTTTCACACTAACTTTTTTGGGGGGAAAAGGGGTCCAGATTGATCTTTTGGGGCGGCCGGACTTAGATTTCAGGTGCCCATGTGTCCTGGCACATGTTTGTGACAAGCTCTGCTTTGTGTTTTTTTTTCAGGAGCATGCACTGACATCATGTTTGTGTGGAAACATGTGATGACTATTAAAGCTACTTGAAAAGGTTATCATACTTTTCACCAGATTCTTTGCAAGTATGTTTGCTGTCTCTATTGAGGAAAGACATCACATGATAAACCATTTAATGTGAGTGGTCAGTGTCATCCAAAAGTGATCATAAATTTTCTCATCCTATCTACTAATGTATTCTTATACGTGAAGTTGTTAAAACAGTATTCCAGCAGACATTCAAGGCACTCAACTTGTAAGATATTAATCACACTATTTTCTTTCACAGAATTATAGTGTGCATAGCACATCACACTATTAACACATTAATTGCTACTACTCGTATTATCATGTAGTTATAACCATCTGTATAGTTAGTTTTAGAGTTTTTAACCAATTGTTAAACATTGTGTTTAATGTTTTTGAGGGACCTTACCTTTAGAAGCTAAGCTTTTACTAAGGTCTCCTCATCTTTCTTTTATCAAAGCATAGTATATTTCAATGTACACAAGTATGTATGTATGTGTATTTTACTTATGAGAACGAAAGAAAGAAAGAAAGAAAAATAACATTTTAATTTAAACTTAAATCTGAACAAAGTAAAGTGTACACTGCAAATTCAGGACACCACATGTTTTATCATTTTAGTTCATATGGTTGTAGAGACCAGAGACAAACAATTTTAGGAGTAGCACTGAAATTTTACTCTGGTAAGATAATATTAAGTTTTACTGGGTCTCCTTGTGTAAACACAATGAATGCCAATGATGAAATGATGTATGGGAAGATCATTATCTACTTCACACATTTCAATGAATGGAATATATCTTGAGTCAAGATCACATATATCATCTTAACCAATGCTCATTCAATCTGTGTTTGTAATAAATCTGAAGTGGCTCACGCAATCACGGAATTGATTTTTGAAAATATGGATTATTACTTAAAGTACTCCTATAAGAAGAGAGTATATGATCGCTTCCTGTATAGTAAATGCACAAGTAAGTCTACGAAATGAAACTCACTTGATCATTTATTAACAAAATTGTAAATGAATATAATGTATCAACACACATAGAGGGGCTTAATAACTTGATGAAAGAGAGATAAAAAGAAGAGCACATACCCTTATATTAAAGAGAAGAACAACCATGCTTCAAAATGGTTTCAGCAAAGCAGAAAATGAGAGCTGCTTGTCAATGAGTTTGAAGAAAATCTGATAAAGACTAAGAAGTTTTAATTGACAAATACATGTTGAAACTTCTGTGATTTTACCTTGCAAAGACCTTGCAAAGTAATTCTCCATTTATACTTCAAAATCTCATTGACTTTCATTCTTCTTGGAGAAAAAAATCAGAATATATTACTACACCTAGATGCCCTAGTTATAGCACATTTATATACCCTAGCTTATAAAATAATATTCCTTCAACAAGCGGGAAGAGTGATTTTGTTTTAATTCTCAGTGTAAACATGGAAGGCTGCTTACAACAGATATCATAGAGTTCCAATTTTCATTTTATCAATTACATCTTTAAAAATGTATAACTTTCTTATCCTCTATGGATGTTCTTTAAATTTTAACAGATCTGTTTTTCTCATTTTGAATAAAATGATTTCATATCAAGGTGGAGTTCAGAAGGGAAATAGCATAAATGTGCTGACAAAGTATTCTCTAAAGTACATGTGCATGTGCGTGTGTGTGTGTGTGTGTGTGTTTGATGATGGTTTGATCTTAGAGGGCTGTAGCACATGGTGATGGATTTAAAGCGGCCATGGCATACATAGAAAGACGATGACAGATAAGATGGCACATTATAAACCATAGAAAAAATATTAGTAGAAACAGCTAACCTAAACATATGGCTATTTTTACAATACTGAGTGATAATCATGGGACACAGAGTCAAAGGAATGTATTTATAAAACAATTAACCTATATCATATATTCCATTGATGGGGAGGTAAAATATGTAATGTCTGAAAAAATGAATACATTATTGACAGTTAAATGGAAATAAAAACTTTATACAAAGTTTGTATTGGTGAAAGCAGAAGTTAAACAAAAAAGGAGATGAAAGTTTGAGATAAATCATACTAAGTACCTGTACAAGGAAGTTATAAATTTCTTTCATGTTGAGATAACTAATCAAATGGAGAAACTCCTGTTGGATAATGCAACAGATAGGGAAATATGAAATGCAGAAAGAGTGAGAGAGAGAGATGGGGGGAGTAAGGGGATCTAGATGGGGAGATCTAGGAGGAGGGAGATAGAAGGAGAAATAAATACTGAAAGGCTTATAAGGTTGTGTCAGACAAAGCTAGAAAGAGAGGGAGAGAAAACAAATCTAAGGAGTAGACGAAAAGAAAGAGAGGGGAAGAAAGGGAGAGAGAAAGGGAAAGCAAGTGAAACAGGATAAAATAACTGCATTCCTAAACTAAGTTAACATGTTTCAATATCAGAGGAACATTGACTGTCCTACTTTAGGTATTCCTTTCATTTGATACAAATCTATAAATACTACAATCACATAGCGACATCTCTAAATCAATTTTCGAAAATTACTTCTTCTGCATCCTGGTACGATAGATTGAATGAAATTGAAATCTACACCCTTGATTTTATCCTTTGGAATACGATACACAAATCATGTATGACCTGATTTAGTGATTACTTTTGTTTTCACCTGTCAGTTAAAGTGTTTCATGTACGATATAAAACAGTTTGTTCTGTGAAAATCAATGAAAAAATCCACCAATTCACATTACATGCAGCAGTCATGCTGATTCTTTTAACCTTTCAATGTCTTAGATAGTTTCAACAGGACAAGTCTGGTTTAAACTGCCCAAAGTTTGGCACTGTATAGATTTTTGTTAGATAATGGAAAGGCTTTTCTTTCATTTTGAATATCAAAATGGGTTTCTGAATTGTAGTTGTATCACAGACCATCAAGATGTACAATAAATAAAGGGACTTGCGACCACATTTCAAGACTTGTCATGCATTACAATGAATGGCCTTGAGTGAGGAACAAGGGAATAACCCATGAGTTGATGAGTAGTTCATTAGTCGGCACTACTTTTCAATGTTTTAATAACCCATGAGATATACTAAATTACCCGGTCTTCTGCTTACTTTTGCACAAAGCATAAGAAACACTTTTTTGTTGTTGGAAACCTGAAATGCTTCATGATACATGTTAATGATGTTGTTAGCACTGTAAAGATCTGATCTATGTTGAAGGTTACTCTCAATCTGCTATGGGTATCTGGCTACCCACAGGGATCAGAAGACAGGCCATGCCAATTTTAGTTTCCATGGTAACACATTCCCTCTTATCCAGAGGGTACAGAGAGATGATCAAAACATGTCACATGACTGTCTCATCCTTCTGATGGGCAACAAATCAACAGAATAATCTTAGTTAACCTTTCTTGTTCTCAATCTTACCTGGGGGTGTTTCACAAAGACTAAGATCGACTTTAAGTTGGACTTAACTATGGCAGGCCATTCATGCCACTGGTTGCTCTCACCATTGGTCTCTCAATTATGATCTTTAGATACTATTTTTCCTTCAATAATGCATTATCAAAAATGTAAATGTTGTAGATTTGTGACCATGATTTGTATTTCCCTTGAGAGACCAATGCCAGTAAATGGTGAGAGGAAACAGTGGCATGAACGCCTGCCATAGTTAAGTCCGACTTAAAGTCGATCTTAGTCTTTGTGAAATACCCCAGTTCTGTTCATGCCCATGTATTTTACTCTATCATTACCCATGAGTAAGATTCACTATTAGTATTATGATAATCCCTTTCTATTTCGCTATTTCTTCAAGTTTTCCCTTTTCTATACATATCTACAATTAACAACTAAATTATTCATACCCTTGTAAGTTTGATTTTTTTTCTTTTCTTCTGGTAGCTCAAAAATGAAAGGTGGACTGTCTGAATTAGGGCATTTGTTGAATACTTTTAGATGAAAGCTTTAATATGTCACATTCTCAAGAAACATAAATTGGGGCGAATCAATTTTTCACATTCTTAAAAATTTACAAAATTAGTAAGGGTATGAATAATTGAGCTATTAACTCTATACCTCTTCTTTTTCATTCCCTCAAAACTATCTATCTCTCTCTCTCTCTCTCTCTCTCTCTCCTTCTTCCTCTCTCCTATTCTTCTTTCTCTGTCATTTTTTTTGTAATCTATTTATCTCAAACTCCCAAGAGAGGTAACATATTTCCTGAGGATGCAGTTCAATCTCTACCGGTAATTGCTGCCCTCCAGCCAGGTACATACAATGCTCTTTCATCACACTCGCAAACTGAGATTCAAATCCACATTCCACCTAATCTTTTTATGAGAATAAAATGAGCATTGGTTCACACATTAGTTCTTCCCCCTTTCTTTGGTTTGTGAACAAGGGAATGAGCTCAGAATGAATGAAGGATATATTATTACAAACCTTTAAGGTGTTAGACACGCACACAGGGTGAATCCCAAAGAAAATCTTTAATAAATCTTTAACTGATTTTAAAAAGTATATATATGTAATGGAAAGTTTGCAACTTTGCATCAACATTTTAGCTTTTAGAATCATGTGTGAAAACATGATTTTGCACCTTGGGTATTTTTTTGATATTTGAGTATGTTTAGAAACATTCTTGGGGGAAATGAACTTTAAATTTCACTTTTTGTGATAAATCCTTCACATGGCCTATGTTATTTTATATGGTATCTTGAAGTCCTTGGAACAATTTTGGATGGATATATTGTCTTTGAAATGTTAAAGCCTTGGTCACAAATGCCATTACAAACTGCTACGAACTCCGTACAAACGATTTTCAGACAATAGAAATTCAGGAAGACAATGGAAAAACAGGGAGATTCGTACGAAATTATCGTTCGTACGGACCTTTGTGACCGTAGCATAAATCATACCTTCGACAGAGTACGTGTAAGACTGCCCATCTTCAAAAGTGCTCTGTTGCCATTTTTCCATACATATAAACCTTTGAATTCTAACTGGTTGTAATTTGATTTCTAAAGGTCTACGAACTAATTCCAGTTTGGAACAATGTTTCCCTTGACATTTCATTCAATTTTCAATGATTTTCTAGGACAGATGAGTAAAAATTGTGTTATTTACCTCTCTCTTTTATTTTTCATGTTTTGTCATGTTTACACTGTTTAAAGGAATAAAGAATTAAGGCTTGTTCAGATATTGCTTGGAAAACAACCGCAGCATTTTTAACGTGTAAATGGCAACTGTGCACGATAAAGGACTTGCGCGTATTCACTAGGCTCTGTGCTATGAGATACAGAAATGAGAAGCGTATTACACTGTACACCATCATTTAAAAAAACATGCCTCGGTTATGCTGCGCCGTATCTGAACCAGCCTTTAGAGTACTACACCTTAGGTGTGACTTTCCTCCAGGACATATATCCTGAAAGAAAAGGAGATCAGCTTTGTGAGCTTACCCTAATCTAAGTAACTCACTCATACCTCTGGCACAAAGATCAGCCAATCTCAATTCAAGAGCTAGATTGACCCGATTTAGAAGTTGTTTTTAAGTCACTTTCTGTCTCGCCCTTCATACTTTCTCTCTCTCTCTCTCTCCTCTCCCTACATTTGCCTCCTCTTGCTTCATTTTATGTATGCATTCTATGAGTGTATCTTTGTCTGTCTATCCTTGTCACCCTCTCCCGCCCTCTCTCTTTCTCTCCTTTAATTCTCTTTATTTTATTTTTCTCTCTTTTCTTTCTCTCCCTCTCTTTCTCTCCCCTCTTCTTTCCCGTCTCTTTCTCTCTCAAAGCCCCCTCAGACATTAAAGTCTTCACAACCAAAGGTGGTGCGGGAGTAATTACAGCCCACTCAAGGTCTCCATTTCTTTTAAACATCCTATTTCCTGCTCTAAGCTCAATCAAAGAGTTTTAATCTAACAAAGTGACAAAAATAACAAACCAAAGTTATTTATGGAATCTGATTTCTCCATGACAGTGAAACAGAGTACCTTTCCTGAGGCTTAAGACCTTCTTACCTTGACCGATCCTGCAATATAATCTGTTTGTTTTCTTTTTTCTCAACTTGTCACTGTCTCTCTCTTCTACATGTATCTTACTCCCTTTTGCAATTTATATCTCTATTTAGTTTAATCCCTCACTACTCAGTGACCTCTCTCTCTCACACACTCTCTCTCTCTCTCTCTCTGTCTATATTTCTACATGTATATATTCTCTCTTAGTCTTTTTCTTATAACACCACTTGAACAAAAATCATTGACAAGCATAAAAAGAAGATTATGAGTGTGCATTTCTCATAACCCTCCATCTCTCTCTCTCTCTCTCTCTCTCTCTCTTTCTCTCTTCCCCTCTCTCTCTCTCTCCTACTCTCTCTCTCTCTCTCTCTCTCTATCTCTCTCTCTCTCTCTCTCTCTTGGTCTATGCTTTCTCAACCTTCTTTCCAATAAAGCTGTACTTGAACATCACCCCATATCAAGACCAATGTCGTAATCAAATACTTGTGTTAAGGATTGCTATTCAATGCCAAACACTTCATAAACCCATACAAACTTCACATGTTAATCTCAATGCTATCTGAATATTGCCTTCCTTCATTCTCCAAGGTACAGTGGATAGTTTAGATGTATTTGGAGGACGAGCGATGGGGTTATGACCAATAGAAAATCAGTCCATGTAGCAATAAGGAAACAAACTGAGTAAAATGCATGAACAAAATGTACAGTGTAAATACATTAATTTTGAACAAAGACAAAAATACTTGTAAAATTCTTGTTCAACATATTTAACACTTATCTTTTCACTAACAACTTGCTAGTACACTTTTCAACATATTGCAAAATACTTAATTAACAAAATTATAAAAAATTTGAGGGTAAATGGACTCCTTTCAAAATAATCTCAGGCTTAGTATTCAACAGGTTACTTGTTACATTGCACAAATGAAGTATTCAGAAAAGTGGTTGACTTTGGAAAAATGTGTTTTCAGGGAGACACAGTGAAGTTTTAGAGAATTTGTTGATTTTGGAACATTTTCAGGGAAGTGGTAAAATATGATGTGAATTCTGAGGGTGGTCTTTCCACACATCTCCACAGAAAAGAGCAACATGATAGATAATAAACGGGGAAACTCTCTAAATCTTCATGAGGAAATGTTTTGGAATATCATTTTGCACTTCAATGGGCTGTTACACCTTTATGACTAGACATACAATGATAGAGAGCTGGTTATACTCACTCTTTAAAGAAGTTCTCAGGTCTCTGTGTGAACTCTCCAAACAGTGGGAACAGACCTCTTGTCATGTCAAACTGAATCTGAGTTGCACCACCTTCATTAAACTGGTTAGTCAGGATCACCTACAAATATAATGGGAACAGACCTCTAGTCATGTCTAACTGAATCTGTGTTGCACCACCTTCATTAAACTGGTTAGTCAGGATCACCTACAAATACAATGGGAACAGACCTCTTGTCATGTCAAACTCAATCTGTGTTGCACCACCTTCATTAAACTGGTTAGTCAGGATCACTTACAATACGATGGGAACAGACCTCGTCATATCAAACTGAATCCGTGTTGCACCGCCTTCATTAAACTGGTTAGTCAGGATCACCTACAAATACAATGGGAACAGACCTCTTGTCATGTCAAACTCAATCTGTGCTGCACCACCTTCATTAAATTGGTTGGTCAGGATCACCTACAAATACAATGGGAACAGACCTCTTGTAATGTCAAACTCAAACTGAGTTGCACCGCCTGAACTGGTTAGTCAGGATCACCTACAAATACAATGGGAACAGACCTCTAGTCATGTCAAACTCAATCTGTGTTGCACCACCTTCATTAAATTGTTTGGTCAGGATCACCTACAAATACAATGGGAACAGACCTCTTGTAATGTCAAACTCAATCTGTGTTGCACCGCCTTCATTAAACTGGTTAGTCAGGATCACCTACAAATACAATGGGAACAGACCTCTCGTCATGTCAAACTGAATCTGTGTTGCATGATGTTACCAATTCTCATCTTTATTTAAATACAATTTTAATTGATATCTTAAAACCAAACATCATACAGCTAAGTAAAATTGATTTCTAGTTTCTTCTCTATTCCTGCTTCTTCATTCAGTCTGCCTCCTTTTTTGATTGAATTTCAACAAAAAAAAATTTTTAATATATATTTGTACTGTGTATATATAATGTTATCCCGACTAAGAAACTAAGTCCATAGAATTTGTGTCTCTCGGAAAAAAGATTGAAATTTAGATCCCCTTCTCATTTTCAACAAGTGTGGATGAGAAACAAGGAATGCAATTCAATCCTTGGACTCATTCAGACATGAAGAGAGAAGAACTCACCTCTTGGAACAGAAACTTGTTGAGTTTGCTTGAGATATCCTGCCATAGCTTATCAAAGAGAGCTGGTGAGAGCTGCTCTCTTAATAGATGTAGTCTCTCTTTCAGACTCTGCAGCATATCACAGGCTGTCATGGATAACGCTGGCACTATGAAGTCCTTCTGAGAGGGCATGGAAAACCACCTGTTAATAGGAATATACAATAGATGGATCAAAATCATAAAACATAACCATGTAGGAGCAAAAGGTACTTAAAACATGAATATCTCATTGATCAAACCCATTCTAATGCTCTCCCCAATTCAACAACTATGTATGATATCATTTATACACATGGAATTACTTTGCATGCATTGGCAGTGCTTATAAAAGCAATGAGTATGACAAACTTTTCATTAAAAAATATAGAAATCATATTACACTACAGATCTGTCCCATAGTGAATACTGATTGAGACAATAATGTTTGTATAGGTTACATATATTTTGATGTCTTCTCTATCTTTGGAAAAACATTTATAAAATTGAAATTCACATTTATATTTCATGTAAGCAATGACAATTGGGTGACTCAGCCAAAACAGATATATCCATGACAGATTCATATATTTACATCACATTAAACAAGTGACTTCTTTAACAGTCATTCCAGAGCAATCACTATTTTAAACATATCAAAAGAAATTACATTTCTTGATCACTTTGAAATTTACCAGTATTACCTTTCCTTTTTGACCTTCTTAAATTTGGGACACTACCCATACCCTCTATAATAGAACAGTAAACAAAGAAAAACACTCCCTCTGCTTCTCTTACCCAAGGGCTGGAGATCTAGATATTTATATCTATGTAAAGAGAAATTAGATCTCCAGGCATCCGAGTCATTTCTCATTATCACCAATTCCATGGGGAAGGAAAAATAGAACTGGAATGAATAACATCCCTCTAGGAAGAATCACAACAAAACACAGCACCAAGGAAATTCACACCACATCTATATTTCATGGATGAAATGCTGGAAATGTTTAATGTTTCTCTGATTCCTGTTCATTGACAAACTTAAGAGATATTTAGAGGTAAAGAAATAAGAATCCAACATAGAGGTGTCGTGGTCAGTGGATACGTTGACGGACTGTCGATCTTAAAGTCCGCGGTTCGAGTCCCGCAGCGGCACTAATGTCCTTTGGCAAGACATTGATCTACATTTGCCACACTCAACCCAGGTAATGTAAATGGGTACCTGGCAGGAATTAATTCCTTGAAATGCTAGAGCGCCGCAGTGGCTGCCTTGCTAAAGCCAGGGTAATAATCGGGGCAGCGCCAGGAGTGTCACAGCGTGTCAGACATGTGCTATATAAGAAGCCACCATTATTATTATTATAATGCAAGAGAAATGAAAGAAATCAATAAAATCCTGACATATATACTAATGGCTCAGATTTATTACTAACTGTGGTTGGTCAAAGCAAACAAGGTGGCATTTCATTCTAAATTAGCTCTAAGTACATCTATCCTGATACATTGTATGACTGAATCACTAATAATGCACTATCAATGCAGTACATTGTCTCATACATACTAAGTTCCATGCTACATGTACATGTATCTATAGCATTATTTTCCATTGCTCTCTAAACAAACTAAACTCTCTTTCAGTTCTAAAAAACGGAGGCATAGAGTACCATTTAAAACTCTTATAGTATCTGTGTCATATTGATGCCCTCTGCATCCACGGCTAACATACTTCATATGTAACTGACTCCACTTCCACTTCAGCAGGCACAGACCCACACCATAGGAGGTTTACTAAACCATGCAACAACATCAAGTCAGAATGGATTATCCTGAGGCAGTGGTATAATGTATCCATGACTAACATCCACGACTAACAAACTGCATATGTAACTGACGCCACTTCCATAGCAGCCGACAACTCTCAGAGTAGGGGGCTTACTAAACCATGCAACAACATCAAGTCAGAATGTATTATCCTGACTCCTGAGGCAGTGGTATTTTGCATCCATGACTAACATCCACGGCTAACATAATAATAATAATAATATTGGTTTCTTATATAGCGCACGATCGACCTTGCAAGGTCCTCAACGCGCCCTAAAATTACCCGGCTATGCTAGGCTGCCGATTTCGGCGCTCACAGCATTCAAGGAATTCTTTCCTACCGGTACCCATTTATCACCTGGGTGGAGAGTGGCAAGTGTAGATTAATGTCTTGCCAAAGGACATTAGTGCCGCGGCGGGACTCGAACCGCGGACCCTGTGATGCACAGTCCGATGACTTATCCACTATGCCACAACACCTTTACTAACTTACAACTAACATACAATTAACATCCATGACTAAGATACCTAACATACGACTAACATCCACAACTAACATATTTATATATGTAACAGACTCATAACGTAGGAGGTTTACTAAACCATGCCACAACATCAAGTCAGAATGGATTATCCTGAGGCAGTGGTATAATGTATCCGTAAAAAAAACTACCCGATGATACACTCTCTACTCCTTGAGGCAAAGATCTATTCTATATTTCAGGAATAAGACAGACCACTGATGTGTCAATCTTGTGGCTAGTTCATAGATCAAGCTTTGTTTACATTTATAGCTTGAAGAAAGAAGATATTGAAGAGCCTTGAGCACCTTGGGTGGTGGAAATGTGTGCTATAAATATATCCAATGTCATCATCAGCATCATCATCATCATTATTATTATTGTCATCATCATCATCATTATTATTATTATTATTATTATTGCCATCATCATCATCATCACCATCCTCATTATCATCATCATCATCATCATCATCATCATCATCATCATTATTATTGTCATCATCATGATCATCATTATTATTATTGTCATCATCATCATCATCATCATGTTCATCATTGTTATTGTTATTATTATTATTATTATTGTCATCATCATCATCATTATTCATTATCATTATTGTCATCATCATCATCATCATTATTATTATTGTCATCATCATCATCATCATTATTATCATTATCATTATTGTCATCATCATCATCATCATTATTATTGTCATCATCATGATCATCATTATTATCATTATTATTATTGTCATCATCATCATTATCATCATCATTATCATTATCATTATTACATGTAGTATTATCATTACTGCGATGTCGGTTTATTAGGCTTTTACTCACATTCCAACAGTATTATGTTAGGGCTAAAGACTAAAAGAAAGGAAAGTTAATTTGGTCCATGTAGGCCATAATTTCCATTTATGGAATTTAAACCGAATTCAAAATGAAAACTATTCCAAAGAATATGATCATGACTAAAAATTAGACATTCCCTTTCTGTCTGTATAATTGTGTAAAGCCATGTGTACATAAACTTAAGTTAAAAAAATATATATTTATTGCTTAATTTTTTTTCTTTACTTATGTATATTTTGTTTTCATGTTAATGGGATCATGTTTACAAGTTGTACCAAACTTTTTTTATGATCCCAACACATTTACATAAATCTTTTCTTCTTTGTATATTTGCTTGTACGATGGTATTTAAAAAAAATATTTTTGTCATGCTTTATACGTTTTTGAAATGGAGGTAAGGAATAAATTCAATTCAAGTTTAATGTTTAGGGACTATGCAGGAAAAATTATTGGATTTGATTAAATACTAATTATTTTTTTTCTTCAGGGGATCTGTCCTAGATAAAGCTTCCATTGGCTTCATGTTTCCTCTCTAAGATGATATTCTTCTATAAATCCAGCTACATCTACACAGATATAGATCTAGTAAAGTAACACAACCCATGATCGTGAAATCAAACAATGCATACATCAAACTAGATAAAAAGCAATCAAAACAAACAACGATAAAACATACATGTAGATATTTATATTTGGCTGTGGTCAGCCTTGTCCCTCAAATGACGCCATATATTTTTTATGGATGAGATGATTTCATGGCATGGTTACCACAGAAAGGTATTGCTTTACACACTAAGTCC